>BMAU01014012.1:0-70226 GCA_019973935.1 Trichonephila clavipes
CAATGAAATATAGATTTTAAGCTCTCAAATTAATAAAAGTGTAATTAATAAGGAGGGGATTAGAAAATAAAAACAATAATTTGTAATAGATATAATTATTATTAAGTTTTTTTATAATTATTATAGCTAGAAATCTCAGGAGCCAAAATCATACATAACAAGAGCCATGGTTTCATTACCCCCTAACTTAATGTGAAACCTGAAAAACATAAATTGAGCAGAAAGAACAATGAATTAACAAAGTTTTCAAATAAACCTTGCTAAAAGATTTTTTGCAAAATGACAGTCTGATAACATAAAGAAGCAAACGCCAATCTACGATAAACAAAGCTGATAATCTGAAAAGTGACATTTATGAAAGTCCTATCCACTCCACCCTCATATTTGTAGATGTCGACAAAATGCTTGCAAACGTGGTAGGCATGTGTAATTGAATGGGGTGAGGGTAAAGCTTTAAGGCATAAGCATTTCAAGAATTTTGAACAAGGTGTTGGAGAAAATGAAAAAAAAAATACGCTACACAATTTTGGAGAAGGATAAGACAAAATCGATTTTTTAAAGAGGAAAATGATGATTATTTTATATAAATGGGCTTTCAACATTATATTATTTAAGATTTAAAAGTTTTAAAAATGTAACTCTAGTATATAAATTAATTACAAAATTCGACAGTTATATCCCATGACGTTTATTTTTCAGAGTATCAATTAAGAAAATAGTGTCTATGATGTGATTTATAATAGAAAAATAACATTTTATAAAGATGAAAAGAAGCAACCCTTGCATGTCTGTGTTTTTTTAAAAATTGAATTACATTTGTTTTAAATAAGAAGATGCAAAAATTTTTTATTCTACTTTTACATAAAACTGTATTTTCTGCCTTTTTAAAGATGAAATTCAAATAGTAAAGCAGAAATACATTCTGTAATCAAAGTCTTTAATGTCTTTTCCTCACTCTTTTTTATAGGCTACTGAAAATTAAAAAACAAATATTAATGTAGTGATGAGAATAATAAAATATAAAAAGTAAAATACGTTTCCTTAATAGGATAAAAAAAGAAATTGTTGCACAATGACTTATTGTTTAATGACTGTAATATTTTTCATGGATAAAAAAAAAAATGGTTTAACTATTTAATAAATAAGAAACAGGTATATAATGAAACAGTCCTTACAAAAACAATTTCTATTGCATGTAAAATATCATTAATACTTCTTCCATATCAAATCCAAATTTAACTATAAAAAAGAAAAATTCTAAACCAAACTTTTTATTTTATTAAAATCAATTCCGAAATGTAATTATTTTTACAAAATGCTTTCTTCTCAAAGTTAAGATCAAAATTTTTGTTTTTATTATCACATTTCAAACAGAACAACTCCATTCAAACAATATCGATCAATTAAATCATGTATCCTTTTTTACTGCTCGAAGAATTTATACATATATATATATATATATATATATATATATATATATACACTGCTGGACAATTGCTAAGGGACGGATAACACTATCATCCATAGCAACCACAAATGAAAGGAAGCAAAATGTGGAAAAATTAGAAGTGGTGATATTAGTAAGAAGAAGCGGTAATGAGTATGCAAATTTTTTCCACGTCTGTTCATCACGTGATAGCGTTCATAAGAGCTTAAAGGTTTTGACGCGTGCGCCGCACAGTTTCAAGTCAAAGTTTTACAGGAAATATTTAATAGATGAACTTAAAATTTGTTTGGCATGTCTTCCCGACATCGCATAGATGATTTTATGCGTGGTCGAACCATTGGAAAGATCGAAGAAGGGGCGGGTGTACAACAGATTGCCAGGAGTTTGACATCGCTCACAGCGTTGTTTCACGGCTGTGGGAGGCCATTTAAAACCACTGAATGTGTAGTAGAAGGCACGGAGAGGTCGTGTTCAGTACGATGCGCGCAGAAGACAGATATATCGTCCCATCAACAAAAGAAACAGGCGCACATACTCAGCAGAAATCAGTTTCTTGCTGCCTCAGGAAAGCAGATCTCCCTGGAAAAACTGTTGCCAGGCACTTGAGAGGAGGAGGACTATACGCACGCAGACCTTCAGAGTTGTGTGTCGCATTGACCAGACAGCCGTAGTACTGTTTGCAATGGTGTCGAAAATCACAAATTGACCGGAACAGGACAGGTCATGCGTACTATTCTCAGATGAGAGTAGGTTCAGTCCGTCATCGGATTGTGGACGCCAACTGATCTGGCACGAGAGTGGTACTGCTTATCGTCCAGAAAATATCCGTGAAAAGGACCGATATCCGACATGCAGTATCATGCAGGCGGCATGATCAATGGCCGCACGCGCCTACATGGTTGCGAATGGACCATGACGGCCAACAACACATTGGATGCAGAAGTTCCCACTTTCTCTCATGTTCGCTCCTTTTCCGTGGTGCTGTCGGTGATAAATTTTTTATGGACGACAACGCAACATAACATCGAACACCGCTGTTGAGGATTGTCTAGACAGCGAGGTATTGAACGCCTCGTATGGCCAGCGTTCTCCAGATCTAAACCCCTTTGAAAATGTGATGCTTTGGGGAGGCAAGTTGCTGGTCTAAATTATCCTCCGACAACAAGAACATTTTCATCCGTGCCCTCACAGAGGAATGGGATAAATTGCCCCAACAGCTGCGCTGGATAATGTTGTGCAAAGTATTTTACGACGTGTAACGTTGCATCACACTCCACGGTGGACATATTCCGTACTGATACCTTTCTTTAAGGTGCCTGTTGAATTTTAGATGCATTGTTCCATTTCTGCAAGCAGGATCAAATGAACATTTTTTTTTTTCTTTCAGATGTTTCACAACTTTGTAATCTTCCAGAACAATAAATATTCTTTATTCTAATGTCTGAACATTGTGGTAAAACTATATTTTATCCTACTAGGCCTCATGTCTCAAAAGTTTTCTTAATGTTATGTTATATAGCAACTCTTGTGATCCGTCCTTAGCAATTGTCCAGCAGTATATATATATATATATATATATATATATATATATATATATATATATATATATATATTATATATATAATAAATATAACAGATTACAAATATAACTTTGGTATAGATAATAAAAATCTTTTAATGATATTATAAATCAGGATTAAAAATTACAAAATAATTTCATTATAGTTTTATGTTGATAGAGTTGCCAGGTAATTTTGTCTTCATATGAAAAAATACTGGGTTATAATTTAATGATTAACAGTTATTTTGATAATACATCATTATCATTATTGTCATCATTTTCTGATAGAAAAATACAATAATCATCGAATTTCGGCTTTTCATAAACATTTAGTGAACTCAAATTTTTAATTATTTTTCTTTAAATTTCCTCATATATTTTACCCCTAAATCTGCTATAAAGACCCAGTCAAATTGAGGAGAGTCATTACAAATGGGATTTAATACATAGTAGCAGCAAAACAGGCAAAATTCTCCACGAGAGAGAAATATTATGCTATGATGTGGGCAATATATATCCAAATCCACAACTTCTATCTCCTTAAAAATAGTAAACTCAACTGCTGAAAAAGTAAAAGAAAGATAAGTGATTTATTCAACCTTATAGTTTAGGATTTTGGAAGACCATCCTTTAACTCCGATGGCTGTCGATGATGATGATCAACATACTCAAAACTGTAATTTATGTTGTAAGATAAATTTACTTGAATAATGCTTAATTCATGATAGGATCAGTCATATCTTTCACTTGTAGTTACACCCTCGGTACTCCCAAATAACTGATAATTTCATATGGGAAAACCATTATCTAGATAAAAAAAGTCCTGCCACAAGATGGTCCTTATGATAACTATCATGTGCTAATTTATACTTTACATTATTTTGAAATTAGTTATGTTAACAAATCTAAATATTTTTTTATGTTATATAGAGATGACATAATCATTTTGGCAAGTGTAAGGTTAATTGTATACCAATACTAATTTTTTCCACAATATCTTAATTTAATACAGACAAATAGTAACAACAATGAAGCAAATTTTCTTGACATACATACCAAAATTAGATAATGTAATAGTTTTAATATTTACAGATAAAAGAGAAAATTTTAATTTCAATATAATAAAAGTTCCCTCATTGGGAGGGTAATGTACATATTTCTATATTTAGAAATATTATTAATTATATACAACGCAATAAATTTCAGTGTCAAAAAAATCTAATAAATAAAAATAACAAGTAAACATTTTACGAAATATTGCTTAAATCAGAAATACCCAATTCATTTTATTGAAATAGTTATATGAATAAAAGCTAATATTCAATATTGTTAGGTTAAAATTATTAGATTTATTATAGTTTAATACTGAAAGTAATCATTACATTTCATAGTTACAGTTACATCCATATTTTATTATTAGTTAAAATTAATGATTATTATTTAATTCATATATACCTAGTGTCTCTTGAAGTTATGGTTTTCAACTCTTCATTAATTTTGTTTTCTATTATTTTTTTACATTTCAAGTTATGCTACATTTCAGCCATTCACATGCTTTGAACTGCATTAGGTCCAGTGAATCTGGGGCAACTTATTTATTGCACCAGATTTAGCGCGGGCTCTGCATTTTCAAGTGCAATTTTTTAGGTAAGTTACTCTATTTGAAATGATTTTAGATATTCTATCCATTACATTCAATATTTTTTGGGCTCAGCATGGCTTACATAAAGGCAAGGTGGTGGGCTTACTGGCCAAAAAACATGTTTAACCCCACTTTATATAATTTATAACTTAGCTGTCCTGTCCCCAGCAATGTTTATAATACTGCAGCATCAATTTTTAATTTTTAACGAAAAATTTCATTTTATGTGTCTCTTTACTGTCTCTGTGTTTTTATTCGAATGTGATTGCGAATGTTTATCTTCTCTGTCTGTAGAGAATTAGTACTATATATGTATATATATATATATATATATATATATATATATATATATATATATATATATATATATATATATATATATATATATATATATATACTTTTAGTTGTCTTGACAGATAATATCTTGTCCAGCTAATGTCTTAAATCTGAAAAAATTACAAAAGTTTTTGAATTAACAATTCCTGGACCGTTTTCGCCGAAATTTTTTATTCAGAAGTTATTACAATACCTGACATCGCCAGCGCATGTACAACTAACTATCGATTGCGTGTGAGTATGTATTTACTGTGAACTAAGTTCAATATAGAACCTATTCGAATAGAATCAAACATATGTTTTGATTAAAGGGTAAAAAAAATAAACCCGAACTATTTTCATAACAGGTATATTTTAATTTTTACCGCACGAAAATAAATTCATCGCAATGCCATTTGGAATGTTCAATGTTTTTGGCTAATCTTTGAGTGGCATAAACAAACAAATGCATTGGTTTGCCAAACTTTGGACATGCAAACATTTAATTATCCGTGTGAAAGGTGGTTTTCAAAATCTAAGTCACATATTGTCATTGTTTGAACTTGTGACTTATTAATGGTTATAATAGCAAAATACCAAGGAAATAGAAATGCAAAAAACATTTCGATGTGGGTAGGTGAGTCAAGAATCATTGGGATTCAAAGAAGAAGTACAACTTTTGAAGCTTGCCGCTCAAATAGTACCCCAAGAATATTGTGTCCAGATTTTTTTATGAATAATCGCACGCCCTTATGTATTTTTGGACGCATTTTTAACTAATTGTTATATCGGACCGAATTGCAATTCAAATCATTCGCAATCCACCGAACTCCACACAAAAAGTGTCATCAAAATTGGTCCAGCTGCTTAGGAGGAATCAGCTTCACACATACACACACGCACATAATTATATATAAAAAGATTAACTAAAAGATATTAATTAAAACGTTAAAAGCATGATTTCTACATTTTTGTAACAATAAAGACCTGGTTTCTTTATAGTTCGGCAGAAAAATCGATTTCGGTGCCTACTTATGTCATTTTTAATAATAATGTTGTTACAACCATGCAGAATATTGATTGAATCATTTTAATGCTTTAATTATCGCCATTCTTTAACTAATTGCTATTGATTCTGACTCCTACTAGTCTTAATCTAAAAAGCATTTACGTAATCCAGCTTCTGAACCCGACAAATAAAATTTCATCAAACTGCGGTCCAGCCGCTAGGTAGGAGCTTAGTCACGCTACATATCGTGGCACAAAAGAGTTTTATATAGTAAAGATTTTACTTGAGAGTTGCTATACGCTGCATAGATGTCAGCTCATCTTAATCAACCAGATGCATCTTCAAGTTTTTCGCGTGTCCTGCTTCAGTCCTCTTCACTTGGTCTTAAAGCTAACAAAACTGTAAAATGATTTCTTTTGCTTCATTTTAGGAAAACTGCAAGTTCTCGAATAAAAACTCACATTTGTCGGTGGGTGCAGCATAAAAATTACTATATAAAATGTGTTAATATTCTTTATATGAAGTGATTATATATATATGCCACAAAATATTTCGAATCTTCAATTGCTATATATTGCTAATTATTATCACCGAAAGAGTATATTATGAACTGAATAAGAAGTTTTACCATATAATCTAAAAAAAAAAAAAAAAAGAATGGGTTTATTCTTCATATTTTTTAAAAGTGATTTTAAACGTGGATAATGTGCATTTTGTGGTTTGTTACATCCAACTTAATATACAATGTTCTAATTATTTCATCAAAACAAACATGTTTATCTATGCAGAAACATAATAATTAGATACAGTATTGGCGTTAATTCTCTATTATCAATGTAATCTGAGCCATACAAAAGTATAATGAGTTTAAATAGGAAAGTGCAATATTGACCATAATATTCCTCATGCCTTCCATATAATAATGGGAACGTATCGATCGACTACAATAATGGCATACTTTGGACGCTAAAAACCGTGCGCCACACGACCTTAACCTCGTAAAGGCAACCGGCATATAAAATGTCTCACTCCAGCCAAAGTGTTAATTGCCCAAACATACAAAATATTTTTCTAAAAGTACTGATCTTTTTCTGTGCACAGCTATCTATACAAAATTATTCCAAAGGCTTTGAATGCCATAAAAGAACATTGGAACAGTGTTTGCAAAAGAATTTATTTATTTCAAAGGATTTGCGTATTCATTCATTTCATCTCCACTCCCACCCCCTCAATACATCATCATACATGCGCCAGAGAAACGGTATCTTGGGAACGATTCGAGTCTTCAGCGCCACATTATTAAGATATGTGTTACTCTTTTGTATTCAATTTTGATATAACAGGCTCATGGAGTCTGTGGCTAATTAAACCTGCTCTTAATATTGTCAAATCAATTATAAAATACTTCGCGGTACTGGAAAATTTAGCAAGTTTATTTACATCAGTAAAAATTTAATTCAGGTAATATGTCAGAATGTGCGTGTTAGAAATGTTTATTTTGAATAAATTAATAATTTTTAATTTTTTGAAATAATCGTTTGTTTTCGTCTTTTAGTGTGTTTCAACGCCTCGTAGAGTCATCACGGCCCACAGTTTGAGAAACGCAGATTTAGAAAGTTTATTTGACAAAAAAAAGTTTACCGAAAGACATGCCAGGAGGAGAGAACTGCTTGATTGAATGTTTAACGAAATTCATTTATTTCCGCGAGCGAAATGGGTCAAAGTTCTTAGATGTTAACTGATCGGAATAAATGCATGTATAATTAAAGTTGGTCGCATATATTACCTCACAAGGTTTGAAGCATCCGAGAAGATATGACCCAAGAGAAAGAGTGAGGCAAGCAACCATTATCACAATCCAAAAAGAATTCGTAGGCAAAAGAGGTTGTGTGAAAACAATATTTATTCCTGTGTCTCACCAGTGAAGAATACGAAAGTCAATTGATTGAACGAGACAATGAACCCTCTTGCCCAACCAAACAGACAATTGAATGCCAAAGATTACGAGCATACCCAAAATCAACTTATGTAAAACCTTTGATTTTGACAGGTTTATACTCTTATAATAACAAGCATTATTAATGTTGTAACACAATGGTTTGAAATAAGTTCAAACAAAATATCGTTTCTTCTCTCTTTGGCTTACTATGGCAGAAAGCAATCTTACATACAGTTTTAAACCATAAAAGTCTTGATCTATCTACATCATGCTAAAAATGTTAACTCAAATTGATCTCACAGTCTTTAGACTCCACTACGATACACGTTCATACATCTCTGGTGGCGCATATCTGGAGAACCGAACCCGCGACTTATGAAACCGTAGCCGAAGTAATATGGCAACTAGACAAAGCGAGTGACCCCAGTTCGGATACTATCACTGGCTTATGTTTACCTTCAGAGTATTCCCCACCACCAATGGGAGTCGGTGGATAGGTGAATGAACGATATAATCGTTATGTCGAGTGTGTTAGTTGTTGCTGGGAGTGGTGGTGTTGCTTCAAGTGAGTCTGACTACTTTTGATTGCTGTGTCATGTGATCGACGAATTTTTACCCGTTTATTTCGTGTGGCAGATAAAACGGCGACAGATCAGCGACGCGCTTTAATCACGTCCGGGTCACCAATGCGGTGGTACACATCCGACGAGCTGTAGATCCGTAGCGGGCGAATATGACCACTAGACAAAAGAGTTCACCCATGTCCAGAGTCAGTTACTGGCTTATGTAGATACTGCTACACGTCTAGTAGCAAGCAACCCGTTATATCTCCATTTTCTTGTAAACCGATTGATCACCTTAGCGAATCGGTAAACAAACCATTTCATGTTCAATAACATTTTAGCAACCAATAACTGATTATCAATTAGTATAATATCTGAATGAATTATAAAAAAATAAATATTTATGCTCGATTTGTATTAGTTTCATTCTTCGGGAAAATAAAGAAGAGACTTACTGTTGCATTTGTCATTTAATTGAATTCATTTAATTCGCTATTTATAATCAAAATCAAATAAATTTTAATCATTATTTTGCTTCCTTTAATTGTAAGTGCCAAAAATTAATTGTTGATTACCTTTAGAGACTAATGCGGATTGTGGATGAATTATACTAAGAATTCCTCTAGCAAGCATCCCGTCATACCTTTTGATCTGATTGTTAATTGTGATTTCTTTGTTTCAGTTTGACAGCGATAAATAATAACCGTGATGGTTATGATAAATACAAATTTATTTAAAAAAAATAAATAATTATTCAATCATAATCCTATCTTATGTATATTTTTTTCTTTTAAAAAATTCAAACCTTAAATAAATTAATTATTGTATTTACTCGAATCTAATACGCTTTATTTTTTCCACCGCTAAGGCCACATATATGAAAATCGGGTGCAGCTTAGAATTGAAGGCAAAATTTGCTGGAAGGTGGAAACTGAGTTCCGACCCCTTTAAAAAAAAAAAAATAACCGTCCATTCTGACTAGTTGCAACTATGACTTATTCCATTCCGTGAAGTTTATCTCTGTTATTTAGTCATCTTACACACATCGTTGTCGTACGTTTTTGTAAGAAATGAGAAATTTATATGCAGAAAAACAGTAATATAATAGGTCACTCAGAATTTGACATGGGCTGAAATAAATATGCATCAATGGTGTATAAGCGAAATTATGAAATGTTTACTTGCAGTGTTCTACACAGTCTTATATAAGTAGTTCTCTTCCCCATTCTTCTAAAAGAATTTGGTAAAACAAAGGCACTGGATGGCATAAAATGTGGGAAATGTTCATTGTGGGCCATATGGGGAGTCAACTGTGACAATGAGAGTGACGATTGATTCCTTTAGAAACATTCAAGATGATCCGGAAAGAGTATTTATAGATCCATGTATATATTCGGAAAGTTTTTAATAATTACTGGCAAAATAAATTAATTGTTAACTCTTCTAACTATTTATCATTTACTTTCTCAAGAAAGAGTCGAGAATCTGATTATTTATAATCACTCATATTATTTCCTCCCCCAAAATAAATGAGAATATGAGGTGCTGTATAAATTCTAATATAAATACGGTAGTTAAAAATAACTAAAAATGATATAAGCAGACAAATTCATTTGTACACTAAAAGTTTGCCATATATAAAAGTAGCCATTACAATGCAAATCTAATTTAATCATCGTCATAGATCTAAATGTATGTAATAAAAAGAGATATGTTTCAGAAGATCAGCTTTTGTTATTCATCAAATAATTTTAAAACATTGAATTGTTTATTTTGTAAAATATCACTAATGCATATTTAGGGACTAAATTTGCAATAAAAAAACATACACGTTCTATCTGCAAATTAAAATAATGAAAACATTTTCAAAAATCGAAATTAAATCTCACCGCTTCTCCAATGTAAGGATAGCTGCAAAGTATGTCATGTGTCGAACATTTTGTAATGTATAAAGGGTGAGACATAATTCATCGAAATATTATAACTGCATAATCGAACAATGAAACGGAAAATAGATTTGATAAGATACAATATAACCCCCTTTTGTGCTTTTTCCAGTAAATAGTATTTGAAAAATGAAATTCCTGCATTACTTGACTGCGAACAATAGAGGGTTTTTTTGTTTGCAATTTCTTTTTTTCAATCGTGTGAAAACCCGTACGAAAGCAGATTTCAGTGTTCCTATACCATTTATAAAATATAGACACAGATAAGCTTTTATGAATGCCTCAGTTCTCGAGAGGCTTCACTTGCACATTTCTATTCTATTTCCATTTAATGCTCCCGTTTTTTTTCCCGCATATGTTTAAGGCACAAGTATGTTTTATACAAAGACGGCTGTATTTTTATTTTTTGATTTAACTCATGAATAAAACACTTCAATGTTATATTTATTATTTAAGAATGATGTGCATGAAAGCAAAAAATAGGTACGATTCCACAGAAAACATAGATTTAAGCTTATACATCAGCGAAAGTTTCAGCATATAAATGGCCCTTTTTTCCTTGTAGAAGCATGAAAATCAGGC
Source organism: Trichonephila clavipes (assembly GCA_019973935.1). Taxonomy (NCBI): domain Eukaryota; kingdom Metazoa; phylum Arthropoda; class Arachnida; order Araneae; family Nephilidae; genus Trichonephila; species Trichonephila clavipes. The sequence continues at coordinate 11,005 of BMAU01014012.1, forward strand.
TTTTGTTTGCTTTACGGATATGTTTTATTTATTAAGTTTTAATCTGTTTCAGTGCAATAAAAATTCTACTATAAACTCTCTTCAAGGATGTGCTTTAAAGTTTTCTCAATATTTTGCGACCTTAATTTTTAATCATAATTTTCATCCTTCCCCAATATAATAATAATAATGTGTATTGAAGGTAAAGAAAATGTACTTTGATGTTAAAAAGCTAACAATACGACTTTTAATTATAAATCATGCGTATTATCATGATAGTATTATATATTTGTATTAGACAAGTCCATGATAGGCACTAGTAATTATTAATTAAACTATTTTTAAGTATAGATAAATTAGTTATCAAAATCCCTGTGCAGTACCAATGCACTTACAAGCCGTGATAACCCACGGGCTGTGGGTATCCTCCTCATCCACGCGACCTAAGTTTGAGGGATTAAAGATTGACCACACGAGATCACAAAAATCAGGTTTACGGTTATTTCAAATTTATATCTGGCAAAAGCAACACAAGTCTAGATTTATGATCAAGAGTGACAGGACGTGAACTACAATCTCTAATAAAAACGCAAAACCCACTGAATCTATATTTATAGATGATTCCCCTAACTTACTAGAATCCGCTCTAATGTTAAAGTTTACATAATCTATCTAGCCACAATCCATGGTGAACAGCTAACAGTTCTTATATCGTCAATATAATACTTGGTCCAACTTGGATCCGGCAAAATTGATAATTCGGGCTTCGATCCCACTTTGAACTCTCCTTCTTAGAACTTCACTTAACACCTCATAGAACTCCCTAGCACTTTCTAGAACTTTTTCTTTTAGAACCTCGCTAGTACTATATTAGACCTCCTCATAGTACCCACTTGAATATTAAAGTCCAATATATACACATTCCTAATCTGCATAATCTCGTTCTCCCTTGAGTTGGTTGGAAAGATTTCTCAAGAGGATTTTAGCTAGAAGGCGCGACATGTCCGTCACAAAAGTATATTATATTAGAGTAAATGCGTACGCTTTTTTTATTATGTCAGAATGTCATTTGTTTCGTTTCCTTCAGTAAATTAATATTTGTTTTAAATTTTATTTTTGCTTTGACCAATTAATAGGTTGTGATCAATAAGATAGAGGTTATGCAACCCTAAAGGGGCCAACTTCACATTTTGAGAAACTTTGCTTTAAAGTGCCTGACTACGTTAGAACTGCAGTTTTGAAATATCGTAATAATCAACCATTTAGTGTTAGTTGAATTAGAACATACATATAAATTAGGTTTGACAGTATTATTTTGAGAGAAAAATTATTTTTGAATTCAACTTATTGGTGAAAAACAGAAAGAACAACATATTTTCAAAATACTTTGTTATGAAAAATACACCAATACTATTATTTTTCCATTGTAGGATTTCTGTACCAGGATTGAACAAAATATTTGAAAAATTCATTTTATTTTCATAGTTACGATCTAATGAACTAATAACAGAGTCTTATTAATACAACTTTCTACTCTAATGTGTAAAAAATGAATAAATCCAATTTTGTTAATTAGATTTTCAAAATTTTGGTTCAACCCGGTATATAAATCATATTTTTATACACGCAAAATATCAAAGTCAATAAGCATATTTCGAAAAAGGTGACTTTTCCTCATCTCTACCATTTATATAGTTCACACTCTATATATATTTATTGATTTATCTTGGTGGAATTTTCAAATTAATAAAAATATATTTAAAAGCGCTCAATTAAGCTGAAATTTTATGTATGATTATTTTGATGGCAATACAGTAATTTAATTATAATTAAAAAAGTTAATTTGATTAAAAACTAATCATTGAAAGAATACAAATACAGCCACGTTGGCATCATTTTTGGCAATTTAGTGACCCTTTTGGCGACTTAAAAAGTCAGAAACTTAAAAGCTTTTATCACGTTTTAAACTGAAATTTTATATACATGAATTTTTGATGACAATATGATACTTGAGATACTCACAATAATTAATTACCACTCTTAAAGTTGGGATTCTGCTTCATCATAATATTATATTAATTGTAACTAGATTGCAAATGGTCCAAATAGTTCAATACCGGTTTTTTGGGTATTTTTGATCTTAATACAGGGTAACCGGTTTTAATACCAGGTAGTAGAAATTTTAGAATGAAAAAACATGTGTGTGTTTTTGTTTTATTTGCTAGTTTTATTAGAGTTAGTGTAAACAGTCTCACAAAAATAATTTGTAACTTATAAATTATAACAACATATAAAGAATTACTAAAAATTAAAGGAACATCTTACTTATTTAAATCACAAAAAGTGTAAAGGCCGTATCACACGTATACATTTCTGCCAATTTTTCGTCCAATCTCCGAGCAATTTTACTCACAATTGCCATAAAGCGGGCAACCGCTTGAGCAAGTACTGCTAGTGAGCTCAAGAAATTGCCCGAATAAAACATTGCTTGGAATTCCAGCCAATAGGGAATCCTGTAAGCTCGAGCGGTATAAAAAATAATGTATGGTTGTTTCCAAAGGAGAAAAATTGGCGAGTAAATTTCAATGTGGTGAAAGTGGGCGGTTGACGTCAGAGCATGTCGTTTTGTTACGGAAACCCTTCTTACCCTCTGTGGGAGGAAAAAATTGCTTGAAATAAGTCTGCATGATATGGCCTTTTTAGCCTGGGGTACTATTACAAATTTTTGAAATGTGATCTTAAAGAACATAATGCATCAGTTGAACCGTCATTAAGACTGAAATACAATTTGTGCAAAAATTACCAGCTGGTGAAAACGCTTTTTAGGCATCTAGTGGATGGTACCGTTAACAATGACAAACTATCTAATGTTGTCGTTTTACTTATAATTTCATCCAAATCATTTTTTCAAAATAATCTTAAGTCCCCGATGGCTTGGGCAAACTTGTATCATCATCGCAATTAAATTATTTCCTCTTTAACAAATTTGTACCATATTTCGTTTTTAAATGTGTATGGAGACTCCTTGTACTTCCTCCATTCACTAAATAATCCTCAAAGGAAAAGTATTTTTACATTGTGCACCATAATTTTCATCATATAAAAAATGTAACCAAACCTAGTATTATTAAACTGATTTATGTTACTTAAAGTTATTATATTCATTTATTATGGGTTATTATTTATCTATAAATATATAAAGGAGAAAAGCGACTCACCATCACTTCACCGACTAATGATATCTCCTGAACTATTAAACCTACAGACTTGAAATTTGGTATAGGTAGGTTCCTTCAGAGTAGACGTCAGCTAAGAACGGATTTTGCAAAGTTGAACCCAAGGGGCGTTACGGGGTGTTAAGAGGCGTTATAGATCATTATTTCCATTACTAAACTATTAGATGTACAGTCGTGAAACTTGGTACACAGATTTGATTAGAGATTTCCCTACATAATTATTTTTACGAAAATCGACCTCCAATGGGCGTTGAAGATGCTTAAGGGGCGTTATATTATTATTATTACCATTTTTAACCTATTAGACGTACAGTCTAGAAAATTTGGTAAGTGGATTCCCTTTCATAAAGTACAGATCCCCTACAGAATGGGTTTGTGAAAAATCGACTCCCAAATGGCGTTGTAGAGAATTAAGTGGCGTTATATAGCAGCTAACTCCTTTTTTAAAACTATTAGACGTAAATCTCGAAATTGAGTAAGCTGATTCCATTCATTGAGTAGAGATCCGCTATAAGATGGGTTTTGTGAAAAGGTTTCCCAAGTGGCGTTTGGGAGCAAAAGGGCCGTTAAAGATAATTATTTCCATTTTTAAACTGTTAGACGTACAGTCTTGAAATTTGGTAAAGAAGGAATTCCTTTCATAAATTACAGATCTGGTGCAAATGGTTTTGTGAAAATCGACCCCAAGTGGCGTTGTGGAGAAATTTAGTAAGCAGATTCCATTAACTAATTAGAGATCTGTCATAAAATGGGCTTTGTGAAAATCGTTTCCTAAGTGGCGTTGCAGGGTCTTAAGGGGCGTCATACATAATTATTTCCATTTTTAAACTATTAGACGTACAGTCTTGAAATTTGTTAAGCGGATTCCTTTCATAGAATACAGATCCGCTGAAAATGGGTTTTGTCAAAATCGACTTTCAAGTGGCGTTGTAGAGAATTAAGTGGCGTTATAGGCAATTAACTCCTTTTTTAAACTATTAGACGTAAAATCTCGAAATTGAGTAAGCTGATTCCATTCATTGAGTAGAGATCCGCTATAAGATGTGTTTTGTGAAAAACGTTTCCTAAGTGGCGTTGCGAGCCTTAAGGGGCGTTAAAGATAATTATTTCCATTTTTAAACTATTAGACGTACAGTCCTAAAATTTGGTAAGCGAATTCGTTTTATGGTGTAGAAATCCGCAACAAAATAGTTTTGGGGGAAATTGATCCCCAAGGGTCACTGAGGGGGATTAAGGGCGTAATCGATAAATATTTCCGTTTTTCAACTAATAGAAACACCTGCTTGAAAATTAGAAGGTATGTTCCGTTTATGGAAAAAAATTCCTTTTACAAAGTTTTTTGCGAAAACAGACCCGCAAAAGAGTGGGGTTGTGAGGGATTAAGGCGTGTTTTAGAAAAATTCCTGTTTTTGAATTTAACTCATTTACTTGAAATTTGTTGAACAATTTTCTTTAATTGAATATAGTTCCACTAAGAATGGATTTTACAGAAATCAACTCCAGGTGGAAGCGGGGAGAGTTATTGGGCGTATTGATAGACAAAATTCCCGTTTTTGAGCTGCTAAGACTACAATAATAAAAATTGGTTTGCATGCTTCTTTTGTTGAATTGGAATTCTCAAGAGTGTTCTCAACGAGATATTGATGATAAAAATTCCGTTTTTGCTCTGTAAGATTTAGACTTGAAATTTAGCACGCATGTTTATTTTATGGAGTAGAGATCCACTGAAAGTTGCTTTAGTGGAAATCCACTTGATTATTAGGTTAAGTGAGCGAAAAAAATCTTTCTCCTTCTGTTTTAGATATAAATAGAATTTTTAGATATTATAATTTATGTTCTTATTATATCAAGGAGCGAGAGTGTAACAGCTATAAATATATTTTTCAATACAATCGAATTCTTAATGATAGATATCAATAATTCATATATATGTAAACAGTATACATATATACAACATCGGGAAATACCCAGTGAAGTGAGTGGGTAACGGCTAGTATATATTATATATATAATGAATCTGAAAAACATTTTGAACCCTAAAGTTTTATATGTATATGCAATAAGAATAACTAACTCACCAATTAAAAAAATATCGAAATATTACACATTTTCTTCATTACTACAATCTTGTTTCCTCAGATACCAATATCAGACTACGAATTCTGCGAGTATGCAGTATCGCTATGAGTTGCAATAGAACAGTTTGGGTCCGCCTCCTTATTATCCTATTGTACGATGCAACTTTATGTTCACAGTCTATTTAATTTCGCCCGTTAGGGAGACATAGGTACACAAAGGTATACTATTTTGCTCTGTTGGCGATCCCTTAACATATAGTGAAGTCAATTTTAAAAATATCTAGTAAATACCTAAAAACCTGTATTTAAACTTGTGAATACTGGTATTACAAAATTGTACAAATGGATCAAAATACTGGTGTGTATTCGGTATCCCGGTATTACAATCCCTAATTTTAACTATTTAATAAAAAGCAGTTAAAATAAAATGTTTCTTTGTTGATCAAAATAGAAATTGACTTAATTTTTTTTATATTACTTGTTTTGAAAATAATTCATTCTTTCTTCATTTTTTGCCAAAACAGAAAAATTTAAATAGTTTTTATATTTTTTTAAATCATATGTACATTCAAATTCATCTCTCACTAAATACCATAAAAATTATACATTTATACTATTTTTCAAAATCACGGTTTCAAAAAATAGCCAGTCATCCTAATTGCAGGTATTTTCAGACGTATTTGAACGTTAGACTTAATTACAATAATTAATTATAGAATTTTTAATCCACTTTACTTCACCATGCTTTTCACACCAAAAGGAATAATACGAATACCCCATTAAAAAAACATGACAGTTTTTTTTTTACAACTTTCACAATGCTTATGAGAATAAAGCATTATTTGGAAATTAATTTACTGACTCTTCGAGATGATTGATGACGCCGTTGAATATTTGTACCATGGACTTGTCTATTTGTAACTATACATTAAAGTATGTGTTCCTTCAAAGTTTACGGTGAAAGTTTTTCTTATAGTGAAAGCAATATATTTTTAAATAAGCAGGTTTATGTAATGCTAAATTAAACAACAAGTGAATCATTCTGTCACCTGTATGGTGCTCAAAGCTACGGCTAACGACAGGCGTCACTTAGCCATTGTCATGATGAATTTCGTGGGTCTTGATCTGACCTTTGCCGATCAGATGGCATTAGTAACAAAAACAAACGATTTTTTTTCACGATGAATTTTATCCATGCAGTAATCCATGTCCGCTAACATGATAAATATTTGAAAAAAATAAATATACATGGTTTACAATTTCTTTTAAAACGTACGAAGTACGGCACTGTCTTGTTTAGAGAGTAGTTTGTATTACATTCAATATACGTGATTTAAAATTAACATTTGTTAAAATTGCAAATTATATTTGATTAGCGTACATTTTGTGAAATTGTGTTAAGACAATTTTAAAGAAACAATATTTTTTTTTTACTTCCGTATATGAATAATGCATCAATATCTGAAATTTAATAATATTTTCTTTATTATTTTAATAAAAGCATGTCTAACTAGGTTTCATGATTTATGGGGGGGGATTAGAATAACAATTTTTATTTAAAAATAACAAATATGTTAAAATGCAATTTTTTTTTAAATATTTATCTACATTGATGTAAATAATTGATGTAATTAAAATCTAAATCGAATGATAGAAAATCACTTAAAAAGAGTTTTATTTAAAAATGATTAATTAATACATAAAATTATGTTTTCTTATGTTTTGTCATTATGTTTTCTTATGTTATGTGTTTTCTTATGTTTGTATGTTCATTCACAATAAAACCTTATTTAATTTTCTCAGAGAACATTTAATACTCAATCATTTTATTTTGTTATTTATCCTAGATTTAGAAAAATAAGTATTACGATTTTACAGCTTTTGTTGAACAACTATTAGGGTTACAAATATAATAAACAAATAATACTTTTTAATTTGTTTGTATACGTTTTATAACTATTTTTGCCGAAGCTACTTTATATTGATATCTGCTAAGACTATTTTATACAATCAAAAAGTAGAGTATGCATTTTGTGCTTAAGTTACATACGATAGTGCAGCATTAACATCATATTTTCTGCCAATAAAAAAAGGGTGCAACACAGCCTTAGATCTTTTGTGCTCACACAAAGACTTTTCATGACATATTTTTACTTATTTACAAACCATTTTGAACATACATAAAAACATCACCTTTTTGTCATTTTGTGCCCAATTAATATTAAATTTATCCGTAACAAAATTGCAGATCAAACACAAGTGTTCAAGTAGACTTCAATGAAATATAGAAACAAAAAAAATACACTTCTGAAATATTATAATATTTATCTGAAATAAAATATCTATCACAATTTTTAACCACTTCATTATGTGGAGATAGTTCCCTTTGTAATTTATCCGTTTCAAAAGAGTGTGTCTTTATCTTTGTAAAATGTGTTAAGATACTCACAATCGTTGATTCATTTTTGAGTTTTTAAGAACGCATAAATACAACAGTAGAAAGCTTTTTATGTTTTCAAATGTTTTTTTTTAGCAAAATAATTATAATTTGTTTTTTGTATTACAATATGGAGTATATGAATGGCTTTTTTTTTTTAAAGAAACACACATTATCGTATTTAAATATGTACTCGTAAGTTTAGAAATTTAATTATTTAGTATTTGAAGTGGCTTTTCTAAAATTATATTTTAAAATGATGCTCACATTTTGCAAATAATTTTTACGTATTCTTTCAAAAAAAGTGAGCTTTTTTGACAATTTGAAAAGACAAATTGAAATCATAAAATTATGCAATACCCTTCGACATTGTATTGTTAATACAGCACGTATTTATTTTTTGAATAATCAGCAATCAAGCATATAACACGACCGGAAATTGATAAAATAAAAAATATCTGGCATTTATTTACAAAAAAATAAAAACAAAACATTATTTATCAAAGTATTGATCCAGATTTGGGCAACTATCTTACAATGAGAATGTAAAGGGTATTTTTTTAGAGGTATAGAACTTTAAATTGCAATAAAACAACGATGTGTAATTCGATTGACATTTATTTTTTCAATTTGAAAGATAATCTTGTGGCATTACATTTTAAGTACGATTTCTGGCATAGGACTGCCACGGCTGGCTCGGATGTAGCCCAATCCGGACGTCCAATTTTCAATGAGATTTTCCAACATTTGTGGCCGTATATCGGCAATAACACGGCGAATGTTGTCTTCCAAATGGTCAAGCGTTTGTGGCTTATCCGCATAGACAAATGACTTTACATAGCCCCACAGAAAATAGTCTAGCGGTGTTAAATCACAAGATCTTGTAGGCCAATTCACAGGTCCAAAACGTAAAATTAGGCGGTCACCAAACGTGTCTTTCAATAAATCGATTGTGGCACGAGCTGTGTGACATGTTGCGCCATCTTGTTGGAACCACAGCTCCTGGACAACATGATTGTTCAATTCAAAAATGAAAAAGATAGTAATCATAGCTTTATACCGATCACCATTGACTGTAACGTTGTGGCCTTCATCGTTTTTGAAGAAGGATTCCACCAGCCCATAAAGCGCACCAAACAGTCAGTTTTTCTGGATGTAACGGTGTTTCGACATACACTTGTGGATTAGCTTCACTCCAAATGCGGCAGTTTTGTTTGTTGACGTAGCCATTCAACCAGAAGTGCGCTTCACCGCTAAACAAAATTCGCTTATGAAAATCGGGAACAACGGCAATCTCGTTTTGGGCCCATTCGACGAATCTACGCCTTGCGTCATCAAATTTCAAATGTAATGCCACAAGATTATCTTTCGAATAAAAAAAAATTCATGTCAATCGAATAATACATCGTTGTTTTATTGCAATTTAAGGTTCTAGACCTCTCAAAAAACACCCTTTACATTACAGGACTAATTTTTATAAAGCTGCTGAGTTTTATATTTTTTTAATCTCGACACACTTCTCATTTGAATAATTCGGCATCATTAAAATGCTCACCACTCACATGACTGTCTGAAGATAAAAAAAATAGGCAATAATCCGATGGAAATGTGAGAAGGAATAAGGAGAATGATGCAGAGTTTGCCAATTTCTCTGTAAAATTATATTATTATTATTAATAATAATTTGCAATATATGATTATGCGTTAAACATTTTCTTTAAGTTTCAGTCTTTCCTATTTTTATATTAATTTCGAACTGTTTCATCACAAACTATAACATTTCTGCAGGCTGTTCATACATGAAATGAAAAATTAGCCTCATTCATTGTCTCTATAACGGAGCGTATAATAAATTAATCTGAATTTATTTAATCTTATAAGGACCGTTTAAAATGAAATAAGTATATTTATTGGCGTCTATTTTTATCTCACCCTACAAATAAATCCTTTAAACAGATGAGTTTTGTGAACACAAAAAGACATGAAATCCATTATTTATAACTAACATTATTTTCAAAAAGTAATTAAATTTAATTATATCAGAAGTATTCCATTTACTTAAACCTATCTACAAATAGGTTATAAAAATAAGGCTCAAGGCCAGACAAGACACAATCATACGTAGAATAATGATTGTTTGGGCATACACAGAATTATATCTTCCAAATGCCACGCACACTAATCCCGTCACAATCTTTCGGATTTCATTTGTCAAACAAAGTTTTATCCTCTAATCCGAGGCACTGCCTAAACATTCGATGTCATAAGCAGGCCTGAGGCGGATCATTTCCAAATCCTTTAGGGAAACAATTGACTGAACAAATATGTGTATGGATCTTTTGAGCGGGGTTCCTTTCAGTCTTTATTGGAAAGAAGTTAATGTCTCGGTTAAGTTTTCAATTCTATTTCCAAAAATTAAAGCTACATTCTCGAGTATCGTCTTCATTTTAAATTTGTTCTGCTTTTGTTCTTAAATTCAATTAACTCACAACTCATGTTTCATTTTAATCTTTGAATATTAAAGAGTTCTATACGTTAGTCATAGCAACGACTAAAAAAGAAAATTGATTTGCTAATGAATGCATCGGAAACAAGCTTAAAATATGCAAAAATACAATAATTTAGTAAGGCAATTGCTTAATTACTGAGGTAAGTCTTCTAAAAGGCTATATGATTAAGACTTTAAAGCTTCACGGTACCCTTTTTCAAAAAAGGTTTTTGGGGACAGTTACAGTAAAAACGATTGATTCTTTATATTTATATTGTATGATTAAGTTGATTCTGTAAGCAAAAAGTCAGTATGACCAGCCATTATTTTACAATTTCAAAAAATTAGGAATTTTTGAAGTTTTTTCAAACTCTTATAAAATACTCAATTTTTAAAATGTTTTAGTCATTTTAATTTATTTAAGTTTCTATAACAAAAGTTACTATGGGTTTGAAAATCTATTTCCTTGTTCGTTTTTAATAAAAAAAAATTCTAGAAAAACCTGTTAAAAACACTTAAATTTTTAAAATGTCCACTTAAGCATTTTTTAGAAAAATAAATAGCGATCTCAGTCCTATATAAATCCATACTAAGTTTTATAGAACATAAGTTTGGGAGTATATACAAAAGAATTGAAAGCTCTATCTTGAACAGGAAAAAAGCCTTAGGGATTAGAAAACACTTATACCTTAAAAATTGAATGTCTGAGAAAAACACATTTAAAGTTTATAAAGTCATCAAACAAAAACTTATAATGCCCTTAAAGCTCTAATTTTTACTATGTTATTTTCCAATGTATGTTCTCCATGAAAATACTATTTTAATTAAATATGACTGAAAAGATTATTTTTAATTCAAAATATATGTTTGCATAATATTGATACCATTTGTTAAAACGTCAGTTTATTCGTCTTTATCTTAACCTAATATTTTCACAGAAGTTCTGAAACAAAAAGCATTTATGTAAAAAATAATAATGATACTAACTTAAGCTAAAAATAGTCAGGTTTGCTCATAAAATTTAATATTTTTCAGTTTTAAATTGGGGCAGTTTAAGAAGTTTTAGCTCTTGTGGTAAGACTTTAAAACACTAAAATATAGTATTACAATTTATTTAGTATAATTTAGTTTGGTATACATCAAGGAAATATTCAGTCATATCTGTAACATTTGAATTCAGAATACTTGTATTCGGAAGTCTATTTGCAGTATCAGCTGACGACTAGACACATCATTTTCAGTAGTAATCTATCTCTTCGAAATATTGTTCCTCACGGTTACCTGAGAACGCTTTCGCAATGGCATTTTATCTACAGGAAGAAATTACTCATAAAGAGTTTAAGTTATATAAACTATTTTTTAAGCAAAAATTGGCCATGAAATTAATCTTAATTATTAAATTATGAGACTCAAAAAACTCAAAACTTAATTAAGCAGAAATGATTTTATAGTACTGAAAATTGGAATTTATAACCATTTCAAACTAAAAGCTCAAAAAAATATTTTCAATTAATTCATTTTAAGAGAGGAAAAATATTTTGAAATGAAACCGAAACCAAACCCATAGCTTATAAAGTTTCAAATACTTTAAAAACTAACTTGTTCACAGATCTGAAATTAAGTGGCAAGCTTTCGATGATATGGGCCATTAGAAAATGTAAAAAAAATTCGATAAAAATGAAATTTTTAGGGTACTGTGTAATCTTAATACGTTTTCATGATGTTTATGCCTCAAAACAATGAATGCTCGTGAATATATATTTATATATATATGAGTGTGTGAGTGTATATGTGTGTATGTATGTGTATATGTGTGTATATTTGTGTGCATGTATGTGTATATATATGTATGTATAAATATATATATATATTTCTACATGTGTACCTATATGTGTATGTATTTGTGTTTTGAAAATCTTATTATGATCATGTTTTCTAATTTTCCACAAATGATTCAAAACGTTCAACACGAATTTCGAAATCACTTGTTTAAAATATTTTTCTGTGAAATACTGAGAACAGTGATGAAGGAAACGAACTAAAACCTCAGGCATTTATAAAATTATGAAAAAAGTTATGGTTCTTTAGATATTTTCATAGTGGTATTTTCTAAAAATTCGAGGATATTGATAATAAAAAAATGTTAAAAATTAATAAAAAAAACCTTTTAAAATTAGATTTAAGTCTACAGTTCATTGCCTTTGCTGAATTTTAAGTACAATATATACAAAGTTTGAAGGAAATATATTAAAAAATATTTTAGAAATCAATTTTTTTCTGTATACATTTTTGACAAAAAAATACCTTCATAAAAAGCATTTCAAATTTGTATTTTTACTTTATTAAAACGCTTAACATTAGATGGTTAAAGTATCTTATCATGTTGAAATGACCAATTTAAATCAACATGCATATTTTTCTTAAAAAAAACTTTATTGAATAAAGCAATAATTGGCTTGAGATAACATATTTTCTTTCGGCGTTGCATAGAGTCACAGCTGAAACAAATTACATAAAATTAGAAAATTCAAAAGTAGATCGACCAAAAATTGAGCATTTAAGCTGTTTTAAAATCCATAATGACCATATCAAACTTTCAATGAAGAACCGATGTTTGTAATATTTTTTAAGGAATATTCTAAAATGATTCCTACTGTATGAATATTTTTTTTGCGTTATGGTGTATTATATTAATACGTTGATGGGGATTCAAGGATTTTATGCAAATCAGTCACGAAGTACACGACAGTTTCTTAAGAGCGATGAGAATTTATTATCTTAAATCCAATCAATTAAATACAGGATTCAACAGCAATATTCGCAGAAAAAATCACAGAAGGTCTTCATACCTTTAACATCAATCAAAGACAATTATCAGTGTTTAAAATACACGTATATAAAAGATTATTCACAAGCACAGCCGAGCTAATCGGTAACCACAGTCAAGGCAAGTTTACTAGTCACTGATCGAAACTAGACTGACTCATTGCGGTGAACTCTGTTCTATTTATAGACCCGGTGGAAACTTCCAGAAAGATGCTCTTGCTTCTTAGAGCGTGAAATTAGCGTATTTCTACGCAAATTTCTTGAAGAATCCAGAGGATCTCAAACTCGCCAACATGTTCGTCAATGTCGCCAAATTTTATGCCCAATTGGTCGTCAAATATGATGTCAACTTGGCTCTATAAAGTTCTCAGCATTTTCCCATTGAATCACCATTATAACGTAAAGGACAGTGTTGCTTGTGAACATTACACTTTTAACATTTGTAAAATAAATATAACAGAGTAAAATAAATGCATTACACATCCAAATACCAATTATTTATACTATTTACACATCATTCGTTACAATATCAATAATAGCCTAGTAATTATGTCATATTTCCTATAAAATTTATTGGATAATCTCTAAACTTTCAATCACTTAATAAGACATTACAATTTTAGTAATTACCCTAGATCAATGAATTTAGTTTGTTTTAGTAATATTTTTATTAATATAAGTTTATATTACTTTTTTTCTCCACCTGCTTTAAAAAAATTTTTTTTAAAAAAATTGATGAATTTTAACTTATAGTTGTGAGAGATTTTAACAGAAATTAGACAATTTATTTTGAACATTGCGGGGTGAAGTACTAATACTTATTGGTATTTATCTCTAAAATATTTATAACGTTTTTATATACTTTTTTAAATATGTACTCTGAACGTATAGAGGTACCTTAAAGCTCCTCGCTTTTGTAGTATTTTTGAGGACTTTCTTTGCTCTCTAAATAATAGTTTTATCCCCCTTCTTGCTGAATTGGCTTTTTTCCTAAACATTTTTACAAATGACAAATATTGCATTTTGACATTAGTGCCTCTCTCAATATTAAAATTTCATTATCATTTGAATATACAGAAAACTAGAACAGAGTGCCTCTCGAACTGTGGAGGTCGCCCCCTCTAGGGCGGAGCGAGCCTATTTAAAAGTCGAAAACATTGAATTATTTTTTTAAAAAATTAATTTACTGAACATATGCAAACAGAATACATTCCGACACAATGAAAAATGAAATACACATTAACCCTGATATAATCCACTTATAAATGTATCAGTGCTGCACAATGTATTTTATAATTAATTTAATTATATTAAGTTAAGCACAAATTTAATAATTACCAGTGACCCCGCGGGATTATTATATATAAAACTATATACAAAAATCCTCACTTATCTTGATAATTTGTGCAGTTTATAATTAATCCTTTAAATGCCGATTAAATGTTTTGCGATTCTCTTCCCAAAATCACCGTTTTCACGTAGGCGAGCAAATGCGATGTATGGGGAGGAAGGAATAAATAAGGAAATCCTCTGAAATAAGTTCATCCTTCGCTATCACACTCATTGTCCATTTATTACATTCCAAAGCCTTCGGAATAATTTTAGGAAGCGAGCAAAAACCTAATTATTAGCAATGAATAGAAAATATCGTATTTTGAAAAGACGCATTTTTCTCCCGGTGCAAGTATTAAAAGTTTGAGAAACACTGAACTAAAATTTCATTGAACATTTCTATTATACCAGAGAGACCAGATCTTCTTTACAGTTTATCATGAGTTCGAGCCATGTATCACAGAGGACTAGTCATGTTGAGGGGTATTTGATTCACATTGGTGTGGTGTGGATACTAGGAGAATGGAGTACCACCTCAAGTCATGGGGCTCAAAGTAAGATGTTCGTCACCCCCTATACACTTTTAACATTTACTAGATAAACTATAATAAAATAAAGCTTCAGGTATAGAAATTCTTACACGCTAATTCTGCAAATCGGCAAATGTTCAGATCAACGCTCATAACATTATCGGTAATTCAAAAACTTTACCAAAGTATTGTATAGTTTTTAAAAGAGGGATAAGGAATGTAACATTTGCTTTTCCTTTTATATCATTTTTAGAAACAATACATATGACACTTATATTTTTTTTATAAATAATTAAAATAAAACACTTCTAAGCACAATCTGGAAATATTTTTATTTTAAAACTCTAAAAAAGTATATGTTTTTGTTTTGATTATACTAATGGTTTAATGTATCCGACTACCCAAACATTGAGAATTTTGTAAAAAAAAATGACAAAAAAAATTTATTTTATACGATTTTATTTTAAAGGCTATTTTATTAGCTTTATAAAAATACCAAGTTCATTATTTTCCATTATCTACAACAAAAACTACAAGTGTAACAACACGTAAAAATGATTCAACTACTAAAAGCAATGTCACACTTTAAAATGCATTTTACTCCATATCTGGGGGGTTTAAATGTACTCACAAAGTTTTGAAAATAATTAACTTTTGTGTCTAATATGTATAATAGTAGAAGTGTTTTAATCTTCAAATTTATCGATCACTGTTTTATTACAAAATTTATAGTACCTTATTTGAATAAAAACACTGTTTTTTTAGCAATTTCATATAACTAAGGTCTAGTGCTCTAGATTTTGTAAAGATTAAAATTATCTATGATCCTGAAAATCATTTCAAAACAAAGCAGCAAAGTAACACACCAAAATTGAAAAGTTGAAAATCTGTTCATAAACTTTGTACAGAATTAGATCCGTTTATGTGATTTTTTTTTATAAATTATTATCAATTTTCCCCCATACTAATGATACCAATTTTTTTCTTCTTAATTTTAACATGTCTCTTAAAATGTACTAAATAATTCTAAAAACATCAAAAATATCCCCATATCTCCATATTTTTCAAAAAAATTGTCAAAGGAAATCGGATTCCTTAAAACACCTAAACATTTAATGTAAAATGATCCCGAATCTATAACTTACAAAATTGTTGGGCAAGAAGAATATGTAAAAGATTATGAGTCTTTATCGAACTACAAATAAATAATAAAACTCAGAAAAAATGTAGTATCACTTTAAGGTATCCAACAACGTTTGCAACCGTGATTTGAACAAAGCGCATAAATGGATAATTTTCATGATATATAGTGTCACTTAGATTAGAATACATGTATAAAATTATTTTTAAGGACTTTTTGACAATAACAAATATTTGAATACAATATTTTGGCAAAAAATTAACTTAGAATAATCTTTTTCAAAATGTTCTCCTTTTATAAAATAACACTATTTCACTTATATAAAGTAAAGATCTCTCCAGAGAGTCTGAATTATTTTTTTTGCATAATTCACATTATTTTCAGTTACCACCCATTGAAATAATTATCGGCGTTTTTTTCTTAAAATTGCTCACCTCTGTTGTCGTAAAGTATGGATAAACTCACTTTTAAGTTATATATTTCATAAATTCTAGTTCAACCTCTGTACAGAAGTCTGAGCTATACACTTGCAAAATATTATTATAATAGAAGCATTTTTCACAAAAAGAGGATATTTTGAAAATGAGTCATTCTATGTTCATTTTTTGTCATAATATTGTACTTAAATAATTTTTTACTGTAATACTATTCTTAAAACAATTTTATATATTGGGTTGTGTTCGGAAAGTAATTTTGTTTTTTCCCGACAGAGAATTTAATTGTATTTTTTTCACCTTACTTCACATTTAAGCCGTATAATTATTATATGCTTTGAGAGCTCATATAGCAAGGCTTGTATGTGAAAAATTCCAATTAAGTCTACGCAGTAGTTTTTGGTTGGTGCCCTTTTAAATATGGAGAGCGATAAGCAGCATTTTCGACATATCTTATTGTTTACTGCAGAAAGGGTAAAAATGCTGTTCAGGGCAGAAAGAAATTTGCCGATGTGTATGGAGAAGGTGTGTTGACAGTACGCCAATGCCAGAACTGGTTCGCTAAATTTCGATCCGGCAATTTTGATGGCGAAGATGCACCACGTTCGGGAAGGCTGTTTGAAGCTGATAAAGACGCGATAAAGGCATTCGTTGATGCAAACCGGCGAATAACAGCACGTGAGATCGAATTGAGGTTAAATTTATCAAATTCAACAGTTTATGACCACTTGAAAGGCCTGGGATTATCCTCGAAGCTCGATGTATGGGTTTCCCATGTTCTCACAGAGAGAAATCTGTGCCGCTGCATTGACTGGTGCGACTCGCTTCTCAAACGTCGCGAAAATGATCCGTTTTTGAAACACATCATCACTGGGGACGAAAAGGGTCATGGAGCAAAAAAGATGAACTGGCTCGAACTATTTCCAAAGCCGATATTCACCAAAAAACGTTGATTCTCCCTGTTTGGTGGGATTTTAAAGCAATCGTTTTTTCTTAGCTTTTACCGGATAACACAACGATTAATTCGGGAGTCCACTGTCATCAGCTGGACAAACTGCATGATGCACTTCAACAGAAAAGGTCAGAACTAATCAACAGGATAAGTGAGGTGTTTCACCAAGATAACGCGAGACCTCATACAAGTTTGGTCACTCGCCAAAAAATTTTACAGTTTGAATGGGATACAATGCCACACCCACCATATTCTCCAGACCTGGCACCATCGTATTATTATTTGTTCCGGTCACTCCAAAATTTTTTACACGGTAAAACCTTCACCTCAAATGAGGAGGTCAAAAACCACCTCGATCAGTTTTTTGCCAGCAAAGACCAAAAATTTAATGAACGTGGAACTATGCTACTACCAGAAAGATGGCAAAATGTGTTGGATCAGAACGGCCAATATATAATTTAATAAAGTATTTGTTTATTATACGAAAACTGTCTTTCATTTCCACAAAAATAAAAACGAAATTACTTTCCGAACAACCCAATACATTTTTTAATCTGTGTGACACTAAATATCATAAATATTATCCATTTATACGCTTATGCAAAATCACGGTTTTAAACGTAGTCGGATACCTTAACAGTAATTAATAGAATTTGGTCTATATAAATTATTTTCCCACTTCCGTCCACATGTGAAGAATTTCTAGTTTGAAATTTAATATGCATCTCTCTCTCTCTTAATCTAGATTGATGGTCCAATAAGTTGGCAACAGGAGCTCTGAAGTTCTCCGATTCCAAATCGAAACTCTTAGTGGAAGAAATCTGAGAATTCGTTAAAACGTATTTAATGTACAGGATGGCCCCGGGGAGTTGTTACTGGTAATTACTGGATCTGAACCCTTTATTCCATGATTACGAAATTCTGTTTTCTGGGCCAATGCAACACTAGATAAAAGATTATTTATGTAATTCTACATTTCCCTTAAGAAACCCGACAACTTACGACGACAGTTTTTTTAAAAAAAAAATGAATATATGAGATTTTTTTTTTTTTTTTTTTGTAGTTTTCACATTTATTTATTACATTTTAAGAAAAATGGGCTAAAATTCAGAAGAAAAAAATTAATTTTTATTGCTAAAATGAGTAAAAATTACTAAAAATTTACAAAAAAAATTACATGAACGTGGCCTATTCTGTGTGAAAACTTTATTGACAAATTTTCATTTTTTTTTGTCTTACTATTCATTTTTGAAATCACCTTCAGTATAATAGATAATTTGATTTTTACTAAAATTAGAGCACTTTTAATCTTAGTTTATTTCGTTTTTTTTCCTAAGGGGCTATCAATTGGTCATTAACCATTGCAGACCTAGTACATCCCCAGGAAGCTGGTATCATTTTCCAGTGATGCGCCTTATAGGCGGATAACCATCACCGCAGGTAATTTTGACACCTAATTTCCTCCCTACAGGGACGCACAAGAGCTCTGACGATGCGAACTTGTTCCAGGATTTATTTTTGCAGACAGCATCCAAGCCACACAGATACTCTTGGGGTCGTTTACATGCCGTATAATCATACGACATGGCCGTTGTCAAATTTCTGCATCATGAAAATCCATGGGCCGGGATTGAATTCGCAACCTTCAGAACAGAAGGTCAGCGACAAACCAATCAAGCCACCCAGCTGGCGCTTAATCTTATTTATGATATGAAATTGCTTACAAAAACAATGATTATTAAGAAACTGTACATTTTTTAATAAAACTGTGATTGAACAATCATAAAGTTAAAACTCTTCTATTGTCATACAGAACACACACAAAAAATCAGTTAATTATTTTCAAAGCTTTTTGAGTAATCACTGTCACCATTTGAGCCTCTTAAAACACACACACACACATTTCGTGTAAAACGCATTTTAAAGTGTGATATCTTGCTTAAAGTATTGGCATCTGCTTTCACTAAAACACTTGTAGTTTTTGTTCCAGTGAATGGAAAAAAATAAACTTGGTTTATTTATAAAGCTTATTAGATGACCTATAAAATAAAATCATAAAACATTTGTCAATATTTGGCAAAATTCACAATTGTAGGATAGTCGGATACCTTTAGCAAGATAATATGTTCTGTAAGTTTATCATGACCATGGTAGCCTAAGGTTCGGGATCATGAGCTCGAGCAAATGCCGCTGAAGACCCATCATGTAGAAGAGGGTCGTTGCACGTTAAATTAGTCAAGCCTCAAACGCCCTTCCATTGGTGTGTTGTGGAAGTTCGGAGCTCAGGTGCCAATCCACTTCAACTAAACATTGTTCAAAATTATGAAGTCAATTGCAAAAGACCCTCGTGCAGATTTATATTACGATGTTTATGTAACTGTCACCCCTAATTTTATCTTTAATACTGTAAGCCCTCCGTATAAATTTTTGAAAGTCCAACCGAAATGTTTCCAGGACTGAACGTCTCAGTAATCTAGATGATAATACAATGCGTTTGCAAATCCATACGTCAGTGACTCTGATTTAGTCGTTCGACAGGAATAGTAAAAGGAGTCTGCTACGCGTTAAGTATTAGGCATTTCACACGTATGCAGATAATTGATGGTATCTCGTGTAACGTCCTCGTCATCTGATTCCGTTCAAAAACATATATTTGCCTTATTTTGAGAATGGGCAACATTCGAACAATAAAGAATGATAATTTTTTAATTGATTGCTAATAAAAATGTACATACATATATATATATATATATATATATATAGACTGTACCATTACAAAATAGTACAGTATACATATAAATACCGTAAAATCCGGCGTATAACGTGCACATTTAACACAAAACTTAGGACCGGAATGTCAATGTGCGCGTTATACGCCGGTAATAAAAATGATAGCATTAAAACTATTAAAAGAATATGATCATAAAGGAAGTTACATTTCTCTATAGTTTTAAATAATGTTTACTTTAAAGAATTGACTTACCTAATGTGCTTCCAAAGTTGTAATTCTAAAAGTATGCTATATTTTCAAAAACTTAGGATAATACTTCGAATAAAGAACAAAACATTAGGTCACTGTATGCATGCACTCGAGGTTTCTTCGTAAAACGAAGGATGAGAGTTATATGGTGAATATATATAAAAATGAAAAAATGCCCCTTTAAAGTATAGGTGCACGTTGTACGCTGGATTTTACGATATATATATATATATATATATATATATATATATATATATATATATATATATATATATATATATATATATATATATATATATATATATATATATATATATATATATATATATACCGTAATCGTGACATGTTTTGAGCTAGAATCAGACTTAGTTTTAAAAAAGGTCTTTATTCTAGAATTGATACATCTCTTCTAACGCGAAGAGCAGGGAGGAAAAAACATGCTACGCTGTGTTTTTAAGTGGGGGTTAGCACTTAAAACACCAATGATGTAAATATCGCGGATTTTATTATTGTACTTACAAGTTAATGCTGACATATAAGGCTATTAAATCTAACGATCTGGAATTAGACATATTTATTGGCTAGGCCATATCTTTGGAAGAAATGAATGGGTGATTAGTTTGATACTTGAAGATGAAATGAAAAATACGAGTTATGTGCTAGATAGGGAATTTATTTTTTAATCTAATTTAATTATCCTTACATTTATATATATATATATATATATATATATGTGTGTGTGTGTGTGACTTCAAATAAGGTTTGGAAGTTTGGAAAAGCAGAAATATAATTTACATTCGAATTTCACAACAATGTTTAAATGCATATAATACTTGTCACTCACGCATGAGTGAGCAAGCATGGGTTCGAATCCTGTTTAAGACATGGATATTTGTAAATGTATAGCGCCTTTGTGGCATGGGGGTACTTTAAATAGCCATCGAGTCGCAAATCCTCTCGTAAGGTTGGTAGAAAGGAAATATATGTGGATGTTAACTGACCCCCCATCAGGTATTCTCTTTCAAAATTGCATTGGAACCAATCTAAATCGTAATGTCACGTGTGTGATGCTTAAAGTTACGGCTAATGACAGGATTCCCTCTTGTCATGATGAATTTCGTGGACCTGGATCTGATGCAGTCAAGATCAGGTGACATAAGAAATAACAACAACAACACCATAAATTAACACGAGGGCTATTGGTGACGGAGCTCGAAATAATGAATTATGGGAAAATGTCTAGGACGACACCAGGGTCAGAACTTTACTCTCCGAGCTTTCACACCACGCCAGTATGAAGACTTTAAAGGCTCACCAGATTTAACTTCCATAAAACCCTCTACACGGCTGGCCTTCTGTAGCGCTAGGGTTGGAACTCATGTCACGTAGGCCATGTAATAATAAAAATGCAATACAAAATATTTTTTTTTTACATTATCAACGATATAAAATAAGTTGGTATATTATGCTTCATAAAGATTTATCGTATATGTTGCACTTCATATATTCCAAAAGATGTAGCTTTAAAAAATAGTGAATTAGACGAAGAAAAAAACATTCAAATTGAAAGTTGATTGATTTTTTTTCCCTTTGATTTTTATTTTTTTAAGTTCTTCCCTTGAAAATCTTTAAATGTTAAAACTTAAATATTTTCAGATGTCAGGAAAAATATAAAACCACTGGTATTTTAGTCATTGTTTATGCTTTTTCGATACAAGTTTGTTCTTTCAAATAAATATAATACTCTAAACTGAAGAAGGAAAATGGAACTCTAATATTGCTTCTTAGAAATCAAAATAGCTCGTAGATAAATGCCTAAAGAAAATAAATTATCTTTCTTTAATTTGCTTCTTGTCAAATGATGATAAATCCTTTGAACTAAAAAGGAAATTTAAACTCCCTACCTAGTTAACAAAGGAAATGGTTCCCAAATGACACTATTAAGATCATTACGAAATATTCAGAGATTCCCTAGTCATTGCGATAAGCTATACATAATTTTGGGGGAATCTTTTATTTCAATACTTTCAGAGGGAATTACTTTTTTCAGAAGTATAAAATATTAAGTTTTGTTCAGATGTTAAAATACAAAGGAGTTTTTCATGAGGAAAAAATACTTTTTTTCTCTTCCAAACATGAAGAATTCAGAAACATTTTCATTTGCATTGTTCGTTTGAAAAGAGGATGCTTAAATACAGTCGGACACTGATTTATCGAAGTCCTATTTAAGGAATGTCGTGATGTAACGACATTTGCTTTCTTCTTAATTAAGAATTAAGGCCAAAACTTTAATTTTCCAATAAATAACTTGTAAAAGGTGTTTTTTTAGAGATATAGAACTTTGAATTGCAATAAAACAACGATGTATTATTCGATTGACATGAATTTTTTTTTATTCGAAAGATAATCTTGAGGAATTACATTTTAAATATGATATCTGGCATAGGACTGTCACGGCTGGCTCGGATGTAGTCCAATCTGGACGTCCAATTTTCGATGACTTTTTCCAACATTTGTGGCTTTATATCGGCAATAACACGGCGAAAGTTGCCTTCCAAATGGTCCAGCGTTTGTGGCTTATCCGCATAGACCAATGACTTTACATAGCCCCACAAAAATAGTGTAGCGGTGTTAAATCACAAGATCTTGGAGGCCAATTCACAGGTCCAAAACGTGAAATTAGGCGGTCACCAAACGTGTCTTTCAATAAATAGATTGTGGCACGAGCTGTGTGACATGTTGCTCCGTCTTGTTGGAACCACAGCTCCTGGATATCATGATTGTTTAATTCAGAAATGAAAAAGTTAGTAATCATGGCTCTATACCGATCACCATCGACTGTAACGTTGCGGCCTTCATCGTTTTTGAAGAAGTACGGACCAATGAATCCACCAGCCCATAAAGCGCTGAAAACAGTCAGTTTTTCTGGATGTAACGGTGTTGCGACATACACTTGTGGATTAGCTTCAGTCCAAATGCGGCAGTTTTGTTTGTTGACGTAGCCATTCAACCAGAAGTGCGCTTCATCGCTAAACAAAATTTGCTTATGAAAATCGGGAGCAACGGCAATCTCGTTTTGGGCCCTTTCGACGAATCTACGCCTTGCTTGATGATCGTATCGTTTTGATGAATTGCCAAGCCAAACTGAGAATAAATCACTTGACAGCTGTTAAATCGGTCACCATCTTGGAAAATAATACCAACTTAAACTTCTATACCTGGAAAAAAACACTCTTTAGAAACAAACACAGACAATTCATGAAAATGTGATTTAAAATTGAAAAAAAATAAAATAAAAAAAAATATTTTACATCCATGACTGGCACATTGTAAATGACACATATTCTACATTGAATTTAAACGTCACATAAGACACGTAAATTTTGTTCTAGTTGTAAAAGTTAGATAAAATTTCAAATTTAAAAATCGGTAAACGAGGAGCAGTTATTAAGATTTTTCAAAGTTCCTTATAATTATTTTTCAATCAAGTTCATTTTACTTAACTACATACGTTAGCATTGTTGGCAAATCTAGACATGTGCTTGCATTTATCATGTGATAATGACATCTTGTGAATTTATTAACTGATAGGCTGCAAACACCTCATGTGGCAATGGCAATTTAGACTATTAGAAACTAGGTTATATGGATCGATCACACACACATAGCATGCGCATATTTTGTGGACGGAATTTTATTTTCTAATATATTGTTTATTCAGTTTCTACTATTAGCTCACACTCTCTATTTATTTATTTACTTATTTTGGTGGAATTTTCAATCGTTAATAAAAGACATTTTAAAGCATTCCATTGAGCTGAAATATTATATACAGGATTATTTTGGATGACAATACTATAATTTAATCATAATTAATAAAAATTAATAGATTAAAACTAATTATTGAAAGAATTACAAATACAGCCACGTTGGCATAATTTTTGGTGACTTAATGATCCTTTTGGCGACTTGTGTCAAAACTTGAAAATGTTTTTCTATCACGTTTTAAAGCATTCAGTTGAACTGAAATTTTATAGACACGACTGTTTTGGATAAC
The DNA here is from genome assembly GCA_019973935.1 of Trichonephila clavipes. NCBI lineage: Eukaryota > Metazoa > Arthropoda > Arachnida > Araneae > Nephilidae > Trichonephila > Trichonephila clavipes. The sequence continues at coordinate 35,475 of BMAU01014012.1, forward strand.
AATACGATACTTAAATGATATTTAATAAAGATTAATTACCACTTAATGTTATGATTCTGTCATATGTATATACATATTTATATTAATTGTATTTATTTAATAAAAAGTAGATAAAATAAAATTTTCTTTCTTGATCTAAGTAGGAATTGACTTAATTTTTTTTTTCTTTTAAGTATTACTTGTTAACAAAGAAGATTGTAAAGGCTATATAATTTGAATTACTTTTGATAGCTATGAATATACTTCGATTGGCTGAGCAGAAATCCCAAAACTTCCGTCTCTATCTCGAAAAAATTCCTTCTTAACATATATCATTATCTTGTATAACCATTCTTTGAATTAAAATAATTCAAATCCATTAAATTACTATAATATAGGACTAATTTAATTGGAATTATCCTAAGACATAACTACGAAAAGCATTTTTCATCAATATGTTAAAACTCATATGTGAGTAAATTTTCAAATTTTATGGAGAAAATTCGAGATAATTAATTACCATCTGCAGTGACACATATACACACAATATTTAGAGCACGTACTGGGGTCATTTTTTATTGAAAATTAAATATAAATACCTTATCTATTATTTTAATGTGAATTTCTTATAGTATAAGAAACGAGAATACTTAAGGTATCCGACTACGTTCGGAACCGTCATTTTGCAAAAGCACATAAATTGATAATTTTCATGATACTTAGTGTCCCTTAGATTACAATACATACATAAAATTGTTTAAAGAACAGTGACAAAAAATTATTTAAATACAATATTTTGGCAAAAATTAACTTAGAATAATCTTTTTTTTCCAAATGTTCTCCTTTTGTGAAAAATGCTTCTATTATAATAATATTTTACCTGTATATAGCTCAGACCTCTCTACAGAGGCTCAACTAGAATTTTTGAAATATATATCTTAGAAGTGAGTTTATCCATGTTTTACGACAACAGAGGGGAGCAATTTTAAGAATAAAATGCCAATAATTATTTCAATGGGTGGTAACTCTGAAACAAAAGGGGAATTTTTCAAAAATTCTTGTTGAGCCTCTGTAAAGAGGTCTGAGCTATATACAGGCAAAACATTATTATCATAGAACCATTTATCACAAAAGGAGAATATTTGGAAAAAAATTATTCTAAGTTAACTTTTTACCAAAATATTATATGTAAATAAACTTTTTACTGTCAAAATGTCCTTAAAACAACTTAATGCATATATTCTAATCTGAGTGACACTAAATATCATGAAAACTATTCATTTATGCGTTTTTTAAAAACAGGGTTCCGAATGTATTCGTATACCTTAAACAAGAGGATTTGAATAATATTTTGTGAAACACTATTGCAATACCTATCATTTACTTTCTTAAGCTACATCTAAAATAAATGAGGCATTGAAAATACTCATCAAGATATATCTTCAATCGTTGTTTTATAAGAAATGCAAAGCAGCACATTATCCTTTTTTTATCTACAACGTGGTGGGTTATCAGCCACCCCCCATCCCAGCACTAGTAGAAAATATAGTTGAAGTAACGGACTAACGCCAACTGTACAAAATTACGTGGTCCGTCGCCAAAAGCCCTCGTGTAGCTGAACAGTGCGACGTTAATATTCAATCAATCCATCAATCAACCAACTGTACAAATTATACAACTGTTCATACTCATTGCACAAATTTCAAAACTGTAATTTAGATGTATTACACAGTTCTAAAAATTATAATATTTTCAAGCAAAACCTTCCCTTATATTATAATTGCGAAACTTGGTGATACAGGTAAGTTGGCAACATTTTTTGCTACCAAATTTTGAGAGTCTGCGACCCACGTTGACGACCATTTTGGTGACTTGAAAACCATATGGATGGTACTGAAAATTGCTGGGAAAACCTATAAAATCTCGATCTGTGGCATAAATGAATTTTTCTCGAAAACTATGAAGGTAGTGGTAGGGACAACTTCGGCAAATCATTCTTAGCGCTTCTTCTTCAGTTAAATTCAACATTTAATTATCCATTTTTTACTAATTATAACTTATGATTAAATAAGTATATTGCAGCATCCCGAAAAGCATTTTTATATACTGAAAGAGTATATTTTTTTTTCGTCCTTTTAATGAGCAAATTAAAAAATTAGGGATGCATTTACATTTTTTAATACTTAATTGTAATTTATGATGTTATGATGTCTTATTTTTTGTAATAAACTAGCTGGTATACCCGTTCTTCGCACGGGTGAATTGAAAATTTAAGCAATACAGGCTGAAGGATAAAGAAGTTTTTAATGAGTTAATTTTACGTGAACTGTAAATTAAACAAAAAAAACAGCTTTTTTCATATCTCACCTGAACAAAAAACCATGTTTGCTAAATTTTAAGTCTGTAGATATAATAGCTTGTTACACTTACTGGTAAACTCAAATTTTTGGCAAAGCAAGCAGTGAAATTTTTGTGTCGAGGAGGCATGAAGATGAAAGCAGTTTCTTAAAAATGGCTTTTAATAATAATCAAGGATAAAGTCAATGTGCTCGTTACTGGAGCGATAAAAAAACAATAAGTTGACTAATAAAATCTTAGTTCAAAAATCAACATTACCAGACATCCGATTCAAACCGTCTTCTTACAGCCTAATATTGAAAACGAATTTATAATCTGAAAATGGTGATGCAACATATAGTTGCATTGCCAACCAGCCGCTCTCTCCCTCTAAGAGCTAAAACACTCACACACTTCTTATATTTCTTTTTCTTCTCCCCGCCTGAAAAACTAACACGAGCCGAGTTTAAATCGTCGCTCGATTTGCATTGCAGTTGCTGCCAACCACAAATCACGAAACTTGCAAAAAGATCGGGTTTGAATCGGTTTGTTTACTTTCATTGAGATCATGGAACGGGATTGGAAAAACAACACAAGGAGATCATAAAAATTTGGATCCGAAAAATATTTCGAATGGTTTTACTTTTTAAATGTCTAACATAGCTGATGAAAAAAAGTTTTATTTTTTTTACTTATAACGCCCCGCAACTCTCTTATGGATCAATTTTTGAAAACATTTTCTTTCTGCTCAGCAAATTTTGTTACAAATTTTGTGTAATAAACACATTAAAATAATGTAAATAATTTGTATCTGGATGTTTAATACGTTAATATTACTTTCCGATGCATTTATTTTATGTTAAATAGCTGTTATCCGCGACTTCGTACACGTGGAATTTAACAAAAAAGTGTTTATTCAATTCTCAGAGTTTACGAAACCTTAATAATTATATATTCCACGTAAAGAAATACCTGTGCTATAAGTATAATGTCATTCTTCTACTTTGTAAATCAATGTTGCTTTTTTGTTTTGCTTCTTTTTCTTTGTTTTTTGTTGAGCAAAGTGTGAGAGAGACGCATGACCTTTGATACTGACGATGGGGTGAGGACTGTAAAATCATTAGGATCAAAGGACATGGACGCGAAATGTCGCAAGTGGCAGCAACCTAATCAAACAAAAAGGTTTAATATAACTGCTAGAAATCGTTGAGACAGAAGGCTCGCGAAATAAAATAATCTCTTTTGAATAAAATTAATCCCTATTGAATAAAAATAATCCCCATTGAAATAAATAATCCCTATTTGAAACGGATATAGTTCACCATTTAATTCGTTTTAATTTTATTTTCGCGAAACCCTAATTTTTTTTTCTATTATTAAAGTAACCTAAGTTATTCCTTATAACATTAGCTATCTGCCAGTGAAAGTTCCATCAAAATTGGTGCAGCTGTTTCAGAGATTAGCCGGAACAAATAGAGACAGACAGACAAAAATTTTAAAAATTGATTTTTTGATATCAGTACCGTATATACTTTTAAATGCATTTAGTAAAAAGCTGTTAATTTCAAATTACAAACAGACACTTCATTTTTATTTATATGTATAGATATTGCGCAGGATAAATGAAGTTATTTACAGTTTTGAATAAACTTACTTAATTTAAGGACAGTGGCGGTACAGAAAATTTTCGGGCCCCTCTACAAAATCAGATTTTGAGCCATAGCCGGATCTTACGCAATCGGCATCGTTGAGGCTTTGGGGCACCTAGAGTCCTGGGCCCCCGTGGTGCAGGGGTGTACGTTACGGCACTGTTTAAGGATGTAAGTGCACTTTTTTACCTAAAACGTAATTAAAAATATTTATTTTAGAAACAACTATCTACGTGCTTAACTAAATAAAACCACCTGTTGGCTCTGCGATCGCCATCCCCACTCCCATCGCACACTCAAACTTGTGCAATCACTCTTGCAAGACAAACATTTATTGTGACTATTTTGTGCAGTGTTTGGCAATGAAATAAACAATAAAGGTATGAAGTTGGCTTACCTCTGTTTAAATGAGGAGCCTTGTGAGAAGTCAAATGACGTAAAACCCAAAAACTTCCTAATTTAAGTTTAAATGCTGTCTATGTTACGGAAAAACTGATGTTGCTCCGTGTTCTTGAAACAGAATGAAATCATTGGAATGATTATAAGCTTTGAATGCAACAGTTCAAAACAGGTCTAAGTAGCAGTAGGGTGACACGAATCTTCAAGCAGAGGGGGGGTAGGATCGCGTGACCTTTGACACTGTCGATGGGGTGAGGACTGGGTAGGGTGAAACGAACACAAACGAAGCTTCAAACAAGGGGTTAGAGAGATGCATGACCTTTGACAGTGTGGATAGTGTGAAGACTGTTAAAATCATTAGTATCAGACATGAACGGGAAAAATCACGAGTGTCAGTAACCTAATCAAACAAAAAAGTTTGATATAACTGCTAGAAACGTTGAGTCAGAAGGCTCGCAAAATAAAGCAATTCCTTTTGACTAAAAATAACCCCTAATCAATAAAAATGATCCCTATTGAAATAAATAATCCGGATTTGAAACGGGTATAGTTCACCATTTCATTCGTTTTAATTTTATTTTCGCGGAACCCTAATTTTTTTCTATAATTAAAGTAACCTAAGTTATTTCTTTTAACATTAGCTATCTGCCAGTGAAAGTTTCGTCAAAATTGGTCCAGCCGTTTCAGAGATTAGCCGGAAGAAACAGACTGACAGAAAAACAGACACAGACAAAAATTTTAAAAATTGATTTTTTGATATCGGTACCGTATATACTTTTAAATGCATTTAGTAAAAAGCTGTTAATTTCAAATTAGAAACAGACACTTCATTTTTATGAGGGAAAAAAATGATGAAACTTACTTTTGCAACGTCCGTTGTAACGTCCGCAATTTGAACTTCGTGTAAATTTTATTCTGTTATGAAATGTTTCTTATGTGAAAAAATCTAATATTTTATTTTAAAAAAATTAAAATAAGTCCTCTTTGATCCATAAATAAACTAAAATTACAATTATTCTAAAATAAATGAAATCAGATATTTATTATTTTACAAAGAAAATGTAAATTTTTTTTATAGACATAAAAGTTCCTTTTAACAAGAAAATTATGCGTTATGGTTTAAAAGAAAAGTTTTCATAAGCAAAAACTTGTATATCCTTTTACATGTTTTCATTCTCCAACCACAATTTCTTTATTCCATAATTAAGATACGGGTGTGCCTACCCAATCTAAAATGGAAAAATAATTAAATAAACAACTCAATAATAAGGTTTATCCCGAGAGACAGCCATTAATAGAAAATACACTTATTAGTAATCGGATTTTATGACAATTCTCACATACAAAGGAAAGTATTATTTCTGAAGACTAAATAAAATTGTTACAATACAGTCATTTCCATTAACACATTTGAAGGTATTTCCAAGGGATTATTACATTTTTCTTTTACTTACAAAAGTAATTTTTCGTATTTCATCGAGTGTACTTTATTATTTAATAACAAATTTGAGATGTATCAGAGCAATTTACAGAGGGGTGGAAAGTGCCTCGGATTTTAGAAAACTCAGATTGTCATGCTTCGGTGATAATTATATACGTTTCTTTAAAAGGGATTTCTCGAAACTGATCTGATTAATTCAAAGCAATTTAATTTTCTTCATTATATTAGAGTAAGAAAAAGAATGAAGGGTAGGATGTATGCTCTAGTACAAATGAATTGGTAAAAGAATGCATTCATGAATTCGCATAAAATAACTGTATAATTGGAAACGCTGAAATTACGACATTCTACTACACAAAAGCAAACAAAAATAAATGATGTTTATGATAAGATTGGGAAATATTCATATTCAGAATAAAAGAAAAGCTCAAAATTGTGAATGCTAATTTTGTAACCGAAATTCTTTGAAAGAATAAATTAAAATTGTTCATAGAATGTTATAAATTCATTTTCATTTATATGGGCATATAAATATATATATAGTATAAAAACAAATATAAAAATAGTAAATATCCTACAAAGCGAAGAGTATACAAATAATAGATTTGATAATCAAAAACAAACCAAAATATAAGTAAACATATAAAAAGTCAATTGACCAAAAAGTAAAACTATTATGCTTCCCAGACCTGTCACCGACTTAATACGGTAGAATAGGCTTAAACTTGCTTGATAGGATTCTAACCTTCCCTTTCAGCCTAAATTTCCACATAATAGCTGAATAGAAATTGTAGAAAAACCAAGTTGGAAGAATGAAATTATGCCTATTATAATTGCAGGTGTATGTTTACAATACTCTAAGAAACAATTAATCTAGTAAGAATGACTATTGTAAAATTGTTGTAAACTACATAAGTATACACACAATAATCCAGCATGAACACCATAACTTTTCTAAAATCCATTTCGATATTGTTTAAAAAATTTCAAGGGTGTTAAATTTTTCTCGAGGGGTGAAAGTGTAAACAATTTTCAAACAGGTATAATTCTTTTAAATTTAAATTAAATAATTCGAATCTTTTACACATTATTTACAAATGATTATGGCTTCAGAAAAGAACAAAATGTTTGAAATATAATCAAAAATTTTTTTAAAAAAATATAAGCATTTTAAAATATGTTATAAATATTAAATAATTTTTGTGTTGCGCAAGATATTTTCTAAAATAGTAGCGTCTGATGTATAAAACTTCATACAATTATGAAATGTATCACACTATTTAAACCCTTCATTATTAAAGAATAATATTATATTATGTATTAGAAATATATATTTGAAACTTGAAATATAATAATTGCAAAATGTTGAATTTTTAAAAAAAAAAATTGAAAATTTAATTATTTTAATTTTTTAAAAAATATAATTTATTATTCTACTAAAGTAAAATTACTGCAGTGTAATAAGGATACACTTAACTTAATAAAATTATTTTATTGCTACTAATTAAAGCTACTATTTCACAAAAATAACATGCGCAACGTAAAACTTAATTAATATTTCTTATAGAAATGTTTCTTATTTTCATATGGTGGACGCGGTAGACGAGTGCTACAGGTATCGGACCGTGGCTTGCCTTGTCTGGAGTTCAAGCTCAGTACCACTAAAGACCCGCCGTGTAGGGCAGCGATGCACGTTAAATCTGTCGAGAGCTGAAACGTCCTTCCGTTGGTGTTGTGTGGTAGTTAGGAGAGGTGGTGCCACCTCAGGTTTCATCCACGTCACTTGATCATAGTTCAAAATTACTTGGTCCGTTGCCAAAAGCCCTCGTGTAGCTGAACAGTGAGACGTTAAGATTTAATCACTCAATCTTATTTTCATATATGTTGATAATTTTTTTTAAAATTATGATTATATTTTGAAAAAATTTTATACTTTTCTGAAGCTCCACTCCTTTATAAACAATGTGTACAATATTCGATTAATTTAATTTTTATTTCAAAGAGTTACATGTATTTGAATATTTGTGAAGATCCCCTTGATTCTCGCTTTGAGAACGAGAATAATTTGGAGTCAGATAAGAGCCAGTAGCCATTTTTATAAATAACTTTATTTGGTTATCTTTCCCAAATAGAATCAAAGACTTTTAATAACAAATAAATCAAAAAAGTAGTTATATGAGGTTTAAAAGAGACTTGCCTTTAAATTAACTTGAATATCTAATGAACCAATTAATTAACAATTAGAATATCGATCACGCAGAGATTACCACAATAAGAGATCCCCGAATTATATTCAATAATATTCCTACTGAACATTTAATTTTAATCTCACTCCTAATATAAAGCTTTAATGAGACTTTAATCAATATTTACCACACTGCAGCTCAGCTCAGCTTTATCTGAGATTTTATCCTCCTAGAAATCTCCAATAATAAATCTCTAACTTCACTATTATACCTTCCTGCTTCAATCTCTCTCTCTTACTGCTTTTTACTTTACTATTCCGTTTGACTTAAATACTTTATCTAATCTGCATATAACAAGGAATCCTGTCCTCTTTTTGGAGCTGATTGGAAATAGGTAGGGGAATTAAATTTCCCTAAAAAGACGTCTCAGAAGGTTAGTGATAAAGTTCCGTATAGGTTTGTCACATATTGTTTATATTTCCAGCCCTTCAGAGAAAGTTACACCCCTGAGAGACTTAATATAATCCGTCCGAACCGGATTCTCGAACTCAACCCTCTCTCATTCATGTCGTTGTGTGTTTTATCCTCAGACACATATGGAAGATCAGAAGTATACCATACACAAGCACGATGATCCCAGCATAGAACAGAAAGAATGCGCTGTTTTCCATTCGAAAAGCGAATCCATTTCAGGACAAAGTTCGATTTTTTCCCCTGAAAAAACATTTATGCCTTACTCGGGAATTTAAACCCGATCCCGCTCGGTTTGAAGCAGAGGGTCATATCTACCATTGGACGGCGTGCTGAGTATTAGTCATAATTAGCTTCATGATTTGCCTAATAGTGCCTTTTAAAAATATATTCTCTAGAAAACTGAAATAATTTTTAGATATCTGGCATATTTGAAACTTATTTTGAACACAAAAAATATTACAGCTGTCATTTTCCTGAAAATCCTTTTGAATTGATCTTCCTTTCTTCATTGTTGAAACTTAATTGTGCTTTCATTTGAAAACGATTAACTATACGCTACCATTTATCATAAACGTCCTGATTATTTTTTAAACTTAAAAAAAAAACATCTGTGTGTGTGTGTGATTGCATCTGGCTGATTGGACACTCCAAACAGAAAAGGAGGAGAGAAGAGAAGTAAAAGTCATGCACACACACGAAGAATCAGTACATCATTCATAGTAAAGATTATGCGTAATGTATTTCAGAAGTAATTGATTATTGTAAAATCAAATGAAAACATTTAATAAAATATGGAAAAAATAATTTTAATTTGAAGGCCATTTTTATTATCAAAAAAGATTTTCCTTCTAATATTTTGTATATATATAAGATGTACCTCAAATAAATATATAAATAAAAAAAAAGTCTTTAAAAATTTGATACTTTTAAAATTTTTAAAAGAAGTTAGTGGGCCGCGTGTGTGTATGACACAGCTGATATAGTATAATAAAATAAATAAAATAATAAACCAGAAAGTTGTATTACCAACAAGGTGAAAAATAATAGAGAAATTGAATTCCTAGAAATATATACATATATTCACTACATTTAAGAATATACGAAAGTTACTTAGCATGACTTTAGCATCGACAGCATGATTTTCTCAAAATTAGTCAAAATAAATCTTTTATTATAAAAATTAATTTTTATTTCATTTGTACTGTTTCTTTTAATGTAAGTGAAACGAGCACCAGACCTTCATGATATATATTTCTTTCAAAATTGTTCCTTACGCCTAAGATCATTGGAAGATTTGGCCTCTAAGATTAGTGTAGCAATGTGTTATGTCACAGGATCACAACAGTTCATTTTTTTCGGAAAATTTTATCAATGAAGGATAAGCAAAACCCCTTTTCAAAACAGACTGTAATACACAGTTCTTTATCTTTGATAAATGATTCAAGCACCCTTCATGGAAAGAACAAATAGGTCCAAAAAAGCTGCATATCATCTTTACATAAAGGATGCCATGAAAATGCCTTGGATGAAAAAAGATATTCTCATCTAAGATATCTTCTATTGTACAATCACACCGAAAAAAAGGTAGAAAAGTATTGAATAGGAAGGAGAGAAGACTTTTTTGATTATACGTTGGGCTAGTGATATATACCCATTATTTGTCCAAGAAATTCGAGCACTGGCTGTCACAAAGCGAAAACAAATGAATTTGTTGTTACAAAGTATCTTTAGGGGTAAAACAGAAGTTAAATGTGAATGTAGGATGAATCAATTGTAAAAGCATCATCATATTCGAAACAGGCACACAAAATGGACCAAAAAACTTTAACTAATTACAGTTATAAAAGAGAATGAAATAAAAAAATCTGTCTCATTTTTCATTTCTTCTGAAATATAACAGTTAATGATACATACTGATGATTAATTTTCAATGTCACTTTTATTTCAGATGGAGCTCATATAATAAAAAAAGTAAAATCAAGTATTTTTTCAGAATTTATATATAATGTATATATATATATATGCATCTATATAAAATATATAATTTACAGGAATTATAGTTTAAGTAATATTATTTAAGTACGTTTTGTTCTATTGTGTAATGTAACCAGGAAAAAAGTAAGTATATTACATTAATCCAAAGCATCTAATGTAATATGGTTGAATGATTTTTAAATGTATGAAAAGTCCATACAATGGGAAAAAACTATATCAAAGAAAATGCATTTATAAATATTTTAATTATTATTATAGTGCAGTTATCTACACTGCATTGATTTATTATTAAGGTATCCGACTACTTGCGACAACTTTTTTTTGAAAAAATGGATAGATAGGAACTTTTTGGGATTTTTAGATTTATTTAGTACATTGTAAGAAAAAAATCCTAAAGTTGAAAACAGAAAAAAAATTATTATTACTAAAACTGGAAAAAAACTGGCGAAAATGTACTGAAAATTACATAAACGGGGACCACTCTGTACAAATATTTTATAACCAAATTCTTAATTTTACAATTTTGATGTGTTACTTTGCTATTCATGTTTGAAAGGACCTTCAGGATAACAAGTATTTTAATTTTTACAAAAACTAGAGCATTCTATCTTAACTGATGAATGAAATTGCTTAAAAAAACAGACACTATATCCACATAAAAGACTGTAAACTTTGAAATAAAATAGTGACTGAAAAATCTGAAGATCAGAATACTTTTATTGTTTCACAAAACATACACAAAGAATTTCAGCAAAGTATTTCCAAAACTTTTTCAGCAATCGCTGTCACCGTTTAAGCTTTTCGAAAAAAACACATTTCGAGTAAAACGCATTTTAATGTTTGACATCTTGTGTAAAGTTATGACATCTGTTCTTACTAAAACACTTGTAGTTTTTGTTCTAGTGAATGGAAAATAAAAAAAAAAATGGTATTTTTATTAAGCTGATAAGCTGACCTGTAAAATAAAATCATAAAATTTTTTGTCCAGTTTTGAAAAAATCATGATTTTAGGATATTCGGATACCTTCGAATAAATCAATGATTAAAAAATGTATTAATGATTAATCTATCTTTCGATCTGCATGGTGTAAAATATTATCTCTTTCAAATAATTGTGATCTAAAATTAAAAATGTTTACTGTTAAAGCCAGGCGTATATTTACCACAAAAAATAAGATTGAAATTTACTGGTGTTGAATATACGCTGAGAACAAAAATAATAGTTTTAAAAATAAAAAAGAGAGATGATCATAATAAAAATTAGACTTCAACATGTACCGAGAAACTATTCATTTAAAAGAAATGATGTACCATATGCATTTGAACGGTTTTAGTTCTACAAATACACTATTTTTTCAAAAGCATTGGATACTACTTAGAATAAGGTTATAAGATAACTGCACATGAACATTCCAGGATTCTTCGTAAAAAAAGAGGGTTCACGTTATATATATTTAAAATTAAAAAATTGCGCTTGGAAATATAAGTGCATGTTGTGTGTACGCCCGTGCGCGTTATACACCGGACTTTACCGTAGCCAATGTATTAAGAGAATAGAAAAAAATTAATTTTTTTGATTATATAATTTTTTTCTTTCTTTTTTTTCTCGTTAATTTTTTTATTAAAAAAAAAATTAAACCATACTAAGGCAAAAATAATCTTTACGAAACTTCAGTACTATGGTATCGTCAAAGGAGGAAAAAAGGAACAATGGAATTTTGTTTTTCTATTCCTTTAACCAAACAAGGCTAACTCCTTTCAATAAAATCGAAGTAAAATGTATTTAACAATCTACTCCCTTGTTTTACTCAATATCCTCTACCCCTAAAGGAAAACTTTTCTTTTTATTTACTCAAGGGATCCATCCAAAACGGACCTCAGCGACTTATTTTCTGTAAAAGTACCTTCAGTAACTCTGTTTTCTCCAGACTATCCAGAGCTTCTAAAGAGTGATTACTTTTTTCCTTTTCTGAATAGAAATACGCCAATTGTGTTGATCGACATGCCAAAAAGAATCATTTAACTTAGGAGGAATATGCCAATCAAAGTGTCTTTTTTTTCGCAAACCCTCGCCAAAAGTTTAAGACTCAATGAACTATAGGTTACTTTGAGAACTAGTTTCTTAAAGAAACAAATATTCTTGCTATGTATATATATATTCGTTTATATATTTGTGTATATGTATATGTATGTATAAATTTATATATATGTATATATATATATACATATATAATCCAATATAAGAATTTTTTAATATATAATCATATACATATACATACACATATAAATTTATACACACATATACATATACATATAGACAAAAATATAAAAATAATCATATAGTTATAAACCCAAGATAACTAAAAGTAGGAAGTAGGCACACAGTATAAAGACAAATTCTTCCTGGCCTTAGGAACCAGGATTGCAGGTTTAAACAAGTAAAATTTTTCAAACCTGATATATATATATATATATATATATATATATATATATATATATATATATATATATATATATATATATATATATATGTATGTATATTTATATATCAGGTTTGAAAAATTTAGCTTCAAAATTAAGTAAGTAATAAATGAAAATATAGCGCATTCTTTACCATCGCGTAAGGATTTGTGGGTAAATAAGCCTATTTAAAGGTGGAGCGAGCGCTGACTAAGAAAAACGCATACTCGAAAAGGCTTAGCTGGTGACTCCTCGCCAAGATGTTGTCTTTTGTACCACCCGGTTGCGCGCCAAAGGGCCGCAATGTTGGATTTTATGTGATAGAAGCGAAATAAAGACGTCCTTCATGATGCCCTCCTCATTTTACCAGCAGGCCTAGGACCTGACATATATATATATATATATATATATATATATATATATATATATATATATATATATATATATATATATAAATTATTAATTATAATTTCTTATCAATATTTCTGATTATAGTATTCATTATTATAATATCAAAGCGTCTCTTATCATTTTTCTGATGGTCTTTCCATTGCTGCTTTCATATGCAATATTTCTGGGTTTAGAATAATAAATATATAAAATTTACCTAGTTTTTTTCAAAATCTTTTTTTTTTAATTTAAGAATCCTTTCAGAAAACAAGGATATATTCTTGTTACTTTTGGCTTCACATAAGGATAACAAAATATGATTAAAAATTATACTATCTTAGAGATATTATTAAGACACTACCTTAGAACCAATAGTGAAGGCCCCGAACGTATACTTGTTCAACGGAAAAGATTAGAAATTTCAACAAATCTTAAGGCAAATACATCCCTGTGACGTGATGTGATGGCTGACCCGGGAGTGGACGCGTAGTCCACAGATTCATCCCAGGATTACAAAATCTTTAATTCTTTGAAAACTGTTTATTTGTTACCAATGACATTGTCAGTATCCTCCTATTTGACTGACTTCATGGGAATTAAAATGTGTCTCTTTCTAGGGTGTGGCAATCTTTTTCTTTAAATTTTAAGGAACTTGGGATGACTGAGCTCCCCAGGCATCCACTTTTGTTCCAAGTTATTTTCTATGAATAGGTTACATTTTTTTTCCTATGGACAACTTAGTTCTTTTGATTGATGCGTTGTACGACTCATTATGGTTTGTAAATGTAAATAGAAAGATTATGTAGAATACATTACGTATAGGGTGTTTTTTAGAGGTATAGAACTTTAAATTGCAATAAAACAACGATGCATTATTCGATTAACATGAATTTTTTTTATTCGAAAGATAATCTTGTGGCATTACATTTTAAATATGATCAAGCAAGGCGTAGATTCGTCGAATGGGCCAAAAACGAGATTGCCGTTGTTCCCGATTTTCATAAGTGAATTTTGTTTAGCGATGAAGCGCACTTCTGGTTGAATGGCTACGTCAACAAAAAAAACTGCCGCATTTGGAGTGAATGTAATCCTCAAGTGTATGTCGAAACACTGTTACATCCAGAAAAACTGACTGTTTGGTGCGCTTTATGGGCTGCTGGAATCATTCTTCAAAAATTATGAAGGTCACAACGTTACAGTCAATGGTGATCGGTATAGAGCCATGATTACTAACTTTTTCATTCCTGAATTGAACAATCATGACGTCCAGGAGTTGTGGTTCCAACAAGATGGCGCAACATGTCACACAGCTCGTGCCACAATCGATTGACTGAAAGACACGTTTGGTGACCGCCTAAGTTTACGTTTTGGACCTGTGAATTGGCCTCCAAGATCTTGTGATTTAACACCGCTAGACTATTTTCTGTGGGGCTATGTAAAGCCATGGGTCTATGCGGATAAGCCACAAACGCTTGACCATTTGGAAGACAACATTCGACGTGTTATTGCCAATATATGGCCACAAATGTTGGAAAAAATCATCGAAAATTGGACGTCCAGATTGGACTATATCCGAGCCAGCCATGGCAGTCCTATGTCAGAAATCATATTTAAAATGTAATGCCACAAGAATATCTTCCGAATAAAATAAAATTCATGTCAATCGAATAATACATCGTTGTTTTATTGCAATTTAAAGTTCTATACCTCTAAAAAAACACCCTTTAGATAGGTTATGTAGAATAGATTATATAGAAAGAAAGGAGCATTTGTGTGCGACATCTATTTGATAAGTTTGAAATCAGCTACATTACTGGATATTAATCATGATAGCGAAAGTAATTTTGAGAAAAGTGATGAAGAGATGAAGCGTTTGAGTTGAAAAGAAAATAATTTTGCAGTATCGCATCGAAAAAGATATGAAGTCACCACAAGACGCACAGCGCCCGGTCAAAAAGACACAAGCAAGAATAAGTTAAACATTATATTTGTCAGTTATCAAATGACACAATAAATCTACAATAACTTGAACAAAATATGAATGTTTTGTCTGCAAATAAAATATCTGTAATGTTAACAAAACTGGTATGTGATTTGTGTCCTTTATTAACGTCACGCCCATTTGAAACCTTTTGGTTCAGTTTCCTGAGATTTTTCTTTGAAATTATCAAAGAAAAAATAAAAAGTAGGTAAATATACCTTCTCTGAATTCAATTATTCAACGAAATTACGATATTTATATTGTACAAAAAAGTAATTATATAAAAAAAAGGTTTTAAGGGGACTGACACCCCACGTGACCACTAATGTTAGCATTGAAACGTTCCTTCCCCCGGGTTGAACACGGAAATTGAACTTCCAGCAAACTGGATTTAAATACAATAGACTTTAAATTGGGGTCAGTCACAGGTAAAAGTTTGGCAAAATTGACATCCCAACCAGAAGAGCCTTAAACGTTCTTTAAAAAAATCAACGATGGATATTCGCTCTTAGTGTGTGTCTTGATAAATGATTGGTCAAAGGTATTTGGAACCCGTATGAAGTCAAAAGGTGATCATTTTGAATAAAAAGTGCAATGTACTAAATTTAGAGGTAAAAAAAATTACAAGAAAATTTAGTTTTAAAATTAGCTTTTTTTTATGGGACAATGGATTGGTAATTACCATTGCACATCTAGTAACTAGATATTATAAGTTTTATTATTTTAACTCTTTTATAGTTGTATCACAACTTATGGCGCCACTAGGTAAAGATTGTGTGTAAATAATGCCCTTGTAATTGAAAATATGAAAAGTAATATTTATTTTTGATGCAAGGTTACAGCACAATAGAAAACACGTATTTGATTATTTCAATAAAAAATTCCTATATTTATTGTTAGTTTATAAAACATGTATTTTAATATATATTATTTATATATTGTCTTATTTCTTCATTTGTTCTTAGAAGTTACGAACGCTGACTCGAGGAAGCTGTTATTCCTGTTGATTAAAGTGTTCGAATCCTAACGTGTAGAGGAGTTCATGTACGTTTAATCTATTAAAGCTCAAAATGTTCTCGTTTGTGTAGTGTAGAATTTTGGAAGGTGGGATGCACCATGAGTTTCTTTCCTCATATCTTGACCAAAAATTACAATATTAATTAGATCCACCTCCATGAGCTCTCTCGTTGCTTCTGCAGCGCGACATTAATTAACAAATAATCAATGAATCATGTTTAAGTGAAAACGCATTTAATGTTCTCATACAACCATCAATTACTCTACACAAAAGTGAAATGGCAACACCAAGAATAAATGCACGTAGCGCCATGCAAAGTTAAAAAAAATAGTGGTGAAATGAATATGCATGGGAGAAAATGTTCACACACATTTGATCACATGGTACATATATTCGGGATATGAATACCAACTACTTTCCCTTCTCATAAACAGCATCTATGAGTTTGCATAGCATTTTGGACTTTCGAAGAATGCCTCTAAGATGTCTGTGAACTCAATACTATCAATTAATGATCGAGAAACGTGACCGTATGATCCAATTCCATATCACTACGCACAATAGCAACTGGTACTGGGCAAAACGTGATTACCATTCAACGTTTTGTCACACGGACTCACGAAATGTTGCGCAGAGTTACGCGTTAGAGTTTAATGACCGGCGCATTCGCCGATTGAATATTAGAAACCCTTTCTCCCCGACACGTAACATCCAAAGCCGGTTGTCTCATGGAAAAGAAGGATATGTGTCTACCCAAACCATAGGCAACAAGTTGTTTGGAATACAGTTACGTGCGTGGGTAAAGGCCGCAGGTGTACCATTAAACGCTCAACACAGGGTTAGACACCTAGCGTGGTGTCATAGTCTTCGTACCTTGATCATCGATTGGCATCGGATATTATTCACGAATGAATCTCATTTCTGTTTATGGAGAAATGACGGACGTCAATAGGGCATGGAGACGACACGGAGAAAGTTGCGTCCCAACCCATTTTATCGAGCGTCAAACTAGTCCTACCCCGGGCATGATGGTTTGGGTTGGTACAATGTTTGATCACAGGATGTATCTGGTGTACTTTTACAAACATTTGACAATGGACCGCTTGTCACACAAGTTGTGGAGTATATTCTTCTGTTATTATTACAGGGCGCACCCAATACGGTTTTCGAACAAAGCAATGACATGTCACATGTTGCACAGTGAATGAACTGACTGGATTTGATATTCTTACTAGTAACAGAAAATTTTCTAGATCCAAATCTCATTGAACACTTGTAGGATTGCATTGGATAGGACGTGAACCGAGGACATCTAGGGTAAATCGGTGATGATCTGAGCACAGTAGTGAATAAGGCTTGACAAAGATTACCTCATACAACCATCAATGGACTAATTGATGAAATACCTTATAGGTTTGAGGTATGTATAGCTGTTCAAGATGGACATATTAGATACTGAATAAATGTGATTATAATGATTTTATGTGTCTGTTTTTTAATCATTTGCATATCCATTTCACCACTATTATTTCTGAATACTGTATGAGGTTGCGTGCATTATTTCTTGGTGTTGCAGTTTCACTTTTGAGGAGTGTATAAAATCAACGAATCAATCTGTATGTAATACATTCTTATCTAAATAAATAAACAACTAAATTAATACTTTTATACTATTTATGATTAAATGACGAAGTTAGATTGAATTTCTTTAGCAGATTTCTCGTGTCAATTCCTTCCTACAAAAAATAGAAACTCAATGAAGATAAATATCATTTTCAACTGGGGAATTACGTCTTTTATTTTAACCAAAAACGGAGCGAATATATGGAAGAGATTTTTGATGTTATATTTATACTGTTATTATCATCACTTGGGATTATCATCGCATTGTGTTAAAATAAGTTTTTTAAGAAATTCCTTTTGCGTTTCCGAGTTGACTAAAGAAAATGCATTTCTTAGAAAATAAAAGTAGTGGCGCAACATTCGGGTAGTAAATGCACATGGCAAAGAGGAAAAAAATATATGGACAGAAACTATTTGGGTTTTGGATTTCCCAAATGTAATTATCTCTAAAAAGATTTACTTTCGTCTTTGGAACAAAAGTTTTTGCTAATCAAAAGATGAAAAAATATTGTATCCACTAACCAATGGGAATATAGGAATAAACAGTAAAATAAATGTATCAAGGGTTTCGTTAATGGTTGCTTTTTGTGAGAATTGATTCCTTTTCAAACAAAATACAGAAATATAAAAAAAAAATTCTTTAAAAATATAGTTCTATTTAGAATACTTTTAAGAATTAGTTACAAAATATTTTCGAAACATTTTTAGAAAATATCGACGGAATAACATTACTTAGGATTACACTTTTAGAGTACGAGATTTAAATATAATGTTTTAATCAATTACTAAGTATCATACAGATGTTGAAAGAAAATTCCCATAGTACTAATTTTCCACCAGGACTTCAAGAATTTGCCTTAAGCGTTTCTAATATTAAATAAATTTGATGCAGAATTACTGGACGAAGCAAGTTCTTAGAATTAATACAAATACCTTGAATCACAACTAATCATCGCTGCAAGGCACGTTTTTATTTTTTATCGTAAACTTTATTTTAATAAACCTACAGCCAAATAGTAGTAGTATATTTATCGATTCATTGGGATAAGTATTGATTTAAATTATCCATTACTGTGTCTAGTAGTATACATTATAATGTAGTCATTGATCAAATCATGTTACATAATTCAATTTCATTCAAAAAATGTGTTACCTAAATTAAAGTAAAACAGTAGATACATTTGACTTACAACACAATGGAACGTATATTTTTTTAACAAAACATTCTAAATCATACGATAAATTCCAACTGGGTGGGGTAGTGTCTTTGCGCTTCCCTTGTACGGCCAATTTTGTGGCTTTTACCCAGGCCGAAGTAGGTGAAACTTCATGATGCAAGAAAGCCGACAGACCCCATGTCGAATGTTTATGTGACATTTAAAATATCCCTTAAGTGCTTGTTTGGTTTGGTACTCTCGGCAAAATTAAAAATTCTCAGTACGGTTCCGTAACGTCAGATCTCAGATGCCTCCTTCTGGAGCGAAAACTCGGTTTCAAAACTAAGGGCGGAGATTAGTAGGCCAACTATGTGGGGCTGCACTTAAAAGAAGTATCAACTCCCGAGGAAATAATCAGATCTTTAGTGATAAAACACCATTCCGCAGTCCCATTAAAAATTATAAATAAGTATATGTTTATTGACGCCACACTTAAAGCAACACGAGAGCTATTAGCAACATACCTCAGTATTTGGAAAATTTTTTGAAGGGACGAGGACATCTGAGCCGGACCACTCTCCTAAAATCCGTACCACGCTAACGTGAGAACTCAGCTAAGACACATTTCACTTGAAATACCTTTTCTATAGGGTGGGTCTCCAGGGGCACTAGGGTTCCAATTCTTGACAAGGCTACAGTGAGTTCATGACCATGACCACTAGATTACCGTTGCAAGGTAATTTATCTTTCCCTAGTTTCAAAAAACCTATTATAGACTCTGGCTAAAGCACACGTGGTACTATTTTGTAAAGAGCTGTCCAACTTCTTGCCTTTGCCGATGATGCAGATAACATTAGAAATTTTTTTTTAAAAAAACTATGTTATCAAAGCTTTTGTAGCGCTTGAAAGTGCGGCAAAGGAGAGGGGACTTGTTTTTTGCGGACCAAACAAAGTTTTTAATTTCAACCAATAAATCTCCGTATTTTTGTCTCCTTTGAAGATAGGTAACTATGTTTTTTTGAAACACATCTTACTTACTTAGGAGCTCTGATCTCATACAGCAAAAATCTGAAAATTGAACTAAACAATAAAATTTGTTTGGTTATTAGAAGTTTTCATGGCCTTAGAAACCAATTCAATTCTAAGTTTATTTTTATAAACACCAAGTTGTGTGAGCATATATTAAACTTTCATCTGACCTATTGCTCTGTATGAAATCGAATGTTGAGCTCTCAGTGAAGCAGATATAAATGTTGCTCATTTTAGAAGTAAAACTGTTAAGGAAAAATGTTTGTATCTGTATAAGAGAACAATGAGAGTAAAATTCTTTACAGACGTGAAATTTACATGAAATATGACAAATACAGCGAGACTGATATTATCACAACTATAAAATCATCATGTATTAGGTTTTTTGGCCATCTTGTGACAACTTATGCGTCTTTTCTTTAACAAGTCCTTTGAGTTCTTTGGGCCAGAATTAATGGCAACTCTTTTCCAACCAAATCCAAGAAACGAGAAGTGAAGAGATGCAAATAATATAGAATAAATATAGGATCTTAGAATGGCAATAAGGGCAATGATAGCAATGTAATGGTAGTGTAAAGGAATGTTCGACAATTAAAGTGCGTTGTGGTATTGGCTGAGTATTGAAGTTCGTTATTCAAGATTTAAGTTCTACGTGTCGTGGATAAACATATTGGTGTTCGACTAGAAGTTAGTCGTTAAGCTGCATACCATTGCAGATAAAGACAAGTAGAATTTCAGAATAATATAAGGTATGATTAATTACTTATTAGTATAATTGAGGGTTAGGCGGTTCGCTTATTGGGATTGGTTTGAATTATATTGTTGGTAGCGCATTGCGTCATCGTAGATTCTCTCATATTAATTATTATAATTATATTTGTTAAAAGTTTAAGTTGAATATCTTAATAAAGTCATATTAAGATAATGTATGATTCTAGTTCTAACGTTAATCCTACACCTCTAGCTCACGCTGATACTGCGAGGGATGCATTTCCAAGGGGAGGTACATCACAATCTGTACAGATATGCCGATGCCTTTCTTACTTAAATAGTAACTTTCACGAAAACTAGAAGAACGCGACAAAGAGGATTTCCACCTACACGATAGTTAAATTATGTTGAAAAAATGATCTCAAATTAATGGGAATCAAACAATTGAAGGCCGCCTAAACTGATAAGGTCAATGGAGGATTTTCAGCAAGTCAGCTCTGACCAGCAAAAGGCTATTGAGCTTATGAAGAAGAGGAAGTTTAAAATTAAGTTACAAAGTTTGTGAAAATATAATGATCCTGACTGAGAAAACTGTAAAATAATTTTTTTTAATATTACCATCATTTCTTACAATAGCATGATGATGTATGAGGACAAAATTTTCAGATGTCCATGTAAACGTTTCAGTTGAAATGGATTGACATGTATCATAGATGTATTGATCAAATTAAGCTATGGTTTGTAGGTTGTTATGAAACAAATGATATTTCCCATTTCCCAAAGAAAAAAATCACATAGTTTTAAATCTCGGGAATAGGGAGACCGCATTCCACGCGAATTTGCTAATTCATTTGGTAATCAAGGGCAATGACATAATCATCATCGAATTTAGAATCGCTGTTGGATAGCTTGATGGGCAACTGCAACATTATCCTCCGCAAATTCTGCATTTGGGCGACCTATACTTTCAGCATGGTCAACTTATACTTTCCCAACATGCTTTTATTTTTCAAATATTGCTTTTTTTTGTAGCTTTTTGCTGGTCCATTTCCGATTTTTTTCATTTGAAATTGTGTTTAATTGCAGCAAAGTTCTTGTCTAGGATATAAAAAATCTAAAACAATAAATATTATCTGTTCTAACGAGAAATCCGTTTTTGAACAACATACACCACAATGCAAATCAAACTGCGTCCCGCAGGTACGGGCATAAAACATCGTTTCACACTTTTCTAAAGAAAAAGTCAGTGAACGCAACATTTAAAAAAAATTAATAATTAATATTCAAAAATGACGAATATAAATTCCTCAGTTACGAAATCAGATTACAGCAACTCATATATTTCAGGTGCGTTCCAATTTTCTTTAATTTATTTTTGAAATTGTCGTTTATTTTCGGAATACTGGGTAAATGTATGTATGTATATATGAAGGGTGTTTTTTGAGAGGTATAGAACTTTAAATTGCAATAAAAAAACGATGTATTATTCGATTGACATGAATTTTCTTTTATTCGAAAGATAATTTTGTGGCATTACATTGCAAATATGATTTCTGGCAAAGGACTGCCACGGCTGGCTCGGATGTAGTCCAATCTGGAGGTCCAATTTTCGATAATTTTTTCCAACATTTGTGGCCATATATTGGCAATAACACGGCGAATGTTGTCTTCCAAATGGTCAAGCGTTTTTGTCTTATCCGCAAACACCCATGGCATTACATAGCCCCACAGAAAACAGTCTAGCGGTATTAAATCACAAGATCTTGGAGGCCAATTCACAGGTACAAAACGTTAAATTAGGCGGTCACCAAACGTGTTTTTCAATAAATCGATTGTGGCACGAGCTGTGTGACATGTTGCGCCGTCTTGTTGGAACCACAGCTCCTGTACATCATGATTGTTCAATTCAGGAATGAAAAGTTAGTAATCATGTTTGTATACCGATCACCATTGACTGTAACGTCGTGGTCTTCATCGTTCTTGAAGAAGTACGGACCAATGATTCCACCAGCCCATAAAGCGCACCAAACAGTCAGTTTTTCTGGATGTAACGGTGTTTCGACATACACTTGTGGATTAGCCTCCCTCCAAATGTGGCAGTTTTGTTTGTTGACGTAGCCATTCAACCAGAGGTGCGCTTCATCGCTAAACAAAATTCACTTATGAAAATCAACAATTATTTTCGAATAAAAATGGCACAGTTTGAAAGTGTTTTTCAGGCGTAAGTCTATTCATGATGAATTGCCAAACCATACTGCGAATAAATCACTTGACTGCTGTTCAATCGGACGTCATCTTGGAAAGTAATGCCAGCTTAAACTTCTATACCTGAAAAAAACACACACTCTCTCTCTCTCTCTCTCTCTCTCTCTCTCTCTATATATATATATATATATATATATATACACTCACAGGAACATTGAAAATAGCGACCCCAAAAAAAGCATTGGATTGATATGAAATTTAATACGCATAATGACACAGATGAGAGATTCACTTGATCTCAAGAACAAGACAATTAAACGAATACAGGGTGTGCAACGACACAAATACTGGGCCACTTCAATAGCACTTTGGGCCACCTCCAGCTGCAATGCATGCCATCACACAGTCCGGCTTTGAGTTGATTAGACACCTTATGTTGTCCAGAGGCAGATGGGCCCACAAATTTTGAACAGCCAACTCTAAATCATGTACAGAGAGACACGATGGCATCTTCCGTTTTAGCTTATCCCACACGTGCTCTACAGGGAACAAATTGGGGGAGCAGGCTGGCCATGGAAAAGTCTGAAAGTGACGTAGGAACTCTTGAGCAACTCTTGATGTATGCAGACGAGCATTATCATGCTGGAAATTTGTCCCTGGGAGACCATTTAGGGAATGTCCTGTATGGGATCGAAGAATATAATCAACGTAACGTTGGCCAGTTAAGGTTCCACGCATCACAAATAAAGTGGACCGGCTATCATAGGCAATGGCCTCCCCAGATCATTACACCAGCTGTGCGTGCAGTGTGACGTAGAACAGTGTGGGGGGTATTGTACCGCTCACCAGGGTGCCTCCACACCCGTACATGGTTATCATCTGTCCCCAAAACAAACCAGGATTCATCACTTAACACAACCTTTTGCTAATATGTGACATTCCACATTGATCTGGCTTGGCACCACTGTAGACGCGGTTGCCGATGTTCCGGTGTTAAAGAGAATGCACGGAAAAGGCGCTTGGATTTAAGATTTGCTTCTGCAAGGTGTCTGGAAATTGTTTGTGTAACAATTGCTACGCCTACGTCTGCTCGTATCGTTGAACGAGTCACTGTGGGGTCCACAAGTGCTTTCCGTACGATCCTTCGATCCTCTCTCCTCGTGGTCTTTCTGGTCGCTTCAGACCCGGTTTTCCACGCGTGGGTACCTTCTCGTGTCCACTGCTGAAAACAATTTCTAACGGCACACTCCGAATGATCCACCTGGCCAGCAACACGGAGCACCGACCACCCTGCAGTTTTCATCCCGATGATCAGGCCTCTCTCAAACTCGCTTAACTGTGAGCAATGTCTTCTAGCACGTTTACCAGGCATATTTCGCTTACCAAAGTCTTCCTACAATCGGCGGGTAATCGTCACGTTTATGAGTCTTCGAATATGCGCTGGCTTATATAGCACCCTCTTCCTGATTGAAGCGCCGCCTCGGCGTGTATGAGCATGCATATTGACACAAAACTTGGATCATTTGCATATCACATTACTCCGTACTTATTTGCAAAGTTTCGCGATTGTACTTAGTTTCCTTCTTGGGTCGATATTTTAATGTTCCTGAGTATATATATATATATATATATATATATATATATATATATATATATATATATATATATATATATATATATGAGGGCTGTTCAGAAAATATATGGAGACTAAATTTATTCTATTTTTTTCCAGAAAACCCGTAGCGGAGGGAATGTGCGCATCATGCGCGCGCATATTTCATCTTGTCTCACAAAAATCGATAGGTCTGTACTGCGCGCGGTTCAGTCACACTTACTTCTTTCACGTGGAGTGTTTGCGTGCGTTCATCGAAAAAAGAAAATGTGTGAAAATACGAATCTGTGAATCTGTATCAAGTTTTGCTTTAAGCTCTGTAAAACGGGCACCGAAACCTACGAGATGATGAAAACAGCATTTGAAGATGAGGCGATGAGTCGTGCCAAGGGTTTTCGAGTGCTCCGGCAATTCAAGGATTGTCGTCAATCAGTGAACAGTGATCCCCGTTCTGGACGCCCGTCCACCTCTCGCAATGAGGACAAGATTGCATAAGTGAGGGCTGTGGTGAGCTCTTATCCTTGTTTAACAGTCCAAGAAATTGCACAGAAGTGTCACATTTCCGTAGGATCATGTGATGAAATTTTGAGAAAGGACTTGAACATGCACCGAGTGTCTGCAAAGTTTGTGCCACGTCTCCTCACTGAGGATCAGTAATTCCAACGACTGTCAACATCATCTGATTTGTTTCAAAGTGAAAGTGACGATTCGTAGTTCATGAAGCTCATCATCACTGGAGATGAGTCGTGGGCTTAAGGATATGATCCCGAAACAAAACAGCAGTCGTAACAATGAAACCCCCCGGATCTCATCAGCCAAAGAAAGCACGGAAGGTGCGATCAAAGATCAAAGTAATATTGATAGTGTTTTTGATGAAGATGGAATTGTTCATCATGAGTACGCTCCCCAGGACCAGGCAGTGAACAAGGAATTCTACTTGGACGTCATGAGGACATTACGAGAGGCTGTTCGCAGAAAACGATCGGTGTTGTGGGCGTCCTCTCGCTGGATGCTTCATAATGACGGAGCCCCAGCTCACACCACCAATCTTGTGCAGCAGTTCCTGACAAAACATGGAGCAATCCAAGTAGCACATCCTGCCTACTCGCCGGATATGTCACCTCCTGAATTTATCCTCTTTACCAAGATCAAGAACACTTTAAAAGAACACCGGTTTCAGGACATTCAAACCATAAAACAGAATTTGACACAAAAGCTTCAGACCAACCCATAGTCTGAGTTCCAGAAATGTTTCGAGGACTGGAAACATCATTGGGCCAAGTGGGTTACTGCCAATGGAGCATATTTCGAAGGAGATTGACTCAAAACCTGTTTATGTATGTAAGTTTTTGTATGTTTTGTGTGTGTGTGCATGCGCGTGCGCACGCGTTTTTATTACATTTATACTTTGATCACGCAGAAAAACATAATAATTACAAAATAAAAATATAAATATCGTTTATAACATGATTTATGGAACTAAATATCTAAATACTTTTATCGATAAAAATGGTAAGATAAAAGCAAATTATAAAGAAATTTTCGTAAATTTGACTTTTTTTGAGAAAGTATTAACTGTATTACTTCATGCACAAATATATAAGGAGAGAGGGTTAATTTTGGATGGAAAATAGAATTTTGTTTAGGTTATAAATAAATTTTTTCTTACACGCACACGCATATATATACAACCTCTGACAATAAAGTTTGGTGAATAGTCCAATATCCTTATCGTAGATGAAATATTAACGAAAGCAACTTTTCTGTCCTTTGAAATAGTTACTGTAACTATGCACCGCTGAGATCTACTACGCAAGTGCAGGAAACTTTGCAAGGAGTCTTTTGTGATGGAGTTCAAAATCCTCGTCCCGTTTTGTTGAATGTCAGAAATATCGTCAAATATCTTTCCTTTCAAAGCGAGTTTGAATCGTGATAATAGGAAATAGTCTGGAAGATTGTGATCTGGTGAGAACAGTGGATATCCATTTTGCCCAACCACCGTTTTCGGCAGGAACGGTTTGACGACATTAGATGTGTGAGGGTGAGCATCGTCATGAACAAAAAACCATGAACCTTGTTGAGCGTACTGGGATCGTACCCTGCGTAGGCGTTTCATGGAACGGGTCAAAATTCCAATGTACCTTGCAGAATTCATCGCCCGGATATAATGCGTACAGTTAGTTGACGGAGTGATTAAATTACTCACTTCCTCAATGTTTCGTCCCCGACAGAAGTCACCGGTCTTTCGCTACAAGGATTTTCAGAAACACTTTCCTGGCCTTCTCGAAAATGGGACAACCACTCGTGCACACACTGCGTAGACAATGCGTGATCTTCACATGCACGTACCAGCATCGAATAAGTTTCTTTCGGTGTCTTGTGAACCTTAAAACAAAACTTTAAATTGAACTTTTTCCTGTTCTCTGTTAAGAACCAATGCTCTAAGCAAGCACTTTGTAAAACAAGTCTTACACAAAACACAAATGACGCTTAACTTAACAATGGTGGGGGCAGATGGTTAACATTTGCGCTTCACCAGTGTTTCCAGATGGGCTGTTCTGACTTCATTCACCGCATTTTATTGTCAGAGGTTGTATATAACACTGTACAATATATATATATATATATATATATATATATATACATAAAATATAATATATATATATATATATATATATATATATATATATATATACATAAAATATAATATAATATATATATATATATATATATATACATAATATATATATAATATATAATATATACCAAGAGGAAAGGAAAGAATTATACATGAGGAATTTAAATATTAAAAAATCATTAAACTAATAACATGAACAAAAACATATAACCTACTTGTATTCGCAGTGTAGACGTATGTTGGGAGTGCATCAGCTAGTAATGTGTTCCCGCCAAAATAAATTGCGCAGATCCGCATAAAATAAATTGCGATAGGATATTAAGAAATTTATTTATATATATATCAAATATATATATATATATATATATTATATATATATATATATATATATATATATATATATATATATATATATATAATTTTAAAAAATCATAAAATAATATTCATATAAAAATTAATGTAAAATATAAAAGAAACGCAAAAATATATAATTATTATTAAAATTTAATAAGCATGGGGCACCATCTATTTAATAATTGTAGCCTAATTATAGTTATCTTAGGTTTTATAACTATTTGTTTATTTTTATATTTTCGTTTATATATTTGTGTATATATGTATATATATATATATATATATATATATATATTATATATATATAACATATGTATATATATATATATGTATATAGTATATATATACATATAACATATGTATATATATGTATATATATATAACATATGTATATATATATTTATATATATATATGTATATATATATATATATGTATATATATATATGTATATAGTATATATATACATATAACATATGTATATATATGTATATATATATAACATATGTATATATATATTTATATATATATATATGTATATATATATATGTATATATATATGTATATGTATATGTATACACAGACAGATAGAGAAAAAATTTACCCATTGTAGTAAATTTAATCAATCATCGAATAATAAAGATTAAGACACTTGCAGTAACAAACTTTTAGAAATAGTTAGAACTTTTTTAAAATGAGCATTAATTCACAAAGAAAAAAGAACGATTTATTGGGAACAGATAAAGATTGTTACAAACAAACACAAAAGAAATAGCGATGATGCCATTTAAATTATTGAGTCTGATAATGTGTAAAAGATTATCTAACAAAATATATTTTAACCAATTGTACTTAAAAAAATTTAAGGTTCACATATTTATCAAATCTTTAACCCTCTAACTGGATACCTTCCTCCTGAAAAGTTATTCCGAAAGCGTTTAACTCTTATTTTAGGATTCCCTTCAAAAATGCAACAGACTTTTTTCCTTTCCCCCTTTTAGAACTTGGGAGGTCGAACGGGAACAATTTTACGACCCAGTTCGGTCCTTTTGTAAACTAAGAATAAAGAGATCAATCGTTTACAGCTAGCTGTTAAGTTGCCTTGGGCAATCTTCTTTGAAAGCGTAGTGGAATTCCGCGTTTCTTTCTCCTATATGTTCAGTCACAGTAAAATTAAAAAATGAAAGGTAAAAAAAGAGGAAAAAATGAAATAAATAGTATGTTAGAAGTTGAAAATAATTATATTTTCTTCAAAGAAAATTTATTTTTCTGTCATTTTTAAAAATTAATATATATATATATATATATATATATATATATATATATATATATATATATATATTTGGTATTGCGATTTGAACCAGAAAAAAGGCATTCTGTATTCATTTTAGAATATGAGAGTAAGAAAACGCGCTCACTTTCCTGTTTTTTAAAAAAGTAATGAGGTAAAAAGAGCAAAGGTCCTATTTCATTTTTAAACAATAACACTATAAATATTACATACGATGATTATATTTATGAAATAAAACCGATCTTTCTCTATTCAGTTATATTTTTAATTTAAAATAGCATAAAAAAAGGATTTCAATACTTTTAATTTATTTTAATTAAAATCATATAAAAGATAATTTTATGCTAACTGAATATTTTTCGGAAAAAATTTTAATTTTCCTTCCTAGTGTTCTCTTTTTCGAACTTCTTGTATTAAATAAAAATTCCTTTTCTACATCTGCATTTGTGATGGACATAACACACATTCAGTCAATAATTTTTAATTTTAATGGGGGATATACTTCTTTAAATGCGCATGACAGTACTTCTAACCATTTTCTACTCAAGTTAAATTTCTAATCTTTCTGTTTCTTTTATTACAAGGAAAAATGTCACACATCGATAACTACATTTTCACACAATTCAGTCATTACAAATTCTATTGTGAGAAAAGTTCTCCCTTATTAATTTTGTCTTTCAAAGCAGTACACTTAAAACAATTTTGTCCAGTGAAGTTAACCGACAGTTCCACAATGTATTCATACCAAATTTTAAAAACAAATTTAACACTTGAAAATGTATCCTGTATTAAATTTTTCAGTATACACAAATATTTCCTGCTGTAGGGAAGATATAGTATGAGATGTGGTGTGCGGTTGTGAAAGAATGTTTTTCATTGTAGACTATTTTTGAAAATTTAAATATCACTGAAACTGATCATATAACTGCAAATGAGCCTTATTTTAGTGTGTGCTGGTATCAAAGTAAAACACTTTACAATATTAAACAGCCTATGGGTTTATACTCACCATCAAACTATTCGCAAAATGGCTTACATTTTCTATTCAAATTGTAAAGAATCTGAAATATAAATACATCTTACTACAGTCAAAAATATTCATAATATGTAAGTATCCTATTTCTCCACTTATTTCTGTACATTTTAAAAACTGTAGTTGAATGCAATTTTTTATATTTATAAACGAGACATAAAAGCTCACACAGTCGTAAAAATGTCTTTATCATTTTTAAATACACTACTATAAAACGTATATGGATTGTAAGATCAGTCGTAAAATCCTAAAAGCTTTTAGAGGAGCTAAAAACATGTAATTTTGGATTGATCAAATTTTTAATATAATACACAAATATACATGTTATTAAGCAAATACATTTGAAAAATCAAACTTCCTTCTGAAATAAACGTAATTGAAAGAAAAATGTTTAATTGCAACAGAGTGGAAATACATGTTTATCTAAGGGGTATCCCCAAAGTGAGGTAATCCTCAAACTTAAGACTCAAACTCAGTGGCAGAACAATCCATGAGGGCCAGGAACTACTGTGCCCATCATAATACACGTGACCATTGGATGCTGAGGTGCATGAACAGATGTCCCGATTTGGTGGTCTGTCTGAAGAGAGACCTTCAGTGTTTAAGACCCGAAGCAAGCTTGGTACTTATTTATCGACCCAATGTAGCGGGGATGAAAGGCAGAGTCGACCTTGCGCAGCCCGTTAATAGAACCCCAGACCTGTGGTGTAGAAGCACCATACACTACTACTCGATCCTATTCGGTGAAAAATAAAATTTAATGTTAGAATCTTATATAAATCCCTAATGAATGAGGGAGTCCAAACTTTTTTCATGTAAACTGTTTAGACAGAAATGGTTAATTATGAACATTTCACAAGTTGAATAAATTAAAATTAACCGTTATAGTTTACATAAATTTTAAGGGTACAAAAGGTGTATTTCGGCTGCACGAATTAATTTTTAAAAGGAATACGGTTACGAAAAAGTAGTACAAATCTATCTAAAGTAGGGTTGGTTACATTAGATATTGTCAAACACAACAATGTATTGGAAGCCAATTCCACAATTCGTTGTTATAAAAATGTATGGAAAAAATTACAAGCTTTATTTTTGCATTTGTAATTTATATATACATATAATTTTTCCTGGGAGCTTTAAAAGCTAGAGCGGCATCCATCAAAACCGTGGTTCTCTCTCTGTTTTTCCAGATCGCCCCTGACTAAGCCGGCTCTGCCATAGTAAGTGAAAATGCCGGATTTTGTTTGTCAAGATCATTTTATAGCAGACTGCATTTTCATGTATTTTAGATGGTCGTTTTATATTTTTCTACATCAATATTTAATGTCTGAATTTAAAATTACATAAAATTCTTGACATTCGCATCAATGACCATGATAATTTTTATTAGTGTATGAATGTGTCATCAAACGATTACATGACTAATATTAACACATTATTTTAACCATTTAATTGATATTAAGTATAACATAACGTACACAAATTTTCTGAACTTTAAAATAAATATTTCGAAAACTACTTCAGATATACTCAAAATTTTTATTCCTACGCTTTAGCTTCTGAGTTTTTTTTTTGCTTCTATGTAAAATTTATTGTAATTGTATATTCATCAATTTTTTTTTAGTATATTTTTTGCTCTAGCATGCGGTTTTCAACAGAATTGTATGAAATCTTCGAAATATATTAAAAGATACCAAAGAAGCTATATAATAAAATTTGAAATTTTTTATTATACTCAAACAATTGCTAAAACTTATGGTAAATAATTTTTAACTGCGCGATGCATTTTTTTTTCGAAATTTTCAAATGGAATTTCTAACATAAAATTTCTAGCTTTATAAGGTCGAGATTTCAAAAAATATCAGATTTTTAATTACTTATTCAGTTAGCCTTTAAAAAAGATAAATGTTGAGGGTATTTTGTATAAATAGATATTTTTGAACAATATATAATTCTAATGTTTTCAATAGCTCAAATTGTTTTTTTTATGTTTATTTTATATGCATAAATGTCTACTGTAAATGTTTCCGTATATTTTTGATTACCATTTATTCAAACATTCAAGTTATAAAAAAAAATGTGTGAAAATCTTCATTCATGTTGTCTTTGATGTAAACTGAAGTTCAAGCACTTAAATTCAAATATAATTCAGTGTATTTAACAATATATAACCACAGGCACACCACACACACACACACACACACTGTACTTAAAATTCCCTGAACATAGGCTTTGAAATCTAAAAAAAAACTAATAAATCTTAATTAGTTTTTTTTTCGTTATTATATTTATCAAAGTGTAAAGAAAATGTTTCAAATGATTTGATGAAGTTTAAAATTTATTCATTTTTAGTGGTTAAAAAATTGAAAAAGGTTCCAAATTTTAAAGAGTTTGGTGTTTTATTAATTTTTCGTTATCTTATAATAAAATAATCATGTTTCAAAAACTGACAGCTTTGATTAAAATAAGAAAAATGAAGCGAAAGAATATACTTAAAAAAAAAAGATAATTTGTCTAACTATATAAAATAGCAGATTGCTGACACGCCCCAACTTGTTACAGTTTCAAATTAATATGACGACAAAAACGGAAATGTAACATATTTTACTTATGCGTTGGGACTTTGGAAACTTTTAAAACACAAGCTAGCAAACAAACACTTCTAAAAGAAATTTCTCCCCGATTTTCTACATTGCCCCAGGGTCAAAACACGGGGTTCCCCTGCGAAGCCATAAAACTCCTGCTGTGTTGCTTCTCGTCCATCATTTTCTTTCAATTTGTTAAACCTTAAAAGGGAAAGGGATTTGAAAAAGTGCAGCTAATCCGCTTTTGAAAACGTTACTTGAAGGCAGAAAAATCCGTGCAGTCCATTTTCGAAGCATCTTTACACTGACGGAATTTTCCGTGCTATCCGGTTAGAGGGTTAAACATACAAAACTTTTGAATTTTTGTTTTAATCTTCATGTTTCTAGATAGTGCACATCTAAGTAATCAGTGTAAGATAACACTCCTGTAAATTACTTTAATGTTTTTAATAAATTATGTGTTTTAAATTCCAAGAAATGTAACTATTAGGCATAAACTATGAATAAATACGCCAAAGAATTTAAAGCGAATTATGCATGCAGTTTTATGGTATTATCCTCATTAAAATATAAAACGTGTTCAGATGGTTTGGTTGAAAATATATCATTGTGTAGAAAGCAATATTTAAGAGAACCCTTGCTAGGTGGCCTATGCACAAGTGTTCTAGCTTTCTTAGGAAACTCTTTTACCCTTTTGAAAGGAACGCCATCGCTGCGGTGAATGGTGAGACGTTGAATGCAATAAATTTCTGATTGATATCTTTTTTTACGTGTTGATTTGTGTAGCAGTAGTTAGTGTTTGTGTTTTAGCACAATGTTTTATAATCGTTAATAAAATAGTTTCAATCAACACAATGATTCAGCTTTCTAAAATTGTGAATTAATTTCTACCATGGACATAAAATATATTGTTACTAAACCATACTGCACAAAACTACTAATATTTGTGAAACTACAATAAAGTGTCGTGTTGTGTCCTGAAGGGCACTAAATATGCTGTAATTGAAAATGAGAAATAGGTAGGATAATGATTTAATACCCAGCTATTCACGGTATAAAATAGCAAAATAAAAAATTCACGAAAACTCCTGAATGCACTGGCGCACGGAAATCGTTAAACGAAAATCGATTTGGCATTGATAATCGAATATATAGATATTTTCATTCTGCTTACACGTAATCAATACTTTTCTACTCAACCTTTCTTTAAGGAAAATCACTCAGATTCGTGCGTTTAGAATAAAATAAAATTTAGGCAGTAATTTATTCTTAAATAGGAAAGTTGCATTGTTATTCAACTTTAAGTTTGAATAGAAATGGGGACAAAGGAAAAAGAGAAAGAAACGCTTGTATAAGCTTGAATTGGAAAAAGAAATGGGGTAACAATAGAATAGAATTCAACATGGCATATATATATATATATATATATACTAATTAGATAAAAATAATTGTGTGTTTTGTAGCAGTTTTAAAGGACTTAGAAACCAAGTAAAAATATTGAAATATCCTCAGATTCCATTAAAAATAATTATACTGATCGTACTTTCTAGAATAAGAATTAAATTATGGATAAAAATAACTACACAGTTTTAATGGGGGGCGGGGTTGTGTAATGGTCTTTCTTGGAATGATAAAAAATAACTTATTTATATAAAAAAGTGCTCATAAAATATAAAAGAGTCACGAGTCTTGATAAATAAATACGGTTAAGGAATTTTTTTTAAAAAAAATTTAATAGAATATTGATACACATTATGATTCTGAATATTGTGTGTCGAAACAATTATATTTCAAAATAAAATCTATTATATTGCTATAGAGTGTTGTTTAACTAAAAGGACTAAAACCCTTCTTGCAGATGAAATGATACACTTTAAACTTGACGAGACTCAGATGTCCGTCTGATGGTGTGGTGCAAAAGTTAGGAAAGTGGGTTGCCACCTCAGGAGCCATCCTCGTCACTTGACCGTGTGGTTCAAAATTACAGGTCCGTCGCTTAAAGCCCTCGTGCAGCTTAATAGGACGACGTTAAAATAACTCTCTCTCTCTCTCACTAAATTCAGGGGTTGGGTACATGAAAAGTTTTCTTTTAATGCAATATAGTTGTTTGTTCCAATTCAGGTAAAGGGTGTTACTCAAGACAAAAAATATCATTAACAAAAAGACAAACAACGACGGATGGATTTTCATAAAGACCACATTGCTTC
>BMAU01014014.1:0-29320 GCA_019973935.1 Trichonephila clavipes
TACACCTTCGAAGAAATTTTTTTAAAAACTGTAACATTTGCTATTAAAATATTTTTTACTGATGAAATATAACTTAAAACTATGAAAAATACATTTAATATGTTACTTGTAGTACATAAAAAATTTTTAGGGAGTAAAGCATAGTGTAAATAGTAATTAAATTGATTATTAGAATAACGCACATAACTCAAATGTAAACAAAAATATCCCTTTTCTGTAAATTTGATGAGGATCATTATAACATTTTTAGGGCTGGTACTATTTTCCTGATGATAATCAATTTATTACAATTTTTATCAGATTTCGAGTAAAAGAACATTGAAAAATACTTAAAAAATTATTACGAGCATGATATATACCTTAGTTACTAAAAAACATATCAACTATATAATTATGAAAGTAGTAGGGGTTCTTTAAATCTATAAAACAAAAAATATATTTATAAAATTTGAACTAATTTGGTTCACAACTTTTTCTGATATTTACGTTGTCAGATGTCAATACGTTAAACAAATTCATTTTGAGATAAATCAGAAATAAACTTTGAACTGCAAATTTTAATATTAAACACAATTTGATATACTTAAAATGCTCGATTTATAAATAACACCTTCTTCACTCTCAAAACATTGATTTTTTTCCTTGTAGCTCTTAAAATTTTTCTACGCTGCTTTACATTTGGTGTTGAATGTCGTTCTGCGTCGTTAATTCTATTGATGTCAAGATGTTTGTATGCTTTTATTGTAAAATTAACCAGGAGTTATATTAAGTTTTTTAAAAATTTCAACACAACCCTTGTATCCATCATTAAATTGGATCACAGCATCCAATGCACTAGATTTTAAAGTTTTGAGGCACACGAAAACTTCCTCGGGTACTCTCTGCCATATAACGCCATTTAAACACTCGTTTGAATTTTGTGTTTTGCCATGCAGGCATTTAGTAAGCAGTTCTTTGGTACACAACTCTAAATATGTAGGCTTAATCGTGTTTAGTACTTCATTTGATAAGCCTTTATATTTTTCGTTTGGCTTTTTGCCACAAGACAGTGCTCGCTGGTAGTAGCACCAACAATCTTTTCCGATGGGACACTGCCCATGCATCAGTTTCTCGACACTTGATGAGCAATGAAACAAAGCCGCAATAACATTTTGCTGAAGACCGGATAGGTTTCCAACATTGCTACGAACAGCAATCCCATAATAGTTTTACAATCGGTCAATAAAAGAGTAGGCGAGTTTGCCTTTACCAGACAGATTTTTATTTTTAGACGTTAGTTTGCGCAATCTCGCAACTACTCTCTTTTGAACATGACCAATGCATTCATATTTTGTGACGCTATCCTTCCCATAAGTATCTTTGACACTGATAAAGCCCTTAGAGTCCCCGTCACCATAATAATGTGCATATTTAAGGCCTCGTTTGACAATAGAACATTGGAAGATTCTCGTAGAACCAACAGCTTCCATTTTTAACGCAGAACCTTGAAAATTGCTATGGCACACGTGATCTGCTGCAAAAGTTTCCGACTCAATGCTTCTAGGCATTTTAGAAATCTTTCTGCAGGTGGGACAATATGACGACATTATTTCAATGTCTACTACTTTACCAGTGTCAACTGACAAAGCTGCGACACACCCATTCATGGAAGAGTAACCTCTACGCTGCCACGTTCCATCAACTGAAATGCCACATTCAACAATTTGATTTTTAGTAGGATGTAGCACTAACAGTTCAGAAGCTGCTTTTTGCATTGATAGTTCACTAACATGAGAATATTATCATGATTAGTGTACGCAGTTTTACTGAGCCTGGGTAAATTTAACGTACCACATAATTTAAACCCAGCAGAAAAACATTTCCCAATTTGTCTCATACCATACACAAATCTTGTATTTACTTCAGGACAGTTTAAAGTTTTCTTTGAACTAGAAAACCCTGAGTAAAAGTCACAATGTTTACACCTGATAACAAAATTTGAGCACAAACCATATGTGGAATACTCAGAAAGCAGGATACCTTCTTCCAAGGAAACATCTTGGGCAGCAAAGTTGTAAAAACAAGTTTAAAGGACTTCCATATCAATTATTCTGTTACCAGTAAGTGGTTTACGTTGATATTCTGCTATTTCTTCATCAAAGGCAGCAGGTATTTAATTTTTGAAGAACTGGCGTTGGTAGATGTTGCGCTGCTATTTTTTTTTGAATGTTTAATGGTAGATCCATTTACTAGAAATTGGCGTTTTTCTCTTTGCACTAACTCTACGTTTAGCATTACCCATTTTAAATGACAAAAATTAAAATTTTCTGCTATAAAAGATTAAACAAAAGCTTATAAAGAGCTACGCAATCATAAGCAAATGTAAACAAACAGTAAAGCACTCTATTTTTCCTGCCAGATTCTAGATAAAAATATAAATAAAAACCTGTTGCCAATTATATTCTTGATAATTCTGAAAACTCAAATTCATATTTTTAAAGTTTAAATTTCTTACTACCGCATATATTTAAACGATACTTTGAAAAATAAAAATGTCAACAAACATTTTTTTCTACTTCGCAATGCAGACTTGTACTTCCGGGTTCAAAAAGGTGCTATCGAATGAAACTCAAATCCCCATAACTTAAGTTCTAAATAAGATAGAAACAAAATTTAAACACCATTTTAAAGAAAAAAGTTCATATTTTCAAATAACATTTAAATTAAAAAATCGAAAAATTTGACGAAAATGACGTTTTGAAGGTGTACGGATACCATAATAAGGCGCATTCACAATATTTTTATTTCCAAGAAAATTGTAATTTCGTCAAACAATATGAAGAATCATTTTAACACTTTTTGATTTGAAAGTCATTGAATTTCTATATAATATGGTAGATCGTTGAATTCATTCTCCATATCTTCGAGAAATGAAACAAATTGACGATGATTAAGTCTATGTTCTCGAATATAATTTACAATTTTGATAACTATTTTTAAAGCATGTTTTACGTTTAAAACTTTGGAGCACTGTACCTGCTGGCGAATAACACAATGAAAACGCTCAAAAATATTATTGCCATGGTATTTGCATATTTCTTTTAATCTTTAGTAACTCCTTTAGTAATACTGATTATGGTAGATGCAACATCATGCAAGACAAACCAACTTTTCCAATGGTATATTATATATATATATATATATATATATATATATATATATATATATATATATATATATATATATATATATATATATATATATATATATATATATATATAATATATATATAATATATATATATATATATAAAACCCCGTATATATATATATATATATATATATATATATACCGTGTACAAACTTGGAGGGGTGGTAGAGAAAATCGTGAGAGCCAAAATTACATAGGAAAGCATGGGCGGAAATGTAACCCTAACGAGATAAAGAGACACAAAGACAGTAACGCCACAACACAAAATGTACTGCAAAACGCTTTGTTAAATAAAAAACCAATAATAAATAAAAAGTATGATGTGAAAGCATCAGAGGAAGTGTTCGAAATTGCGACCATTGGCATGTATGCACGCACGGCATCGAAGCGACATGGATTGCCGAACATCTTCGAAAACACCGGGCATTTCACGGATCCTAGCAGCAGCGATGGATATCCGCGCAACCAGGTCCATTTCGGAAACGACAGGCGTGTCGTACACGGGGCTCTTCATAGCACCCCAGAGAAAAAAAAATC
The DNA here is from genome assembly GCA_019973935.1 of Trichonephila clavipes. NCBI lineage: Eukaryota > Metazoa > Arthropoda > Arachnida > Araneae > Nephilidae > Trichonephila > Trichonephila clavipes. The sequence goes on from BMAU01014014.1 coordinate 3,727, forward strand.
CAGAGGAGATAAATCTGGGGATCTAGGAGGCCAAGTGACGGGGCCACCACGCCCAATCCATCTGTTTGGAAATGTCGGTCTAAATGCTCACGTACATGTCTTGCATAATGAGATGGCGCTCTGCCTGTTGAAACCACATGCGGCACCGAATAGTTGCGGGGACATCGGTAAGCAGTTCTGGAAGTACATCCTGTAGAAAGACGAGATACTTGTGAGAATCCAGTCGAGGCGGTAAGATGTATGGGCCGAGTAAACTGCCACCCACGATACCCGCCCACACATTAACAGTGAAGCGTTGTTGCATTGCTCGTGGTCGGGTGCTATGGGGGTTATTTAAGGCCCACATGTGCGCATTGTGCGTATTGAAAGCACCTTCACGTGAAAAGGTTGCTTCATCACAGAACAACACGGAACTGGCAAAGTGCATGTCTGCCGCAATTTGGTTAAGAAACCACTGTGCAAACGTGACACGTCGTGGGGGATCATCTGGCTGTAATGAATGCACTCTCTGTACATGAAAAGGGATGCAAGACTGCACCCTGCCGTACACGATGGATAGTTGTTGGAGATCTTCCGGGTTGATGCAGCAATTGCCCGTACACTAGTACCGGGAGTTTGGTCCACAGCATACAACACACCTTCTTCGAATATGGGTGTTCGCGCTATTCGCCGCCGTCCAGTACCTTCAATCGTAGCTCTGAAGGATCCACGTTCTACCAGGTTTTGATGCACCCGAGCAAACGTTTGATGACTCAGTTGCCGCCTCGTTGGGATACCTTTCCCTGTACAACCGAACAGCAGCACGTCCATTTCCGTCAGCTAGGCCGTAGATAAAATGGATATCCGCCAACTCTGAGTTCGTAAAACGATACATGTTCATTGCACGCTGTCCGCGTCTGAAATGAAGAAACCACATTTCCTACCTTGCGAGCTCGCGTACAGCGCCACCTATCGCTTTCCACCCATGCTTTCCTATGTAATTTTGGCTCCTCACGATGTTCTCTACCACCCCTCCAAGTTTGTACGGCATTCGGGGACACCCTGTATATATATAATATATACATATATATATATATAATATATATAATATATATAATATATATAATAAATATATATATATAATATATATAATATATATAATAAATATATATATATAATATATATATATATATATATATATAATATATATATATATATTATATACACTGCTGGACAATTGCTAAGGACGGATAACACTATCATCCATAGCAACCACAAAATGAAAGGAAGCAAAATGTGGAAAATTAGAATAAGTGCGGGATATTAGTAAGAAGAATGAGTATGCAAATTTTTTCCACGTCTGTTCATCACGTGATAGCGTTCATAAGAGCTTTAAAGGTTTTGACGCGTGTGGACAATTGTTGTTTCAAGTCAAAGTTCTACAGGAAAGATTTAATAGACGAACTTAAAATTTTGGCATGTCTTCCCGACATCACATAGATGATTTTATGCGTGGCCGAATTATTGGAAAGATCGAAGAAGGGCGAAAAATAACAGATGTTGCCAGGGAGTTCGACATCGCCTACAGCGTTGTTTCACGGCTGTGGAAGTCATTTAAAACTACTGGAATGTGTAGTAGACGGCACGGGGGGAGGTCGTGTTAGAAGTACGACGCATGCAGAAGACAAATATATCGTCCTTTCAGCAAAAAGGAACAGGCGCACCACAGCTCAGCAGGTGGCAAAATCAGTTTCTTGCTGCCTCAGGAAGCAGATCTCCCGAAAAACTGTTGCCAGACGTTTGAGGGGGAGGAATATACGCACGCAGACCTGTTGTGTGTGTCCCATTGACCAACAGCACCGTACTGCCCGTTTGCAATGGTGTCGTGAGCATCACAATTAGACTGAACAGGACTCGGCATGCGTACTCTTCTCAGATGAGAGTAGGTTCAGTCTGTCATCGGATTGTAGACGCCAACGGATCTGGCGCGAGAGTGGTACTGCTTATCGTCCAGAAAATATCCAGGAAAAGGACCGATATCCGACATGCAGTATCATGGTGTGGGCCGGCATCATGATCAATGGCCGCACGCGCCTACATGTGGTTGCGAATGGGACTATGACGGGCCAACGATACATTGATGAAAGTTCTACTTCCTCATGTTCGTCTTTTCCGTGGTGCTGTCGGTGATAAATTTGTTTTTATGGACGACAACGTAACATGTCATCGAACACTCGCTGTTCAGGATTGTCTAGACAGCGAGGGTATTCAACGTCTCGTATGGCCAGCGCGTTCCCAGATCTAAACCCCATTGAAAATGTGTGGGATGCTTTGGGGAGGCAAGTTGCTGGTCGAAACGATCCTCCGACAAACAAAAAAACCCTCATCCTTGCACTCACAGAGGAATGGGATAAATTGCCTCAACAGTTGCTGGATAATGCTGTGCAAAGTATGGTACGACGTGTGGAATGTTGCATCACACTCCACGGTGGACATATCCCGTACTGGTACCTTTCTTTAAGGTGCCTGCTGACTTTAGATGCATTGTTCCATTTCTCCGTAAGCAGATCAAATGAACATTTTTTTCTTTCAGATGTTTAACAGCTTTTGTACTTTCCAGAACAATAAATATTCTTTATTCTAATGTCTGAACAGTGTGGCAACTATATTTTATTTATGCTACTAGGCCTCATGTCTCGCTTAATGTTATGCTACATAGCAATTTGTGATCTGTCCTTAGCAATTGTCCAGCAGTGTATATATTTTAGCAAACTTTTATATATATATATATATATGTTGTTACATTTTTTATTGCTCTTAAAATATCAAAATTTAAATTTATTTCATTTAATCGGCCTGAAAGAAATATTTTGGAAATCACGCAATTTTTCAGTTTTTACATCTGATTTATAATTTAGGCCAATATTAAATTCCTAATTATATAAATATAAAAAGAGTGTTATTTATATTTGCATCCGTTAGATTTAACTTGTAAGTTCAAAGTTTGAGAACGTGTATTTACAGCGTTGTGTTATCAATTATTTTTGTTTTCTTCTGCTAATTATATTATCATATAGTTCAAAAATTTGAAATAGTTGCATTTCCACATTCATTTATGAATAAATTGAATTATTTTACGTTTATAGGTGCTTCTCTTGATTTGGCTTCGAATTACCTTTTATGTAACGGAAGCATGTGAGCTGGAACAAATGTAATTTATTAATTTCATTAAATTTGACACGTGTAATTAGAGCTGTCATTTTGCAAGCGGAAATTTGGAAATAGTTTGATAAGTGCCGAATTCTCTTGAAATTCAGATTAAAAATGCCATTCAAATGTCACCACTCATTTCTTGTGCTCAAAATTACTCAGTTTATAATACTTTATCTCTAAGTATTTTCGAATTCCCTAATTATATTGATTACAGGATTTTTGATTATTTATCATACATAATTCCTAACTGTTTACGCTACATATATTTTTACGTGTTGTTGACTATCTTTGTAAGGATTTTTTTTTTGTTTTATTCAATTAAACAATTGTTTCATTGGAATTAATATTGTAGCAAAAATAGTTCACTTTAGTTGCCATAAACACGATCTACTGCTCAGACTCACGAGCCCGAATGCAGGCGACATTCCAAAAAAAACTTTTGTTTTCTTTGTGTATTGACTTTAATTTCTGTATCTCATGCTTATACTTTTATTTATTCTAGTTCTTTCTTCCCCTCTTGTGCTTTTATTATTATTAATTGCAATGGTGTTCATAAAGGTTAACTGTAATTAAAGTTATGGAAAGTTCTGGAACTTCCGATGGCAATACATAGGCAAAGGAAATATTCAGTTCTTGGAATAAAGTCTTGAGTTGTGATTAGCGAGAGTTGTAGTCATTTCATTTGAATATCCAATTCCACAGTAGTTTAATCTAATCGGCACAATATTATTTATATATTTAATTGATATGCAGTGAAAAAAAATTCTAATGAAATACATTATAACTTCCATTCAATGGAATATGTTCCAAGATATTTAGATTACCATAGTTTATTAATTAAATCGCTAGTTTCATGAATAGCGTAAAATGAGGTCGTCATCCTGCATTCTCAAAATTACGAAGTCTCTCATTTATTACCTAATAAGTATTCGAACTCTTAAATCCGTTCTTCATACTTCCAAAATAAATCTGAACTTAATTGGATTTTCCAACATCTTTCAAACAAAAAAAGTGAAATTATTTTTGGTGGATTATTACGAAAACCGATTTTTGTAGTTGTTATTAATGCTCATTTTCCCTTTTTTATTTTTTCTCGTTATGTTTTAATGATTCGATACGTTATAAATTTAAATGATTGCTTAAAAACCGATTAACCATCAGTGGAATTAATTTCCATCTTTTATTTAATTTGATCGTTTATTTAGTTTACTTAGGTACAATGGTCCTCAACAGTTTTCGTACGTTTGCAGTTTTCTAAAACTTTTATTCTTTTCGACTAATAAAAATTAATATACTTGAATCGTAATTTTTTATAATATCTACAACTTTTCTTATTTAAATAACATAATCAATTTTTAAAGTATAGTATAACTATTATTTTTGAAAATTAATAATCAAAAAACTACTAAAAATTACGCTACAAAAGCCTTTGTACACTTCACAAAAATCTCAACATAGCTTTAAATAGAGCATTTCTCTTCCTTAATTGAGTACTTAGTAGGATATCTTTTAGCGTCCGCAATAACTTATAAAAGTCTTTGTACAGTTTTTTTTTAGTTTTAGGTAATTTAAACATCGATATTCCTCCATTCTTCGGTGATTATTGTTTTTATTTCTCATTTTGCTTTTATATGCCCTGCTTTCGAACTTTAAATTATAATTCTCACCAAATATGTTGTACTGGATTTAAATCTGATGATTGAAGAGGCGTTTTCAGAATTTGGGGACAGTTATAGAGACACGAGAGTTGTACGTTGAGCTTAGAATCAATATCCTGTTAGAAAATGAAGTCGTCCCCATTCCTTAAATCTTGAGCGGATAATTTCAAACGGTTCTTCAAAATATTTAAATAAAGCTTATAATTCTAAATATCATCAAAAATACACAATTACTTAATCCTGAAGCTAATTTAGACCCCTACAAAAGAATACCCATCCCTCCATCCTTTCCATTTTTTCTCACCCAAAATCCCAGAAAAAGAAGTTAACTTTTTTTAAGGTGTTCAATTCTTTTATCAATTACATTGTTCTTGGTGACATGGTATACTTTTTCAAAGCGTTTTGGTTAATTATTTTTTATGCTTTTTTTTATCTTATTTTATTTTATTTTTTTTTATTTACTTTTGGCGTTTTAGGAACTTATTGTAAATTACTGTATTCGATGATACTGATGATTTTTAAAACCGTAATATAATTGGAGCAAATTAAAACTCTGAAATTTAAATATTTTATCTACTTGAAGAAAAACAAGTATATTTTATCATTTTACCAAAAGTATACAAATTTTTTACACTTAAACAGTCAACTACCATTAATTGGTATTCAGCAATATGGTGGCCGAATAAAAAGTGATACCAACTCCCGCGAAATGTAGTATGTCCGCAATGGTAATTACCAATCTTTGAAAGAAAAGTTGAAAGAAAACATTCAACTACAAATTGTGGTTAGAAATACAATAGAAAATAGAATAAATTGAATTTATTCTGATGAAAATAATTAACAGCAGAATGTGTGTGTGTGTGTGTGTGTGTGCGTGCGTGCGTGCGTGCGTGCGTGCGCGCGTGCTTTCAAGATAGTTATTCCCGCTCATTAAACCATTTTACAAACTTTTATACAAAAAACAGTATTCAAATTAGTAGGCAATGCAACAGCCTTTGCTCTTTCGCCCCTTTAAATCCCGCGGCACTTTTTCCTTTCCTGGAAGAGTTCAAATATAGTTATGGCTGGCATCCATCATTCCTTCTCGATGTGTTCTATCACTAAAGTTGAAGGATTTTGAAACGGAAGACAAGTAGCCAGTCGCGCGATAAGACAAATCTTGGCGGAAGTGTCGTCCTAGCAACCGCAACCTCATTCATAAAATATTTAGTTTTGGCGCCTTTTTCGCCAGCAAGATTCATCGTTCCTGCTCAGTATCTTGGCGAAGAAAAGTGATGATGTTATTGTGGAACTGTATATGAAGATAAGACGCTATTTTGAGTAACGGTTGAGTGAGATGAGACATGACCTTTGAAGATTAATCTACGAAAAGAGTTGGCCACCTTTTCCTGAGAGGGCAATCATTTAAATGAAAGTATCTTTTATATTCTTCTTAAGCTGACGAGTCGTTATTTAAAAAGTGACAATGCAATCAGAATTCATACATAAAAGTGATTTCTTACATTCATAACGTTAGAACTTTTAATGTTTACATTTTTATTTTCTGTTTTTGTTTGGATTACCTTATCAAAAACTTACATTTTTCCTTTCTAGATAAGATTTTAATCTAGTTTAAATACAGAAATTTGTACATCTTTTGTCTGTAATAAAATTTTAATGCATATCATTTGTTCAACTCAGGGTATGTGTTTATATGTATCCAGAAGACTAAAACCAAGAGACCCCCCAAACCAAATTTTTTTTGTTTTTTGTAAAAAAATTTTTATAAAGAACGTATAATCATACTTTGGAACTTTTTCAAGAAGCTGACTTAAGTTTGTAGTGCTTCATTAAAAAAGTATTTTTAATCCTTCATCTAATGATGTTTGTTTTAATAAAAAGAAATGTACAATAAAGTTTTAATTTAACCATTCAAAAATTACCCTAATTCTTTCATAATTTCAAAGGTCGTACATAAAGGGTGTTTTTTTAGAGGTATAGAACTTTAAATTGCAATAAAACAACGATGTATTATTCGATTGACATGATTTTTTTTATTCGAAAGATAATCTTGTGGCATTACATTTTAAATATAATCAAGCAAGGCGTAGATTCGTCGAATGGGCCCAAAACGAGATTGCCGTTGTTCCCAATTTTCATAACCGAATTTTGGTTAGCGATGAAGCGCACTTCTGGTTGAATGGCTACGTCAACAAACAAAACTGCCGCATTTGGAGTGAAGCTAATCCACAAGTGTATGTCGAAACACCGTTACATCCAGAAAAACTTACTGTTTGGTGCACTTTATGGGCTGGTGGAATCATTGGTCCGTACTTCTTCAAAAACAATGAAGGCCACAACGTTACAGTCAATGGTGATCGGTATAGAGCCATGTTTACTAACTTTTTCATTCCTGAATTGAACAATCATGATGTCCAGGAGCTGTGGTTCTAAAAAGACGGCGCAACATGTCACACAGCTCGTGCCACAATCGATTTATTGAAAGACACGTTTGGTGACCGCCTAATTTCATGTTTTGCACGTGTGAATTGGCCTCCTAGATCTTGTGATTTAACACCGCTAGACTATTTTCTGTGGGTCTATATAAAGTCATTGGTCTATGCGGATAAGCCACAAACGCTTTACCATTTGGAAGACAACATTCGTCGTGTTATTGCCGATATACGGCCACAAATGTTGGAAAAATTCATCGAAAATTGGACGTCCAAATTGGACTATATCCGAGCCAGCCGTGGCAGTCATATGCCAAAAATCATATTTAAAATGTAATGCCACAAGATTATCTTTTGAATAAAAAAAATTCATGTCAATGGAATAATACATCGTTGTTTTATTGCAATTTAAATTTCTATACCTCTAAAAAAACACCCTTTATAATATTCATTCTCTTTAGTCTTTCCTCAATTGATTTATAAATCACCTACGCATGAAGAAGTTTTATGAATTAATGAACTAATTTTAATTTATTTATGCACCGATATATATTTTGCATTATTTACTGTTCATCATTTTACTTTTTTCAGACGCTTTTTTAAAATACTTTTAGCATTTACTTCTTTCTCTCTTTCCTGATAAAATTGGATTCTACTGGCTGCATGGCCCGGCGTTGCACGGGCTTTCTATACTTTTATAAATGTTCCCTCCCCTTTACAAAATAACCACTTCCATTATTCTCTTTCGAAGTGTCGTCCATGTCACTTCAAAATGGTTCAAAATGTCGAGATGCGTCGCCAAAAGCTCTCGAGTAGGTGAGCATCGTGACATTAAAACCCACTCACTTTGCAGTTTTTTAGCCGCCTGAAACGAAACTTGACATTTTTAAAAAAATAGTTGTATATTGAAGAAAGACAGAAAATTAGGAAGTTTTAAATTTACAAATTTCCACAATTATATATATATTAAATGTTGAATTAAAATTGCGAACATTTTTTTTGAAATCTTCAACACAGGGAGTTTCATGCAATTATTTTTTATAAATGAAGAAGTTATTAAATGTTTGCTTTAAATTTTGAGTTTTTCTTTAAAATTAGTAAAAAAGTTTTTCGGAATTTTATTTTTGAAATCACTGATTCTAGAAAATCAAAGTATGTACTTTTAAAAATCATTTTCATCTAAATGCCTCAATTTGGAATCATTTTAGAAAAAAAATCATAAAATATGCAAAGTTTCGTTATTTTGTAAAAAGGAAAAAATAAACAAAAACATATACAGAATCACGTAGCGAATTAAAATATCTAAGAAAAAGGTAAAAAAGGCTGGAAATTTATTTACATTCACCGTCTAAAATCATTCAAAAAGAAAATATACTGTGCGATAAAAATATATTTCAGAATTTTTAAGGTTTTTTATTCCAATGTTCCTTAATAAATCATTTTTTAAGAATTAAGAAAACTACCAGTTGTTATAAGAAAAAATAAAAGTTTGTACTCTTTTAAAACATTTATATGTAATCAGCAATGAATTTAATTGCTATACAAAGCAAACAACTTAAGAGATGACAGGGCATAAAACAGGGAAAAATTCCCGTAATCTTTCATTACTCATCACCTCCCATTTGTAAACTAAAACCACGAAAAGAGTGATCTTTGCGCAAAACTTTCAGCCGTCATATTTCTCAACGCGAATCCTCATATTAGGTAACGCGACGTCAAAGGATATTTCAATGTAATTTTTTAAAATTTTTAAGAGCATGTTTTTTAAGTTAATGCCTTCAAACTTCACATTACGATTGCAAATTACGGTAATTTTTAAACAAAAATACTGCATCGATTAACTCTTGCAAAAAGCGAAAAAAACGAAAAACACGAAAAATTTTTAAAATCCGAAATTTTTAACCATTATTTCAATCTTTGTACAGATTACGAATAATATTGTTCTACACTCGGAAAAAAGTTTCACTAGATTATCTTTATAAGTAATGAAGTAATTAAATGTTTAATCAAAATTTTGAGTGTTTTTTAAAAAATCGTAAAAAAACAGTTTTCAGCATTTTATTTTTTTAAATGACTGATTCTAAAAGAGAAAAGCTTGAACTTTTTTTATTGTAGAATATCAATTCATTAACGCGAAAGAAAATTTAAAGGGAATGATTTAGAAACCATTATCATAAAAACGCATCGATTTTGACTCATTTTAGAAAAATCGTAAAAAAATAGAAAGTATCGTTATTTTGTAAAAAAGAAATTATACCGTATCGTGGCGAAATAAATGATACTTCCTATTCTGTAATTATTTTTTGTCTGAGTTTGGTAAGAAATATTGGATGGGTTTTTTTTAAAAACGTCGAAAAATCGCAAATTCTTTAAGCTCAATCTCAAATGCCGCTCGGCGAATTAAAAAACCAACAGGGGTAAAGCAATTATGCGTTTTAAGTTTTTAACTTAATAAATTTTTAGCTATTTGAATATCGAATTATAAATAGTCAAAACAGCTTCCTCCGATCCTTCCCGAACTTTTGGTACCTTCGGCAAGTTTCCACGTGGGGCGGTTGGTGAGAAGATAAACACACATAGATAAATATACTAATACGTTTGATTACCTACGAATTTTAATAGTGTAGATTGTAACAAGTATTTATGTAATAATAGAAACTTTGTGAAATTGAGTTCTCAAATATTACCCAAAAATATGTATTTTCATTTCTTTTTAAAAAGCAGAGCTCGTTTTAGTTGCCCTTTGGCACCATTGTCATATTTCCAACTGAATGCTCCCTTGGGATGCACCTTGTTTCATTATTCCACAAATAATTCAATAGATTGATTTCACTTCATAAGAAAGCGAATTCTCTAATTAAGAAATTATTCATTATAAATCGAAGAAATATTCTTTTTAAATTGGAAAGAAAAATTAGTGAAGGAATATTTAAAAACACGCCGGCAGGTGAAATTGTTGGTTAGGCCCTGACCTTGTATGCCCAAGTTTGCGGGTTCGACCTCGGCCCAAGTCGGTGGATTTTAATGATACAGAAAGTCGACAAGTGATTATGCGGCATGTTTAAGATCCCTAGAGCGCCTGTTTGGTTAGGTGTTCCCGGTAAAATTAAATTCCTTATGTAATATCGCATCGTCAGAGCTCAGGTGCCTTTCTCTGGGTAGGAAACTGGACGTCAAAATTACTTGAAGCAATTGGTATTTGCCTTTATGATGCCGCACTCAAACGTTTTATCAGATTCCGGGGAATATGCTAATTCTGCAATGGTAAAAATTCTAATCCAGTGTTTCTCAAACTGTTGGGCGCGCCCCTCCCCCCCTCCGAATATATTGAAAAGTAGAAAACAAAAGATTATTTTTAAAAAAATTATTAGTTTCCTGAAACAAAGCAAAACAAAATGCATTCTGACATAATAAAAAATAAAATACACATTTACAGTGATATAATACACTTATAAATGAATCAATACTCTCCAATGTGTTTCATAATTAATTTAACAATTCTAAGTTAAGGACAAAATTTATAATTACCAATAACCCTATGGGCATATCATACATAATATACAACATTTTATACTTCTCTTGATAATTTGTACATTTTATGATTAAAGTCGTATTGTGGCTTTGTGTCAAATTATATTATTTTTTTAATCGATGCATTATTATGGTATGGAGGGGGCGCAATTAAAATTATGTTATAAAATTGGGTCACAAGTAAATAAAGCTTGAGAAGCACTGCTCTAATCCACAATCCAAATTTGGAAGGAAAAAAAATTTAGAAACATATAGTCCTTATGTGTGTTTGTATATTGTGCAGCATCCATCTTTCTTATTTCCAAATTTTAGGATATTAATTTTAATCTCTTACATCCAAATCGCTTCTCATCTAAAGTATATTTAGTATATAAAATCAGTAATCATATACTAAATTGTCATAAAACTAATAAAGCGAAGCAATAAATCAAAATATAGCTTGACAGTGTAGGTATGGGTCAAAAATAAGATAGCCGTAACAGTATAATAGCAAGGGCCTTATAAAGTGAGATGGTAGGGCTAAAAAAAGATTAAAAGGCCAGCCAACCATCCCCTGTATTTGCCTATATCTCTGAGTTGCAAGGAAAGCGGTGTGTGTGTGTGTGTGTGTGTGTGTGTGTGTGTGTGTGTGTGTGTGTGTGTGTGTGTGTGTGTGTGTGTGTGTGTGTGTGTGTGTGTGTGTGTGTGTGTGTGTGTGTGTGTGTGTGTGTGTGTGTGTGTGTGTGTGTGTGTGTGTGTGTGTGTGTGTGTGTGTGTGTGTGTGTGTGTGTGTGTGTGTGTGTGTGTGTGTGTGTGTGTGTGTGTGTGTGTGTGTGTGTGTGTGTGTGTGTGTGTGTGTGTGTGTGTGTGTGTGTGTGTGTGTGTGTGTGTGTGTGTGTGTGTGTGTGTGTGTGTGTGTGTGTGTGTGTGTGTGTGTGTGTGTGTGTGTGTGTGTGTGTGTGTGTGTGTGTGTGTGTGTGTGTGTGTGTGTGTGTGTGTGTGTGTGTGTGTGTGTGTGTGTGTGTGTGTGTGTGTGTGTGTGTGTGTGTGTGTGTGTGTGTGTGTGTGTGTGTGTGTGTGTGTGTGTGTGTGTGTGTGTGTGTGTGTGTGTGTGTGTGTGTGTGTGTGTGTGTGTAAGGATAAGATTCTATTATTACTAAAGATTATAAATATAACACCCAAAGAAAAATACTGAAAATACTATTAATTACCAAATATAAATACCAAGATAAAATTGTACACAAGCTTAACCCAGAAGATAAATATCTAAATAAAATAGTAAATTTTTAAGAAGACAGTATAACAGCATGTCAACATGGGAACATCCCACAATGCCGGAAAAGAATCACGCATAAGGAAAAATGAATAAATACAAATATATATATACAGTCGGACCTCAATATAACGAAGTCGCTAAATCCCGGAAAAAAGTTCGTTATATGGAAAATTCATTACATAGAGGTTCATCCTTCAATATACTTTATAAACCACATAAAACAAATTTTATACATTAAAAAAAGTAATTATTCGCACCTTTTTTAAAATTAATATATGTTTATTTTATATATCTTACCCATCAAAAAAGAAAGAAAAACTGCAAGGAAAACGAGAAAAATAATGTCGAAGAATTAATTCACTGTATTTTCTATATTAAGAAAATAATTTTATACTAAAATTAATGAATTTTAAGGACATTTTCTAATTTAAGGCATACAAGTAATATTGAACATACATTATTTTATAATAAGAACACGGGACAACTCCACTAAGGTGAAAGAGGATATCGAAGATGTTTCTAGTGAACTGGGCAATGCTGGTTAAAGTTTGCACTTCTTGGAAAAAACGTCTAAAACTCTATTGCTCTCGGCGAGAGTTAGGATCTAATGAAACCAGTTCAAGATTTATGACCACCATAAAGTGTGTTAAAGAGAGTATGGCTTGAAATTTTTTTCAGAAATACTTTAAAAAAAGGGAGAAGAAAAATTGAATCACAAAAGAAAAAGTTCGTTATATAGAAAGTACACTTCGCTATAGAGAGGTCTTTTTACGAAGAAAATCGTGAAATGCTCAAGGTTACAGGAAAAAGTTCACTACATAGAAAAATTCGCAATATAGAGGTTTGACTGTATATTATTGCTATGATTATATTAATGAAATTAATAAAAATAAATGGGAAGGAAAAGATCAAAGAAAATTTCAAAATGATTCGAAAAGGAAATTCATTAAAAATGCACCCTGTGGAGCGATCTTACTCATATTTCATATATGCATGTGCATAAGTTGCCTTAAAATTACGTAATGATTTATTACCAACTGATTCATTTTTATAGACAAGAATATTTTTCTAAGTCTTATAAATTTAATTAGTTTTTAGTGAAATATGGTTATAACTTACTCATGAAAAGTGTAAGTTTAATTAAAAGTTTTAAAAAGTTTGAGTTCTCACACATATATTTATTACCAAAGCTCTATGTATATACAGAATTCTCCCAGACTGAGACACAATTTTTATATTTAGCTTAACTATTATACTAGTTCAGCATTTTATGATTAATATGAAATTAATATTTTGAAAAAAAAAATATTATATATATATATATATATATATATATATATATATATATATATATATATATATATATGTATATGGATCAAAAATATTTTATTAAATTATTCAAGGAAATTAACTCTCTCATTTTTAAGTTAAAATTTTCGATCATTAATTATTAGAAATAATTTTTACGTCCATTTAAATAGAAATGCAGAACTTTTTTCTCGAATTTGTAAAATTTTCATCCTAGTTCTATGTTACTTAGTTGTATTGAAATTCAGAAAAATCTAATAAAAGTATAAATAAATTTTCTTACAGTAACTGGTAACCTTAAAACATGTAGAATATAATAGTTAAGCGATATTATTATATCGCAGCAGTTTATGTTCATATACCAGACAAAAATTATTTAAATCTCCACATCAGAGCCATCTAAAATGGTATTTACTTGCCTTAAGCGTTTAATTTGTAATTAAGATATTTATTTTTGGAGTATATAAGCATCACATTTCTCTAAATGAATTCTTCTAACTTGTTTTATTTTATTTTTTATTTGCTTATATGTGTGCCTGTGTTCTTGCCTTCATTTATAATATTTTTTTTTTCTTTTTCTTTTCCCATTTTCGTATTTTCAGATTCCATCCTCAAAAATATCTGAATGATTACATTTTAATCATTAATTTTTAAACACCTTTCAAATGTACCTGAAATACCTGAATAAGGTAAATTCAATGCTTTACAAAATGATCGTCATCGCTTGGAGGCTATTACTGGTTTATAGAGATATCACACCGCCACAACGAACACCCTAGAAAGAACAAAACTGCTCAGCAATCAGCCGCAGCCAGTAAAAAATTTTCTTATTCAAGACATAGTATGCATTTTTCATCTACGGGTACAGTAATAATATTGTATAAAAACATAGTTGCAAGTTTTTCTATTGATCAATTCTTCTCCAAAATAACAAAATGATTTTTAAGTAAAAAAATTTTAAAAAACATATGTATATGTCATAACTATTAAGGGGGAAAATTGTATTTTCCAACCATAACAGCTAAAAAAAGATTTATTCACTTTCTTCAACCGGAACATTTTTTTTTTTACTTCTAATTTTAAAAAAATAATAATTACATTTTCTTGTAACGTGGATTCGTTTGACTAGCAACTGAATTAACCGACTTGGACATCGGAATCCCAGCGTGGGGTGGAAATTCAATTTAAGCGTCTTTCTCGTCATTTTGTCCAATATTTGTGTGTGTGTGCAATTAACTCGATTAAAATCAAACTAATCAAGTTCTAAGAAACAATGATATTACTTCAATTTTATACATTTTGATGAGTATGTGTTTTAAATATTTCTTACAAGGAGCTCCCACATATACTTATAAATAAATATTGTTCCAGTTTTTTTCCCCCTTCCTTTCCTTTAGCTCAACGTTAAAAATAGAGCCATGATGCATCGTGACTAAATATTTCGACAAACACATTTTTCGAAAAGAATGTGTTTTTCTAGCAAGAATTATTTGAAAGAATGTTGGTAAAAAAGCATGTGTCGTGGTGCCATCTACCGTACTATTTGTGAAACATTAGCTAAAAATGTATTCTTTTTTTAAAAAATCTAAGTTTATGAAGTATTATAATTCATTAATAAAAATATAAATAATTTTCAATTTCATAAAAATATTTTAAATATTTAAATACCATAAGTATTTCTAAATTCTTACATATTTCTAAAATTAAATAATATATTTACTAAATATGTTTTGTATTAGTTTTTAAATGAGGCTTGAGTATTTAACTGAGGATGTTTCGAAAATTAAAAATAACTAGCTGAAGTATCCGTACTTTTCATGGGTTAATTTTCTAAAAATAAAAATATATTATACTTCATATAATACCTCAATTGTAACCAGAAAAGAACCCGGTAGAAAATAATGTACAGGAAAATGGAAAATAATTTTTTAATGTGTGCACTTATTATTTATCTGTAATACCCTTTAAACCCTTGAAACGACCCTTGGGAGTCAATTTTTGTAAAAACCATTTTATATCATATCTCTAGACTATGAAAGGAAAGGACCTACAAAATTTCAAGTGTATAGGTTTAATAGTTCAAAAATAGGTATATTTATCTATAGCATATCTTAAGCTCTCACATCACCCCTTGGGGGTTACTAAGGTAAAAACGGGAACCTTTATAGTTGGGGGTGGAGGGCTACTACAACGTAACTCCCTGGATCGTACTGGTACTCGTTTTCTGAGCTGTAGTGACAATCACATTGTTCACATTTCCTTTTATATTTATTGATGACCGTGTGGTAGTAGAAATAAGAATTTAACAATACTAATTATATTTAACGCAAATTATCTTCTTTTTTTTTAATGAGAATTAGTAAAGTATTATTATTTTACTCACATGTTGCTTAGATATTAACAAGATAGATTTGCATTTTGTTACCGTTAAGTAAATTAATCTAAACAAAAAATTACATTTTTTTCAATTTTTTGTTGTTTTTAGCTCGGTATATACATTTCGAATGAGAAGTTCTAAAATTTACATTTTATTTTAAAATGTTTTAGAACTTTGTATGAGAATTTTTTTTATTTACTGTCAATTATATGAATAAATTTTCTTTTTTTCTTTCAGATCCAGAAAACTTCATCAGAAACCATATGTCTACAGTTGCAAAAACTCGAAAAATTATCTCGAAGAATGGAAAATGAACTATTCATAAATGAACCATTGACTTGTACTTCTTAATACAGAATCAAACCATGCTGGAAGTTTCAGCACAGGATTCTTTAATTATTTACCCTCAAAATATTTGAGGAGTTTTTCTCCCGTATATATAATCACAGAGTTGATAGAAAGAATGTGTGTAGATGGATTGGTTATTTTAATGTTTACTGAGATAGTACATTGTCCTGATTATTCTACAAGCATTTAGTCCTTAAATGACTTTTTGGATCAAGAAAATAATGAAATAGAACCTTTCATCTACAAGCAAAAGAACTTTTATCTTCGAAATCTAAAGCGAAGGAATTTTAAAACAAGTTTTGAGCAATTCACGGATTGAAACTGTACGTACAAGACAAAGGCTTAAAAAAGAAGCTTTAAAGGTATTAACTTAAGAAATGAATGACTTGTACAGAATGTATTTACTAAAAAACGATATAACAAATTCTAGAAACCATTATTTTCATTTATATATATATTTTCTTTCATTTATAAATATTCGTCAAAGTGCTATATACTCCTACTCATCTAAAACTCCCTTTTCCTGTTAAAATTTTGAACTATGTTCATTTCATTAATTCTCATTGGTACTTATTCAGATATTCAATCTCTAATTTAGTTTTAGATTAAATGTATTTTATAATTTTTTTGAGAGAGAGAGAGAGATCCCATTACAAAATTGATCTTCATGATATCTGTGTAAGAAGATAATGAATACTTAGCAATTATAACCAATGAAAAATAATTTTCCATATCGTAATAATTCGTAGAAGCTAGCATCAAATTATAATTTTTTTAAAAAAATAAAATTTACTTTATGAGCAAATTTATGAGAAGATTTCAGATTTAATTACTTGTTTGTATGTGTGTCATAATATCATTTTTAAGTACAAATACAGATGTTGATATTCCTGAAAAAACTTATTCTGCATTTTATTTCGAATCCATCGAAAATATTTTCTTGCAGCATCATTAAGTTACTATGCATCAAGCGAAAAAAAAATAACAATGTTGTAAGAATTCGAAAGACGCACCAAACTTCAATTTAAAATTTACTATCGCATCACCTTATTATTTTTTTTACTTTATTTATTTGCATTTCTTTATTTCTTAAGAAATAGTACTTAACTTAATGATATCTTTAAAAAAAATCGAATTTTAAAAAAATTTTAATGTCGTTGCATATCTAAATAACAAATATTTTCTAAAGCTGCGTCATTAAATCTAATTTGGAATTTTTCGGTACACTGTTTTTATCTTTAACAGCAAATGAGCTTCCTAATGTCTTTCTGTTATTTTCTTTATTTAATTTTCTTTTCCTTTAAGTTTACGGAAAATATTTTTAATGATAAGAGTAGAAATATCGTTTTATATAACTTACAATAACATTTTCCCCCTCTGATTTTTTCTTGCTTCACTCATTCGCTATACTTTACTGATAAGTTTTTAAAACACACGTTTTGAATAAATGGCATTTTTTATTCATGTGAAAGGTAGCATTATTGTGAAATAAAATATGTCGTTCTATAAATGTAACTCATTCACCACGCTAACGCAGTATTAGTTTTGATTTCAGTATCTTCTAACCTTAAATGCAGGATATTTTGTTTTGAATTTTGAAAAATTGTTTTTTAGGAATGTAGCCATAGGTTACGTAAAAAATAAATAAAAAGTCCTGGTAATATTATTGAGTAGCGTAAAATCCGGCGTATAACGCTCACCAGTGTATAACGAGCATCCATACTTTCAAGCCGCATTTTTCGATTTTTAGGTATATTCACGGTATAACGCACGCCCCCTTTTTTACGAAGGAGCCTAAAGTGTATATGTGCAATGCTATTATGTTTAAAAGTCATTTATTTGAGATATTATCCAAGATTATGAAAAAAAACATTATACTTCTAGAACTCTACAGCACTTTATGTTCATTAGAAAGGTCATTTATTTTTTAAACAATATTCTGATCTGTGTAGAACTCTTAATTTTTTTCTAGGCTCTCATTTTTATACCCGGCGTAAAACGCGCACTTCTAAACTTCGATCTTATTTTTTTGTGTTAAAAGTGCGCGTTATATGCCGGATTTTACGGTATATATTTTGAAAAAGGTTGTATTTAGACTCTTCCTAAAAATCTGACATGTATTCAATAAAACTTTAAAATGCAACATCAAACATTGATAACAGATTAGAAGTATTATTTATTTTCAATTAGATAACTCGAAAATAGAAAATATCTTTCCAATTAACATTCTAAATTTTACCATCCACATATTCATCATCAAATATATAGATAACTTACCGTCAAAAATAATGTCAGTTTTTTCTTTCACGCATGATTTATCGCCTATAGTTATCAACGTGCGTTCGGAAAAGCACATACTCAGGTTTTTAAATAAAATTACTTGGAACTGGAATATAGATAATTGGCAACAATATCCATTTAAGAGTAAAGCAATGTTGAGAATTATTTTGATTCTGATTTGCTTAAAACATACTTTATCATATTTGCTAATGCGCAGAAATTAACTGAAAGTCATATAAATATGCATCATTAGTAATGTATAGAATATTTAACTCAAACCAAAATGGCATCTGAGCTAAGGGGCTCAAGCTCAGTTTCCATTGATCCGAAATATGTTCACGATTAGATTTAAAATAATACTACAATACATCATCGATAGGAAGCATCTGTAGACCCAATATACGATTATGCTCAATTTATTAAGGCACAAATATTTATGCATGTTATTTTCAATAACGTGCATTATACTGTTATTCAAAGTGGCTATCAGCTATTGTCAATATTCGTACTACTCTATGCTATGTGTGCTTCAGATTGTACATACTAATAAATAGTCAGAATGTTCTAAAATGTCTTCAATAGCGAGTACGTTCGATTATTGTGAAAAACTGTCTGTATAGATTATAAGATGCATATCAGTTAGAATTTTGTATTACTTATTGTTTGTTGTTATATGAAACGTTGTATAATTTCAAATATTCTTTGACAAATGCATTAATACTTATTTTAAAATCGAATGTTCAAAATATGTGTTGCTTTTGTTTATTCAATAAAGTTGTTTATCTTCACTGAAGTGTCGTCTTCGTTTTCACAAATAATATTTGTACTATCGAAAAACCTTCACTCATTTTATAAATTGTCGTAATTTTTTACAAATACGAGATGCTTACAAAATATTTTGCAGCTATTTTATTTGAAAGTAGACACAAATGGATCAAAGAAAATCAAATTTTTCTTATCTCCGAAATAACCACCTTTCATCATACATTTTTTAAACTTTTTTTTTCTTAAAAAGAGAACTCATGGAATTGCTGCGAGTCACGTCTTAGTTTTATTAAAATCGAAACTATAATCTAGAATTTTTCTGTTCAGATTAGATCTCAAATTTCTTTTCAAGAAATATGAGACCTAATGATCTATCTAAAAGTGAATGAGCGAATTCCTGTCAATATTGAAAGAAACATTTGAATAGTATTATTTTTATTTTATTTCATTCCAAAGCTTTTTTCAAAAAGCAAGATTGTATTACTACAAGACTGTATTATTATGTGTATACTCTTAGATATATCTGACAGAAAAAAAATATTTGCTGCGTGCAACGTCCTTATGATAAATTAAAGCATCATAAAAACTTTGATGTATCTTCAGTTTTATCTTCGAATTTCCTGCTGTTTCCCTTCACAAATTCGGAAACATAGTTTCAATACAAATAAACAAAAAGCCTTTTTCTCAAATTACTTCTTATGCTTTGTTCCTTTTGCAATTTTACTGTCAATTTATAAAAGTTTCTGATCAATTTTGAAGGTTTAAATCTAATTTCATGCTATTGAAGTCAATGATTAAATTTCCATTTTCGCCACAATGCTGCAGATAACTTACACCGTAAATTATTTTTCGAATAAGTGATAATACCTTCTTATTAACATATTTTTTTTTAAATAATGATAACTTAAATAATGAGATCTTATTTTTTCATATCAAAAGAATTAAATTCCAAACATTTAATATATTCTTATTTTTTGGTTTATGCAACAAATATGTAATATTTTTTTTCGTATTAGGTGTTTTTTCTAAGCCGTGAATCACTTCAAAATTGTTCCCGAATTATTTACAATTGAATTTATTTTTCGCAGGAAAAATTTATGACCGCCCTCCGAGTGAAACTTTACGATACGCCCTACTGCATCTATGCCAATTTTGCATTGCATAATTCCGGTCATGTTGGAAACAATTAAACAAAGTTATATGATAGAACAGGTTTTGGACATTTTTTTTAATCGCTTTTAAAACTTAATCTCTGTTAAAAGTATTCATGAAATGATTCACCAATTAATAAATATTTTTAATTAATGTAGATAAGTATAGAAATTCCCCTATACTGCATTTAATAACTTCTCTGATTAAAAAAATTAAACACGCATTACAGAAAACTAATAATAATAAAAACATTTCTGGTTACGGTATTGTTTCCGGAAGTTAGATAAAAAATGTAATAATCAGCGATTCTGTGACACACATATATTGTCTATTTGGACAAAATAAAATATTTGTAAAAATTTTCCAATAATTTTTTTAAAAAAATACTGTGTATTAGAACAATTTACCAAGCCTTTTTGATGATATATGTCTTGTTTTCATGATACATGCATTGTAATTTTTTTAAGGGATTAACAGCTGAACATTTTTTAGTTCAGTGCCCTTTTAACTCGAAAATATATCTAAATTTCATAAGGTCCCTTTAGACTTTTTTGTCATTAGAAGTTCGTTTCTTCAACAAATCTTTTTTAGTTAAAATATTTTCGAATTCTTATTCGTTCGTATAACTTCTATAGATATTTGAACAGGAAAAAATTATATAAATATACAGAATTTTTTTATCAGTTTTCTATTGCGTATAATATCACATGTGACACACTTCCTTACTTAACAAAGCATACTTACGCAATGAAGCAAGCATTTAATAACTCTTATCGTTTTGCTTATTCGCAATTCATTGCAGTTAAATCTCGCAGAAGCTATAAAGTAGGGGTCTTCAACTCGTGAGCCGTGCCTTTTTAGTCATTTGAATTTGAGGCAATTTAAAAAAAAAATGCCTTGTCCTTTTTATGTATTCTTGATATTTAAAACATTTCACTCATGTGTTTGATATCCATTTCTGAAACTGACGTATTTTTAAAACATTTCACTACATTTTAAATAACCTTAAATGTAAAAAAAATCGGACATTGCATAAAATCTCAGAAAATTTCGAATAGAAAGGTAGACTCTTATCTTTAACAGGTTTGCAAAGTATTTAATTTGACTTCCGCTTAACTTCTTGAAACCAATAAATAAATATTTTACTAATAAACAGAATATGTATAGAATACTTTTAAAGGAATTTTATTTATTTTACAAATTTCATGTAATTCTAATATGAAAATAATAAAAACTACTTTAAATCGAATCTTTTGTAAAAAAGTATAATATATTCATTGAAAGCAATATAAATGATAAATAAATCTTTGAAAGAACATAGAAATCTTCAAATTCGAATTCAAAAAATTACAAAGCATTACAACTATTCCATATAAAAGAAATTAAGAATGAGAAGTATTTAAATACTTATGTGAGAATAAAATACTACTGATTCACATTGATACAAAATATAACACTATTTAATTTAAAAACAAATATATATTTTAAAGAATGTAGTTTATTGATTTTTTAAATCGTATCTAAAAATTATTTTATTAAAAATAACTGGTCAGAAAGTTAATAGAAGTTCAATATATCTTTCGATTTATTTCATATCACGTGCATATGTGCATGTGTGTGTTTAATAATTCTGACTTTTAAATTTTAAAAAAAAAAACTTGAAATAGTTCCATTAAAAATAAAATAAAATTCTGAAGAAATCATAGAAAAAGCAATAACTCTTTACTAGCATTGAAAAAAATGTACACTATTTTTATAAATTTTAAACTATTTATAGCAAATGATGCCTAAAACTGAAACAGGTTGAGAAATTCGAACAAATGTATTTGCAGTAGCGGTAATCCATTTACAATTGTTTTTATAGAAGCATGAAGCTTTTGAGTTACCGTAAAATCGGACGCGTGCACCTATACTTCGAAGAATCAATTTTTAGTTTTTAAGTATATTCGCCGTGGGCCCCCTTTTGTACAAAGAAACTTGAAAAGTATGTGTGCAATAACCGTATGTTTTGAAGTCACTTTCTCAAGGTATGATTCCAAGCTTTTAAAAGAATAGTCAACTTCTAGAACTACAACCTTTTAAGTTTATATAGAATATCATTTCTTTCAAATAAACAGCATTCCGATCGATGTAGAAGTCTTAATTTTTTCTATGCTCATTTTTTTAAGCTTCCATTTTTATATCCGGCATATAACGCACACCCGTAAATTTGGATCTTATTTTTTTGTGTTACAACGCGTTATACGCCGTATTTTACGGTAATTCAATAAATGAATTAAAGATCCTTAAAATATTAATGTATATCAAGGAAAGCTTAAAGTTCGCAATCCCAACTTCGCTAATGATTTCTTTATTTGCGTCTTCCATTCCTTTTCTGCTGTCCTTGACTCGCAAGTACACCTACCATGTGTTTCGTTATAATTATAGCGTCGTATTATCATATAAAAAATGAATGACGTTTCTCTATCGTCACGTATTTGTACAAAGAGGAAGTCTACACAAATATGACTAAATGGAGGTAATGCGTCTTTATTAGCCAAGATTTCCATCTTAGTATTTATCACTATAAAACCGTTGCTTCTATGCACAGAAATTTTTCACATATTGTATTTGAAAGAGCTTATAAATTAAAAGATAGGCCTTAATGCCCTAAATATATTAGAATAATGGATTTTTTGGGTACTTAGTATTTAAGTATATATATTACGAACAGTCGCAATGTCAAAAGTATGATGAAATATTAGAAAAAAAAATAAAACGACACTTTGTCTTTACGTTCAGATGATAATATATTGATGATAGTGGAGTATGTTTTGATGTATTTTTACTCAGATCTGATTCAGAATTTTTAAACAAACATGTGAAACGAAGCAAACAAACTTATTTCGCTGAATAAATTTTGTGGTTTAAATAAATCATAATAAATTTTATAGTTTTCATATATTTTGCAATTTAAATTTCCTTAATATATATAGCTTTTAATATTATAATACCTACTGTTTTAAAAATATTTTTAAAACGTACATTTTAAAATGGATAATATTTACTTTTGTCATATCTTAATAATTTCAGCTTTTAAAATTACCTTTGAAAAACATGCTTAAACAGGTAAAATGATATTTCATTTGAATATCACAGTTTCCTTTTCCGTCACTAGCAGCTAAAAAGTTATGAATCAGAATGAAATATTGATGCATTTCTTTATATGCAGAACTTGCAACAAGAAAACAAATGTTTTAATACAGAATACAAATAAGGAAAGTAAAAAATTAGTATAATTCTGTTTTTAAAAATATATTTAAAAATTCCATTATGTATTAAATTATCCTTTTTAAATTCCACTATTTATGTAACAATTAGCTTATGATGTTTTTGTCACATTTATTCTATTGAGAGATAAAATTTTATTGTTATATCCTTAGAAACTAGATAATTTAATCATATATTATATCATCATCAAAATATCTTTTTTTATATTTTTGCTTAAACGTTCCATCGATTCCACAGATTACCGGAAAGAATTCTAAACATTATCATGAGGGTAGATAAGAAGTGAGATAGCAATATAACCAGCTATCTTTTATCGCTGCCTTAAATTCCTAATTTTCTCATGAAATGTATCACCTTTATAGTTCTGATATATTTCGCAAATTAAAAACATTTCACTACTTTTACATAACGCAACCAAGAATTTGATGCATTAATATCTCTTTTTGGGGGAAGTAGTCCATATTTATTCCAATAACATTGTTACAAACTCAAATTAAAGGTGAGTATTACTAAATTTATATATAGTTCGCTATTTTTAAGATGAAATTCTTTTTTTTCTCTTTTTCCGATGTTATTCAAAAGAAAAACAAATATAAATGTCTAAGTATAATATTATACAATATTAAGTCTTGATAATACATAATATTTGACTATTTCTACAAAATAAAAAGTACCGGTTAAATTAAAGTACCGTTTTATGGTTTTTAAGCAATTCACTCATTTTTGTAGAGTAAAAAATCTGCAGAGCTCGTTCAGTAAATTATTTTGCTTGCTTAAAGATTCAAAATATTGTACTTACAACATAATACATTAGAGAATTTCAGAAATTTAAACTTTTCTTTCGCAAAGAATATTTCAAATGAAGAGATGTTCACGAAACACACATACAGATTGCTTAAAATAAAAGAATATTAAGGTAATTCTTTTCTCTCATTAGATACATATATATTTATTTCAATAAAGGTAAAGTCCATCAAGAGAAAAGTTTAGAATGAGCCTCATATTCAGATATTGAAATTATTATAAATATCAAATAGGTTTTGTTAATTTTTTAACGAAATATTTGTTAAATTAGTTCAAGGATAAATCTTCTGTTTAGAATATTTTTAAAATTAAATAAATGATAACATAACACATTTATTATATTATAAAGTTATTTACGTGAACGTGATATTCAAAATAATTCATTACATACCAATTGAAGTCCCACTGACAACTATCAACTTGAAAATAAATAAAAAATGAATCATTTTCCGAAAGATTAATTTTTTCATAGACTGTCTTACGCAAAATGATAGGTACTGCTAGAGGAAGTTGAAAAAGACCTCAAAATTATTATGTTGTATTGGATGAAAGCTGGGAGAATGAGCTATACCAACCAAATTTACTCAAGCCATTTGATTGTGGCTCAAAATTACAATTTTCATCGAAAGTTGACCTCTCGTCCCAAAATGACATTAATCTCTAGATCTTATTTTAAAAATATTTTTTATCGTTAAATAATTTTTAAAAGCTGTAAGGTATATATATATATATATATAACATTATAATCATTATAAACCCATTCATTTACAAGAACTTTTTTAAGCACCCCTATCCAAAATGAAATCCTGATTTTGAAGTATTTATATATACTGAGTGCTATATATATATAAAAATTTATACATTACAGAAATTTTTATTTAGAAACTAATTGAAAAATTGGTTACTGTACACCTAACATCTCAAATCCAAGTAACATTACAAAAGAAATCTAGTTATTTGAATTACCAAAAAATCCGGCGTATAACCCGCACCGGTGTATAACGTGCACCAATACTTTCAAGCTGCAATTTTTAATTTTTATGTGTATTCGCCGTATAACACGCACCCCCTTACGAAGAAACCTGAAATCTACATATACCATGCATTTGTGTTTTAAAGTCATTTATTCGAGGTATTTTCCCAGAATTTTGAAAAAAAAAATAGTATATTTCTAAAACTACAATCCTTTTGTTCTTAGGCATGTCACTAAGCAATACGTAAC
>BMAU01014015.1:0-12314 GCA_019973935.1 Trichonephila clavipes
ATTGAATATCAAAAAACTTGTAAAATTTAATGAAATTTTAAAAATGCAAAAATCTAAAATACTTATTGCAAACTAATATTTTTAATTTTATTTTTAAAGGGAGCTCAGCTGCGTCATTGCTTTATAAATATACATATACATATATATATATATATAATTTTTAGTCTCGGTCTTGCACATGTGTCCTTCATTGAGTGATTTTCCTACTGTCTATGTGTTTTCGAATGTGATTAATGGATGTTTATCTCTTGCTTGTGTAGAGAATTAGACTATATATATATATATATATATATATATATATATATATATACTCTAATATATATATATATATATATATATATATATATATTTATGTGTGTGTGTATCTTTATGAAATTCTTTCTTATTCATGATATTTTTATCATGTGTGAACCCCCTTAATTATTGTTATGGATATTCTAAATACATTGTTCGTAGACCCTTCAAAGCTTCTATAGGTTTTGGCTGTGATTAGGGAGATTGATTAATTGTTTATTAACAACTCACACTGAAGTTAAGAATACAAGGTTATTGTTGTTAGATCTCTCATAATTCGACTCCGGTTGGGAAACGCTATTCCAGAATACTACAAACAAATTCGAGCTTAAATTAAAATTTTATACAAGAGAAAAAATAAGTCAGTTCTCTATTTTTATCCCCCAAGATCGCGTAAAAATAAGCCAAAAATTCTACAACAAGCTTGGCATAAAAGGAAGTAGAACAATAAATTATTTCCCTTTAGTAAAGTGAGTTTGTTAATATATTAAGCGATTGAAAACGGCTTCAACTCGCAGAAATCAAATTGCCTGAAAGGACATATCGCTAAAAACACTAACGTTTATGATCTTATAAATAGCTTATTGCACTCAGTGTATTAGAATAAATACTATCATTTTCACTCACCAATTCCTCAATTTCCTCAATATCCATCATGTTCCAGTATCCTTCATTTAAGCCCAATATAAATAATAAAGAAAGAATTGCATTTAGTTGATTAAACACTGTCGCTTAGATCTCCAAATAGAGAAATGTAAATTATGCTGGGAAATGATTGAGAAAAGTTGCTTCATTGCGTCGTTTTTCTAGCGGTTCTGTTATATAAAATACGAGTAAATAAAAAAATGCTTGATGTGACATTTCAATCCCTAAAAGAAGTATAAACAAGAATAAATTTTAAGGTTTGTCTCTATCTTTTAGATAAAAATATTCTTTCAACCCTTGCTTCAGAAAACAGTAGATAAAGTTTTTATTTTTCTTTTCGTTTCCCATGACGTCCTGAAATCTTTGCTCCTGCAGAGACATGAGGAACACACGAATATTTAATGGTCGATATCATATTAATCGAATAATTAGTTATTCCATCGAACACTATTTCGCGGAATAATGGAGGTCGACATTAACCTCAAAGTCTTCTCGTTAAACAATGTTCAAATTAAGGTATTGATTTACAAATTCAAATGCGCAATCATTTGAGCATGGTTTAAAATAACAAGAGTCGTAATCATTATCTCTTCTTTGACACTTCAGTTTTAATCTGAGGAAATATTTCATTAATCAGTAAATCAGTCTTAATTTATGCATCCTTTAACAAATTGGTGTGCACTGAATGCAGGTTCAGAATTTCGATTTTGGTGAATAGTACATCTGACTATTGATTTACCCATGATCCGTTTTTCGACCAAAAATAGAAGGTATTGATTGTGTAATTCAAATAGGCTTGAAGATACTTAAAAAACATGATACGAAAATTTGTTGATGTGAAGTAGCAAATCGGATGTCTTACTTGTGATTGTACGTCCCTCGTAATATCAAAAATATATCTGTAATAGCTTAATACAGTGCTTCGCAAACTTTCAATACTTGCGACCCAATATTCAATCAAAATTTTCGTCGCCTCCTTCATACAATAACAATGTATTGAATTCAATAATACTATACTTCGACGCTAGGCCTACAATATGACATTAATCTCTTATGTCACTGGCGATATGCATAAACGTCTCGCTAAGCCAAAACAATTTTTAATAAAATATTCGTTGAAAATCTGTTAGAAATCTGAAACAAGTTCAGTAATAGGTTAAAATAATTTTTATTTATGAAAAGTTGTAGAAACAAAACACAAAAAATAAGTTGTTTTCGGATTTTTAATACATTATCAGATAAAGTGAAGTTAATTGTAATCTCTTATATTATTTGGCATTATCGGCTACAGAGTTGAAGAGAAGTGAGAGTTGAGAGAGAAGGAGGACAGACGACTTTGTGAAGTGCTTAACATGTTAAGATGCCATTATTGACACATAAAAAGTTTTGCAGATTAGATTTCTTCATTTTACTCATTTTTTCAGAGAATGTTCCTTTATTTCATTAATCTTTCAAACAGATTTTTAAATCCTTGTCACATGTATTTGATGTAACAAACACCTAAAAAAGCTAACAAAAAGCTCTCTTTAATTAATCTACACCTGTTTTCTCAAAACTAATGTAAAAGAGAAAAACTCCTTCTTTTAAGAAGTATTATAAATTTTTATTTTCTATAATCGTGATCAAACACAAATAAAAAAAATTTGATAATAAACAAGTCATCCATTGTTAAAAATTTGATCATAAAAAGCAATAGCCTTTGGGAAGGATTTTTTAAAAAATATTTTATCCTAAAGCCAAAAGCCGAATCATTATATCATTCTTGCCATAAAAAAACACATTGTATTAAATTATGGAGAAGTTAATTATCTTAACCTTTTTTACCGAAAGTATTTACCTGTAGTTTCAATTCATTCATATTCATGAAGTCTAAAGACTACCAACTGTTGCAAGTTGTTGTAGAACTGTTTCAAAAAAAGTAGAAAACCTTTATATATAATGGGCTACTTTGTTCAAAAATATAAAAATGGTAAAGATATCAATAAGTTTCTCTTAAGATTTACTTTTATTTCAGAATACGTTATTGAATTACGTATCAAAAGAAGAAATCAAGTATGCATGATTAAAAATATATTACGATACTCATAATTAATGCCATTTTTCAGAGAAATTCTTATTTTGTAAGCATCGGTTAAATGCGTTCTAGTATGTAACAGTTTGTACCGTCTTAATGTAGAGTTATACACTGCTGGACAATTGCTAAGGACGGATAACACTATCATCCATAGCAACCACAAAATGAAAGTAAGGAAAATGTGGAAAATTAGAATGAGTGCGGGATATTAGTAAGAAGAAGTATGAGTATGCAAATTTTTTTTCCACGTCTGTTCATCACGTGATAGCGTTCATAAGAGCTTTTAAAGGTTTTGACGCGTGTGGACAGTTGTTGTTTCAAGTCAAAGTTTTACAGGAAATATTTAATAGACGAACTTAAAATGTTTTGGCATGTCTTCCGACATCACAGATGATTTTATGCGTGGCCGAATTATTGAAAGATCGAAGAAGGGCGAAAAATAACAGATGTTGCCAGGGAGTTCGACATCGCTCACAGCGTTGTTTCACGGCTGTGGAAGTCATTTAAAACTACTGGAATGTGTAGTAGACGGCACGGGGAGGTCGTGTTAGAAGTACGACGCCTGCAGAAGACCAGATATATCGTCCTATCAGCAAAACGGAACAGGCGCACCATAGCTCAGCAGGTGGCAAATCAGTTTCTTGCTGCCTCAGGAAAGCAGATCTCCCGAAAAACTGTTGCCAGACGTTTGAGGGGAGGAGGACTATACGCACGCAGACCTGTTGTGTGTGTCCCATTGACCAGACAGCACCGTACTGCCCGTTTGCAATGGTGTCGTGAGCATCACAATTGGACTGAACAGGACTGGGCATGCGTACTATTCTCAGATGAGAGTAGGTTCAGTCTGTCATCGGATTGTAGACGCCAACTGATCTGGCGCGAGAGTGGTACTGCTTATCGTCCAGAAAATATCCAGGAAAAGGACCGATATCCGACATGCAGTATCATGGTGTGGGCCGGCATCATGATCAATGGCCGCACGCGCCTACATGTGGTTGCGAATGGGACTATGACGGGCCAACGATACATTGATGAAGTTCTACTTCCTCATGTTCGTCTTTTCCGTGGTGCTGTCGGTGATAAATTTGTTTTTATGGACGACAACGCAACATGTCATCGAACACTCGCTGTTCAGGGATTGTCTAGACAGCGAGGGTATTCAACGTCTCGTATGGCCAGCGCGTTCTCCAGATCTAAACCCCATTGAAAATGTGTGGGATGCTTTGGGGGAGGCAAGTTGCTGGTCGAAACTATCCTCCGACAAACAAGAACACCCCTCATCCGTGCACTCACAGAGGAATGGGATAAATTGCCCTCAACAGCTGCTGGATAATGTTGTGCAAAGTATGGTACGACGTGTGGAATGTTGCATCACACTCCACGGTGGACATATCCCGTACTGATACCTTCTTTAAGGTGCCTGCTGACTTTTAGATGCATTGTTCCATTTCTCCGTACGCAGATCAAATGAACATTTTTTTTCTTTCATAGATGTTTCACAGCTTTTGTACTTTCCAGAACAATAAATATTCTTTATTCTAATGTCTGAACAGTGTGGCAACTATATTTTATCCTACTAGGCCTCATGTCTCGCTTAATGTTATGCTACATAGCAATTTGTGATCCGTCCTTAGCAATTGTCCAGCAGTGTAGTAATTTAATGTGTAATTTATGATCTGCGCGTGCGTGCGTGTTCGTTCGTTTTTATTCGTTTTTGAAAAGAGCTTTTAACGCACTACATCTCGCAGTGGAAACTGGCACTAATAATAGTCGACTTGGGTTGTTTGATAGTGTTTTTTAATTATTGCAAATTAAACACCATTTAGTTTGGGTTTTGAAAAGAGCTTGTGTAATGTTTCAGTGCTTGACAGAGTAAAAGAAATGAAACATGACGGAATTTGCAGTCTGGGTAACGAAATAAATTCTGACACCCAATTAGAATCTAACACATTAAGCTTCCAATTTCAATGACGGTTTTGATGGAATGAGACTCGTAAGTTGCCAGTCAGAAAGTTTATCACCATCGTGAACTGAGACTAATAGCCAAGGGTGGAGTCCAACTGCGCCCGACAGGAAGCCCTAAGCGTATAAAGGATTCATCTCGTTCTTGAGTCAGCCTCGATAATATCATGATCTGAATAATTGTTATTTTCGGATGTATTCTCTGAATAACCAGGAATTTCCAAATATATGCTAATGGCCAGATTGTACACCGCTGAACAATTGCTAAGGACGGATCACAAATTGCTATGTAGCATAACATTAAGCGAGACATGAGGCCTAGTAGGATAAAATATAGTTGCCACACTGTTCAGACATTAGAATAAAGAATATTTATTGTTCTGGAAAGTACAAAAGCTGTGAAACATCTGAAAGAAAAAAAATGTTCATTTGATCTGCGTACGGAGAAATGGAACAATGCATCTAAAAGTCAGCAGGCACCTTAAAGAAAGGTATCAGTACGGGATATGTCCACCGTGGAGTGTGATGCAACATTCCACACGTCGTACCATACTTTGCACAACATTATCCAGCAGCTGTTGAGGCAATTTATCCCATTCCTCTGTGAGTGCACGGATGAGGGTGTTCTTGTTTGTCGGAGGATAGTTTCCGACTCAGCAACTTGCCTCCCCAAAGCATCCCACACATTTTCAATGGGGTTTAGATCTGGAGAACGCGCTGGCCATACGAGACGTTGAATACCCTCGCTGTCTCAGACAATCCTGAACAGCGAGTGTTCGATGACATGTTGCGTTGTCGTCCATAAAAACAAATTTATCACCGACAGCACCACGGAAAAGACGAACATGAGGAAGTAGAACTTCATCAATGTATCGTTGGCCCGTCATAGTCCCATTCGCAACCACATGTAGGCGCGTGCGGCCATTGATCATGATGCCGGCCCACACCATGATACTGCATGTCGGATATCGGTCCTTTTCCTGGATATTTTCTGACGATAAGCAGTACCACTCTCGCGCCAGATCAGTTGGCGTCTACAATCCGATGACAGACTGAACCTACTCCTCATCTGAGAATAGTACGCATGCCCAGTCCTGTTCAGTCCAATTGTGATGCTCACGACACCATTGCAAACGGGCAGTACGGTGCTGTCTGGTCAATGGGACACACACAACAGGTCTGCGTGCGTATAGTCCTCCTCCCCTCAAACGTCTGGCAACAGTTTTTCGGGAGATCTGCTTTCCTGAGGCAGCAAGAAACTGATTTTGCCACCCGCTGAGCTGTGGTGCGCCTGTTCCTTTGCTGATAGGACGATATATCTGTCTTCTGCAGGCGTCGTACTTCTAACACGACCTCCCCGTGCCGTCTACTACACATTCCAGTAGTTTTAAATGACTTCCACAGCCGTGAAACAACGCTGTGAGCGATGTCGAACTCCCTGGCAACATCTGTTATTTTTCGCCCTTCTTCGATCTTTCCAATAATTCGGCCACGCATAAAATCATCTATGTGATGTCGGGAAGACATGCCAAAAATTTTAAGTTCGTCTATTAAATCTTTCCTGTAAAACTTTGACTTGAAACAACAACCGTCCACACGCGTCAAAACATTTAAAGCTCTTGTGAACGCTATCACGTGATGAACAGATGAAAAATTTGCATACTATACTTTTCTTACTAATATCCCTTATTCCCTTCTACAAATTTATTCTACTTTCCTACATTTTTTCTTCCTTTCATTTTGTGGTTGCTAAAGTGAATGATTGTGTTATCCGTCCTTAGCAATTGTCCAGCGGTGTATTATTGGCGGCATCTATGTCGTCCGTGTCAGGGTTTAAAGCTAACGCCATACTTCATCATTACTCAATGAGTCGGAAAAAGCGGAAGTCAGTCAGAGTTTGTGCCGAAGTATGTGACATTGTAATTCACGGGATACCGTTGGTACTTGCATTTGACACCGTATGCTATAAAAAGTGGTAGCAGGTGGAGCCTACTTTACATAGGGAGGAAATAGAATTAATAAGTTAAGAAATTAAGTTAAGTTATATTATATTGATATATATGTGTGTGTGTTCATATAAGTACTATTTTTGATCCTAATTAAATAAAAATATGTCAGATTTTGCACTCTGGTTTAATGAAACTCTTATTTCTTTAATTATTGTTTCTTTTATTAATAAATTTATCAGTTTTGTGTTTGATTGCTTAATGGTAGCCCAAAGCGGACAGAACTGCTTGCATGGCAATGTTACTACTCAATGAATAAGATGAGTAACTAAAATTTTTGAAATCTAATCGAAAATGAATTTGTATGCAAGAGGTTCAAAATGATATCGTAGTGTAAAAGAGAAAATTAATCAAGTTAATCTCCATTGTGATTAGTTACTTATTGAAATTTGATTTATTAAAACTAGAAAATAAATTAAATTAAACATCACTTAGTGAGCATTGTTTAAATATTTTTGAATAATTATTGATATGAATTTTTATTGGAGTCTATATTTGCTTGATTACATTATATATATGTAACTTCTCTGTAAAGTATAGTTTGAATATATAAACACAAAGTTTATATTAAAATAAACACATGCTAAGCTTTAACAGGTTTAACATTTGAATTGAAAAGCTTAGATAATATTTCAGATTCACACACACACACACAGCTCATTTATAATTCTTCAAGAAATTAAAAGAAGGAAGTTACAAAAATTTGTTTTTCTATATATCAGAGAGTTTGTAATAAATGTATATACAAGTATCTGTCATTATTTAGGCGCCCATCTTGCCTTGTTTGTGCTTACGAGGTTTAAGTATTTTATTTATGTGACTATAACTGCTATGTATTGATAGCAATTGATGAAGAAGATATTATTGTGTAATTTTATGTGCAGAAACGAAATTAGCATTAAATAAATTGAAAAAAGAAATAAATCATCTAAAAAATTGGTTGATCTTGAGAAATGCACTGAAATAATTAATGTGCTAAAGTAATTATATGATAAATTATAAAACCGCATTTTATTGTAATTCTATGTATCTGCAGCAAAATATATATCATTAAAAATTCTAATTAGGATACATAGAAAACTAATGTCTTGGTAAAAATGCGAGGACAATTGAGAAAAAAATATTTGTTACTTTTTAAGAGAAATAATACTTTAATAATGAAAAATTTCGTGAGAAAAAACTTTTTTACAAGTAAGCTCTAAAATTAAAGTTTAGTTTTAGCAAAAGAGAAAGAGTAAAAAAGAAATAAACTTTAAAAGAAGTATTCTATTAAAATGATTCCGAAATATACTTTAATAATTTTCTTTTTATTTTAAACCTGATATTTTCAAAAAGTTATTGATTACATTTAAAATCAAAATTTTGACATTTGTTTCCCTTTGAACTCTTTTCTTTTTCAAATTTGTAATATCAATAGTTTTTTTGGAAAAGAATTAGTTAAATATTTTTCTTGTATTGAAAAAGAGTTTCTAAAATTTAAAAATACATTACTAAGAAATGAAGATGGGGAAGGGATTTCGGTATTACTTTATTAAAAATGCACATTTCGTAAGGTAAAATCTGACTTTTATTAAAATTTTACTAAAACCACGAAAAAAGTATTGGGAAAAATAAGTTTTCTTCTTAGATATTTCTAAATATTTTTTGAAATAAGCTCCTCAAATGAAAATTCGAAGTATTCGAATTACAAAACATTGCTATGCTAATATATTTATTTTGAGATTATATTCTTTTTAAATTTCGTAAACTATTTTTTACTGTAGTTAAGAATGCAAGCATCATAATTCGTTCTTTTTTATTTTTCATCAACTGTCAAACAATTTCATAAGTATGGGAATAAAACATTTTTAAGTTTTCTTTAAGGATTTGTTTTTATTAAATAAACGATATATATGAGTAAGTTTTAAATTACATCATTTATTAATTTATCCAACTTAATATACTCTCATAAATATATAAAGTTAAATGTTCTCGTGGAATAAAAAACTTTTTATTTAAATATTTTATTATTTTTTGAATTATAATAAAATATGCCCACCTTTAATAACGCATGAGTCTTTTTAGCTTAAAAAAATAAAGGAATGAAAAATTCTAATAATTCGAGAATATGTATGAAACATCCAAAAAATATTTGGTGTTAATCCGGTAATTTTTTCAGTCATTGAAAATTCTATGTCTTCTAAAACTAGTACTTTTATTTATAAATTAAAGTGCTCATTTTCCCCTAAGTTTTTTCGTTGAATTGAAACAAAATCTGAGGTATGTATTTTTCTAATGTAATACCATGCAAATTGCACATCTTTTAATTCATGTTTAGATTCAAAGGGGAATTAAAAACCTCTCTGAGGTACTTTATTATCTTCTTCTCTTATTTTGAAAATGGATAACTACCATTTGGTATTAATATATTCGTTTTGTTTAATCTAACTGCGTTACTCCTATTAGTATCATAAAAAGTAGAAGAACTAGTTACTTCCGATGAGTCTTCATCTTGATTTTTGTTCAGGAAATCCTCATACAACAAAAGCTGCCCATAGACTGTAATATGTTAAACAACTTTCACTTCTGGGTCTGCAACAAATAGTTTTCAAACTTTTTTTAAGCCACGCATTCATATACATATGTTGAAGAAAACTGCGTTGTTATTTATGGTTTTTCATAATTCACAAATTTTCTGCATCATATTTTCCGGTATTCGAAAATATGATGCAGAATTTTCCATTCAAAATATGCGCGTCTTACTTTTGATAATTTGATTCCTAAGAGACTTGTTTTTGGTTTTGAAAGATACATTAAGTTTTCATTACTATTTTTTCAATTGTACAGTTTTATTTCGGATAAATCAAGTGCTTCGTTGTTCATAACGTGTTAAAAACTCATTAGATCTTGGTATGTTTGCTTTTAGAATCAATTCAAAAATCTTTTTTGGGACTATTCATCTATTTCTTAACACATAGTGTCCAAGACCCTAACATCTTGGACCATAAAACAGGGATTTCAAAACTTTGTTTACTACATACCTCTAAAATAAAAATTATAATTGTAAAAAAGTTTGCACAACACATATAATGTGTGTGGGATAAAAATCAAATTATTTATTTTCTAAACAATATGTACATTTAAATTAAAAAATATATAAATTTAGGGGTTTTGAATTAAAATTTAATGTAAGCAATGTGATTTTGTTTTGTTATATAAAGAAAATATGACTTGATCCCCTCTTTTAAAGTATTGTAAAGTAAATTTTTATTTGAATTTGATTTGCTTTCAGTTGTTGTCGTTACAGAAAATGCA
Organism: Trichonephila clavipes; assembly: GCA_019973935.1. Taxonomy (NCBI): domain Eukaryota; kingdom Metazoa; phylum Arthropoda; class Arachnida; order Araneae; family Nephilidae; genus Trichonephila; species Trichonephila clavipes. The sequence continues at coordinate 10,276 of BMAU01014015.1, forward strand.
ACTTCATGTTGTGTTTACTAAGTATGGGTATTTGGTTTTTAATTCTATGTGCAAAATTATGAAGAGACATTTTCCTTTGAATTCGGATCGTAATGCTTTTTAAAATAATATCTCACTAAAATATTTTTAAAGCGCATAATTCGAAAGGTAGTCTATTTTTATACCTTCAACAAACGAGGTCATGATCTTTTGAAACCCTTTTTGAACACATGAAACAGGTAAAAGAAATATTTCTCTGAATTTTAATTTGTAGCTCTAAGAATTCTAATTTGCATCTCATGTACTTCGTTTTCAAAGACACTCAATAAAAAAATAAAAATAAAAAAACACTTAAGATGCATTGTCTAATTTCCCCTACACATCCCAATCCCCCAACAGAAATGCAGTTTTTTCGGTCATTGTTGAGTTCTGCCCGAGAAAACTGAGCAGTAGTCAGCAGGATTTCTCTTACAGATCCTAATACCATTTGATCAAAGTTCCACTGCCCGAGACAGCACCTAAACCCATGCTACCATCAGTATAGAACTGTAATGCGTCACACGGGTCTTTATGAAAAATTTCAATGCAAGCTGCCTAAGATACAATGGAAGTTGATTGCTCTTGTGAGGTGTATGAGGATAATTAGGTATTAAAAAGAGCCATTCACTGAACTACGCAGAAACATCCCTACAATGGGCTAGAGAGACATATTTTACTTCTTTATGCAACCATCTCTCGCTTTCAACATTTCAGTGGACTTTCTCTCTTAAGGTGACGAATGCTGTGCCAATTCCGCACATAACTAGGGGTTGTGTGCTAGTCACAATAACTGATAAGCTTGTCAAAGTACTTAGCCAATTGGTATCTGCTTCGTAATCTGAGAGATTGCAAGTCAACTTAATACAAAACAATATCACTCAGTTACAGCTATTGCAGAGACTAGTGATGTATCTGGTAACAAAAAGCTGACCCTTTTCTAGATTTATCTAGTTATCCCTTCATCATGACTCCATAATTATAATTACAGTTAACTTTCATAAATACCAGTACAATTAATAACAAAAGCACGAGAGAAGAGAAAGAGTTATGATTAATAGAAAGAAAGTACGAGACACAAAAAATTAAAGCTAATACAAAGAAAACAAAATAAATATTTTTGGTCAGTCGCTCGCAGCCGAGAGCGTGAGTGAATGAGTGAATATAAACTTCGCACTGTTCAGTTACACGCGCCGGGGTCGTGAGTCCGAGCAATAGATCATGTCCATGGCAAGTGAAGTGAACTATTTTTGCTACAATATTTATGAACAAACTGAATTCTATGGATAAGAGCCTAACAATAAGTGATATATTAACAAACTTTATGTTGAACTGGAGGATTCAGTTAAAAAGTTACTCTTGTTAAGATATCGACTAAGTTCGGAACCGTGATTTTGCAAAAGCGCATAAATGGATAATTTTCATGATATTTAGTGTCACTTATATTAGAATATATGCATAAAATTGTTTTAAGGACATTTTGACAAAAACATTATTTAAATACAGTGCTTGGCAAGAAATAACTTAGAATATTTTTTTTCCGAATGCTCTCCTTTTGTGAAAAATGCTTCTATTATAATAATATTTTGCCTGTATATAGCTAAGACCTCTCTACAGAGGCTCAACTAGAATTTTTGAAATATGTAACTTAGAAGTGAGTTTATTCATATTTTATGACAACAGAAGGAGAGGAGAGCATTTTTAAGAAAAAAACGTCAATAATAATTTCAATTGGTGGTAACTCTGAAAATAATGTGAATTTTTCAAAAATTGTAGTTGAGCTACTGTAGAGAGGTCTGAGCTATAGAGGCAAAATATTATTATAATAAAGCGCATTCTCACAAAAGGAGAACATGTCTGGAAAAAGATTATTCCTAAGTTAATGTTTTATTATATATTTATATAAAAAATTGTCAAAATGTCCTTAAAACAATTTTATGCATGTATTCTAATCTGGGTGACACTAAATATCACGAAAATTATCTCCATTCATAAGCTTTAAATTCACGGTTCCTAACGTAGTC
>BMAU01014016.1:0-16338 GCA_019973935.1 Trichonephila clavipes
ATTGAATATCAAAAAAAACTTGTAAAATTTAATGAAATTTTAAAATGCAAATCTAAAATACCTATTGCAAACTAATATTTTTAATTTTATTTTTAAAGGGAGCTCATCTGCGCCATTGTCTTTATAAATATACATATATATATATATATATATATATATATATATATATATATATATATATATATATATATATATATATATATATAGTATATATGTATATATATATATATATATATAAAAGAAATATGTATTATATATCAAAAACAAGAAATAATAGATAAAGAACATAACAAGAAATAGCGTAATAAAAATATAAAAGCTGAACATGAAGAACAAAATTATAGAGAAATAAAAAAAAAACTACAAAAAGAAGAACCTAGCGAGTCAGAAAGCAATTTCGGACTTAGGACCGAATAAGTGGGGTTAAACTAGTTTGAAGGCGCCAACCTTCCCCTTTGCAACTCGGTAGGAAAACCAAATAAAGTAAAATAAACAAAACTTCAAAATATGGATAACTCAAACACTAACAATCAGCGCCCTCCCTACTATTATGTAACAAACGCTCCCAAACTCTTAATGCAGGAAAAATCACAAAATAAATTCACGTAAGTAGAAAATGCTAAAACAATTACATAAGAAAAGTATCTTTCAAATCAATTTAACAAAATTTGTTTACTCTAGCCTTTACGAAGAGAATCAAGCGTCTTGCCATTAATGAAAATCGAATTATTCACACCAAGTTAAAATTCGAAAATACATAAACGCATCTTTTGAGCTGACTTTTAAACCCGGCCAGCAAATAGGTATAAATAAACGACAATCCAAATATATTAAAATTTAGTTGAATATATATATATATATGCCTATATATATATATCAACAATATAATATTAATATATATATATAATATATATATATATATGTGTGTGTGTGTATTTATGAAATTCTTTTTTTATTATTTATGATATTTTATCATGTGTAAACCCATAATTATTATTATGGATATTCAAATACATTGTTTGTAGGCCAATCAAGGCTTGTATAGGTTTTGGCTGTGATTAGGAGATTGATTAATTGTTTATTAACAATTCACACTGAAATTTAGAATACAAGGTTAGTGGTGTTAGATTTCATAATTCGTCTCCGGTTTAGAAATGCTAATCCAGAATACTACAAACAAATTACGAGCTTTAAATTAAAATTCTATACAAGAGGAAAAAATAAGTCAGTCCTCTGTTTGTTTTTTTATCCCAAGATCATATAAAAATAAGCCAAAAATTCACAAACAAAGCTTGGCATAAAAGGGAAGTAGTACTATAAATTATTTCCTTTTAGTAATGTAGTTGTTAATATGTTAAGCGATTGAAAACATAGCAGAAAACAAATTGCCTGAAAGGACATATCGCTAAAAACACAAATGTTTATGATCTTACAAATAGCTTATTGCATTCAGTATATTAGAATAAATACCATCATTTTCCTCATCAATTCCTCAATTTCCTCAATATCCATCATGTTCAGTATCCTCATTTAAGCCAATATAAATAAAGAAAAAATTGCATTTAGTTGATTAAGCACTGTCGTTTAGTCTCCAAATAGAGAAATGTAAATTATGCTGAAATGATTTAGAAAATTGTCCCATTGCGTCGTTTTTCAAGCGGTTTAGTTATATAAAAATACGAGTGTATAAAAAATCGCATGATGTGACATTTCAACCTAAAGAAGAAGTATAACCAAGAATAAATTGTTAGGTTTGTCTCTCTCTCTCTCTCTATCTTTTAGATAAAAATATTCTTTCAACCCTTGCTTCAGAAAACAGTAAATAAAGTTTTACTTTTCCTTTTCGTTACCCATGATGTCCTGAAATCTTTTTCTCCTGCAGGTACTTGAGGAACACACGAATATTTATGGCCGATATCATATTAATCGAATCATTAGTTATTCCATCAAACACCATTTAGCGGAATAATGGATATCGACATTAACCTCAAAGTCTTCTCAATTCCTCAAATTTCCTCAATATCCATCGTGTTCAATATATCCTCAATAAGTTAAGTCAATATAAATATATAAAAAATTGCATTTAGTTGATTAAGCACTGTCGTTTAGTCTCCAAATAGAGAAATGATTGAGAAAATTGCTCCATTGCGTCGTTTTTCTAGCAGTTCTGTTAGATAAAAATATGAGTACATAAAAAAATGCATGGTGTGACATTTCTACCTGAAGAAGAAGTATAAACAAGAATAAATTGTTAGATAAAAATATTATTTCAAACCTTGCTTCAGAAAACAGTAAATAAAGTTTTATTTTTCCTTTTCGTTACCCATGATGTCCTGAAATCTTTTGCTCCTGCAGAGACTTGAGGAACACACGAATATTTATGGTCGAAATCATATTAATCGAATCATTAGTTATTCCATTGAACACCATTTAGCGGAATAATGGAGGTCGACATTAGCCTCGAAGTCTTCTCGTTAAACAGTATTCAAATTAGGGTATTGATTTACAAATTCAAATGTGCGATCATTTGAGCATGGTTTAAAATAACAAGAGTCGTAATCATTATCTCTTTGACACTTCAGTTACGATCTTGAGGGAAATATTTCATTAATCACTAAATCAGTCTTAATTTATGCATCCTTTAACAAATTGGTGTGCACTGAAGGCAGCTTCAGAATTTCGATGTTGGTGAATAGTACATTTGATTATTCATTTACCCATGATCCGTTTTTCGACCAAAATAGAAGGTATTGATTGCGTAATTCAAATAGGCTTAAAGATACTTAAAAAACATGATACGAAAATTTGTTGATGTGAAGTAGCAAATCGGATGTCTTACTTGTGATTGTACGTCACTCGTAATATCAAAATATATCTGTAATAGCTTAACACAGTACTTCTCAAACTTTCAATACTTGCGACCCAATATTCAATCAAAATTTTTGTCGCCCCCCCTTCATACAATAACAATGTATTGAATTCAATAATACTATACTTCGACGCTAGGCCTACAATATGACTTTAACCTCTTAAGTGTCACTGGCGTATATAAACGTCTAGCTCAGCCAAAACATTAATTGCCCTGGACGTATATATACGTCTTTCCAAAATATGATCATTTCTGTGCACTGCTATCCATAAAATTATTCCGAAGGCTTTGAAATGCAATAAAAAGGCTTTTACAGTGTTTGCGAAGGATTTACATAGTTCAGAGGATTTACTCATTTTTATACCTTTTCTCTCCCCTCCCCCAATACAATACGTACACGTGCCTACGTAAACGGTGGCATTGGGGAGGAGCGAGTTGGATACAATTTAATCAGCAGTTAAGGGATTAATTATAAAAAGTACAAATTATTCAGATAAGTGTTAATTGTATACAAATTTATATATGACAAGCCCATGGGGTCACTAGTAAATATTAAACTTGTTTTTAACTTAGTATTGTTAAATTAATTATAAAATACATCGTGCAGTACTGATACATTTATAAGTGTATTATGTCAGTGTAAACGTGTGTTTCATTTTTTATTGTGTCAGAATGTTTTTGTTTGTTTTTTGCAGTAAATTAATACTTTTTTATAAAAAAAATAATCTTTTGTTTTCGACTGATCAATATTCTAGCACCCCTCGTAGAGTTATAACGCTCCTTCGCGTGGGGTGCCCCACAGTTTGAGAAACGCTGGCTCAATATGATGATTTTATCAAAACCGTAAAATTAATTCAATACTTTATTTTTCCTCTGAAAATATTCTGAGCGTCATAATATCATTCGGTAATTAAAATCAATAAAGTGAATATAATTAGGTTTAATGAAAAATATTTGAAATAAAAATTGCGCAAAATCGTTGATTATTTTATGTTTAGTATGTAAAAATTAGTTCAGCTATTTAATGCAGTTTAAAAATTATTCATCCAAATCAACAAAACAATTATACAAAGAAAACAGATTAAAAATTTTTCAAGAAGGAATAATTTTCAACTAATCTTTCAAACGAATACAACCCGAGCATTCTGTTGAATTCTAAGAATATATAGCTACAAATTCAAGTTCATGAATAGATGAAGTTTTATTCAATATTTCAGCTTAACATTAGTCACCCTATTGTAGATTTTAGAATGTATAATTATTGAAATATGATTGAAATTCGAGTATAATATATAATTGAGTGGTTTTAGTATAGAAATTAGTGTTCTAAACTGTTACACTTTTTAGTGAAACTACATCATTCCTTTGAATATTTTTTTTATAAAATTTTTAAGAAATATAGGATAGATGTTATAATTTTTTAAAAAAAATATTCGTTGAAAATCAGTTAGAAATCTGTAAACAGGTTCAGTAATAGGTTAAAATAATTTTTTATTTATGAAGAGTTGTAGTTTGTGAAAGTAAAAAGAGATCATTGCAAAAAAAAGTTATTTTCGCATTTTGAATACATTATCAGATAACGTGAAGTGACTTGTAGTATCTTATATTATTTGCATTATCGTCTACAGAGTTGAAGAGAAGTAAGAGTTGAGAGAGAAGGAGGACAGACGACTTTATGAAGTGGTTAAGATGTTATCTTCATTATTTACACGTAAAAAGTTTTGCAGATTAGATTTCTTTTCATTTTACTTATTTTTTCAGAGAATGTTTCTTTATTTCATTAATCTTTCAAACGGATTTTCAAACTTTTGTCACATGTATTTGATGTAATAAACTCCTAAAAAAGCTAACAAAAGCTCTCTTTAATTAAGCTACACCTGTTTTCTCAAAAACTAATGCAAAAGAGAAAAATTCCTTCTTTTTTTAGAAGTAATATAAATTTTTATTTTCTATATCATGATCAAACCCAAATCAAAAAAATTCTGATAATAAACAACAAGTCATCCATTGTTAAAAGTTTGATCATAAAAAAGAAAGAGCCTATTGGGATGGATTTTTTAAAAAAATATTCTTATCTTAAAGTCAAGAGTTTAGAATCATTATATCATTCTTGCCATAAAAAAATACACATTGTATTAAAATTATGGAGAAGTTAATTATCTTACCCTTTTTACCGAAAGTATTTACCTGTAGTTTCAATTCATTCATATTCATGAAGTCTAATGACTATCCACTGTTGCAAGTTGTTGTAGAACTGTTTCAAAAAAGTAGAAACTATTTGTATATAATGTGGCTACTTTTTATTCAAAATATAAAATATCGTGAAGAGATATCAATAAGTTTCTCTTAAGATTTACTTTATTTTAGAACATGTTATTGGAATTATGTATCAAAAGAAGAAATCAAGTATGCATGATTAAAAATATATTCAGATACTCAAAATTAATGCCATGTTTCAGAGATATTCTTATTTTGTAAGCATCGGTTAAATACGTTTTAGTGTGTACAGTTTGTACCGTCTTAATGTAGAGTTATAGTAATTCAATGTGTAATTTATGATCTGTGCGTGTGTGTGTGTGTGTTCGTTTTTATTCGTTTTTGAAAAGAGCTTTTAACGCACTACCTCTGGCAGTGGAAACTGGCACTAATAATAATCGACTTGGGTTGTTTGATAGTGTTTTTTAATTATTGCAAATTAAACACCATTTAGTTTAGGTTTTGAAAGGAGCTTGTGTAATGTTTCAGTGCTTGACAGGGTAAAAAGAAATGAAATATGACGGAATTTGCAGTCTGGGTAACGAAATAAATTCTGACACCCAATTAGAATCTAACACATTAAGCTTCCAATTTCAATGACGGTTTTGGTGGAATGAGACTCGTAAGTTGCCAGTCAGAAAGTTTATCACCATCGTGAACTGACACTAATAGCCAAGGGTGGAGTCCAACTGCGCCCGACAGCAAGCCTTCAGCGTATAGGGGATTCATCTCGTTCTTGAGTTAGCCTCGATAATATCATGATCTGAATAATTGTTATTTTTGGATGTATTCTCTGAATAACAAGGAATTTCCAAATATATGCTAATGGCCAGATTGTACACCGCTGGACAATTAGCTAAGAACGGATCACAAATTGCTATGTAGCATAACATTAAGCTGAGACATGAGGCCTAGTAGGATAAAACATATAGTTGCCACACTGCTCAGACATTAGAATAAAGAATATTTATTGTTCTGGAAAGTACAAAAAAGCTGTGAAACATCTGAAGAAAGAAAAAACATGTTCATTTGATCTGCGTACGGAGAAATGGAACAATGCATCTAAAAGTCAGCAGGCACCTTAAAGAGAGGTATCAGTACAGGATATGTCCACCGTGGAGTGTGTGATGCAACATTCCACACGTCGTACCATACTTTGCACAACATACAGTATCCAGCAGCTGTTGAGGCAATTTATCCCATTCCTCTGTGAGTGCACGGATGAGGGGGTTCTTGTTTGTCGGAGTATAGTTTTGACCAGCAACTTGCCTCCCCATAAGTATCCCACACATTTCCAATGGGGTTTAGATCTGGAGAACGCGCTGGCCATACGAGACGTGTCGAATACCCTCGCTGTCTAGACAATCCTGAACAGCGAGTTTTCGATGACATGTTGCGTTGTCGTCCATAAAAACAAATTTATCACCGACAGCACCACGAAAAAGACGAACATGAGGAAGTAGAACTTCATCAATGTATCGTTGGCCCGTCGTAGTCCCATTCGCAACCACATGTAGGCGCGTGCAGGCCCATTGATCATGATGCCGGCCTCCACACCATGATACTGCATGTCGGATATCGGTCCTTTTCTTGGATATTTTCTGGACGATAAGCAGTACCACTCTCGGGCCAGATCAGTTGGCGTCTACAATCCGATGACAGACTGAACCTACTCTCATCTGAGAATAGTACGCAAGCCGAGTCCCGTTCAGTCCAATTGTGATGCTCACGACACCATTGCAAACGGGCAGTACGGTGATGTCTGGTCAATGGGACACACACACAACAGGTCTGCGTGCGTATAGTCCTCCTCCCCTCAAACGTCTGGCAACAGTTTTTCGGGAGATCTGCTTTCCTGAGGCAGCAAGAAACTGATTTGCCTCCTGCTGAGCTGTGGTGCGCCTGTTCCTTTTGCTGATAGGACGATATATCTGTCTTCTGCAAGCGTCGTACTTCTAACAAGACCTCCCCGCGCCGTCTACTACACATTCCAGTAGTTTTAAATGACTTCCACAGCCGTGAAACAACGCTGTGAGCGATGTCGGAAGTCCCTGGCAACATATGTTATTTTTCGCCCCTTCTTCGATCTCTTCCCAATACCTCGGCCACGCATAAAATCATCTATGTGATGTCGGGAAGACATGCCAAAAATTTTAAGTTCGTCTATTAGATCTTTCCTGTAAAACTTTGACTTGAAACAACAACTGTCCACACGCGTCAAAACATTTAAAGCTCTTGTGAACGCAATCACGTGATGAACAGACGCGGAAAAAAAAATTTGCATACTCATACTTCTTCTTACTAATATCCCTTACTTCTTCTACTACACTTATTCTAATTTTCCGCAATTTGCTTCCTTTCATTTTGTAGGTTGCTATGGATGATAGTGTTATCCGTCCTTAGCAATTGTCCAGCAGTGTATTATTATGCCATCTATGTCGTCTGTGTCAGGGTTTAAGCCTAACGCCATACTTCATCATTACCAATGAGTCGGAAAGTGGAAGTCAGTCAGAGTTTGTGCCGAAGTATGTGACATTGTAATTCACGGGATACCGTTGGTACTTGCATTTGACACCGTATGCTATGAAAGGGTAAAGTAGGTGGAGCCTACTTTTACATAGGAGCCTAAGCCCTCAAGACGTTTTTAGACGTCACTGCTACTAGGATGTTGAATCTCGTGTGGAAAACTCGAATGTGAAAGATAGGAAAACAAAGTTAAAATTGGAAATAGAAATTAAGTTAAGTTATATTATCTTGATAATATGTGTGTTCATAAGTACTATTTTGATCCTAATTAAATAAAATATGTTAGATTTTGCACTTCTGGTTTAATGAAACTCTTTACTTCTTTAATTATTGTTTCTTTTTATTAATAAATTTATCAGTTTTGTGTTTGGATTGCTTAATGGTAGCCCAAAAGGACAGAACTGCTTGAATGGCAATGTTACTACTTAATGAATAAGATGAGTTACTAAAATTTTGAAATCTAATCGAGAATGAATTTGTATGCAAGAGCTTCAAAATGATATCGAAGTGTAAAAGGGAAAATTAATCAAGTTAATCTCCATTGTGATTATTTACTTATTGAAATTTGATTCATTAAAACAAGAAAATAATAAATTAAATTAATCATGACTTAGAGAGCATTTTTTAAATATTTTTGAATAATTATTGATATGGATTTTTCATTGGAATCTATATTTGCTTGATTGCATTATAAATATGTAACTTCTCTGTAATGTAAAGTTTGAATAAAAACAAAGTTTATACTAAAATAAACAAACTAAGCTTTAACAGGTTTGACAATTGAATTGAAAAGCTTAGATCATATTTCAGATGCAGCTTTTTTATAATTCTTCAAATAATTAAAAAGAAAGAAGTTACAAAATTTGTCTTTGCTATATATCAGATAGTTTGTAATGAATGTATGTGCAAGTATCTGTCATTATTTCGGCGCAATTCTTGCCTTGTTTGTGCTTACGAGGTTTAAGTATTTTATTTATGTGACTGTAACTGCTATGTATTGATAGCAATTAATGACGAAGATATTATTGTGTAATCTTTATGTGCAGAAACGAAATTATCGTTAAATACATTGATAAAAGAAATAAATCATCTAAAAATTACTCGATCTTGAGTAATGCACTGAAATAATTAATGTGCTAGCAATTATATGATAAATTATAAAATAGAATTTTATTGTAATTCTATGCATCTATGCAAAATATATATCATTAAAAGATTCTATTTAGGATTCTATTTTAATGTCTTCTAAAATGCAAGGACAATTGAGAAAAAATATTTGTTCCTTTTAGAGAAATAATACTTCAATAATGAAAAATTAAGTGACAAAACTTTTTTTACAAATAAGCTTAAAATTAAGTTTATATATATATAGTTTTAGCAAAAGAAAAGAGTAAAAAGAAATATACTTTAAAAGTATTCTATTAAAATGATTCCGAAATACTTTAATAATTTTCTTTTATTTTAAACTTGATATTTCAAAAAGTTATTGATTACATTTAAAACTGAAACTTTGACATTTGTTTCTCTTTAAACTCTTTTATTTTTTTCAAATTTGTAATATCAATAGTTTTTGGAAAAGAATTAATTAAATATTTTGCTTATATTGAAAAGTTTCTAAAATTTTAAAAATGCATTACTAAGAAATGAAGATGGAAGGAATTTTGATATTACTTTATTAAAAATGCACATTTCGTAAAGGTAAAAAATCTGATTTTTATTAAAATTTTACTAAAACCGCTGAAAAAAGTATTGAGAAAACCATAAGTTTTCTTCTTAGATATTTCTAAATATTTTTTTGAAATAAGCTCCTCAAATGAAAATTCGAAGCATTCGAATAACAAAACATTGCTATGCTAATATTTATTTTGTGTGAGATTACATTCTTTTTAAATTCCGTAAACTATTTTTTTAATGTAGTTAAAAATTCAAGCATCATATCTCCTTTTTTTTTTTATTTTTCATCAACTGTCAAACAATTTCATAAGTATGGAATAAAATATTTTTTTAAATTTTCTTTAAGGATTTGTTTCTTATTAAATAAACGATAGATGAGTAAGATTTAAATTACATCATTTATTAATTTATTCAACTTAAAATACTCTCATAAATATATAAAGTTAAATGTTCTCGTGAAATGAAAAACTTTTTATTTGAATATTTTTTATCTTTTGAATTATAACAAAATATGTCCACGTTCAATAACGCATGAATCTTTTTAGCTTCAAAAAATAAGGAATGAAAAATTCTAACAATTCAAGAATTTTATTTATGAAACATCCAAAAGTAATATTTGGTGTTAACTCGGTAATTTTTCTCAGTTATTGAAAATTCTATGTCTTCTAAAACTAGTACTTCTATTATAAATTAAAGTGCTCATTTTTCCCCTAAGTTTTGTTTCATTGATTTGAAACCAAAATCTGAGGATGTATTTTTCTAATGTAATACCAAGCAAATAGCACATCTTTTAATTCATGTTTAGATTCAAAGAGAATTAAAAATCTCTCTGAGAACACTTTATTATCTTCTTTCTCATATTTTGCAAATGGATACTACCATTAGGTATTAACATGTTCTTTTCGTTTAATCTAACTGAGTTAATCCTATTAGTATCATAAAGGTAGAAGAACTATTTACTTCAATGAGTTTTCATCTTGATTTTTGTTCAGAAATCCTCAAACAAAAAAGTGGCTAATAGACTGCACTGCGTTAAACAACTTTTACTTATGGGTCTGCAACAAATAGTTTTCAAACTTTTTAAGTCACACATGCATATACATATGTTGAAGAAAACTGCGTTGTTATTTATGATTTTCATAATTCACAAATTTTTATGCATCATATTTTCCCGGTATTCGGGATATATGATGCAGAATACCTCTTTCATTCAAAATATGCGCTCCTTAATTTTGACAATTTGATTCTTAAGAGACTTGTTTTGGTTTTGAAAGATATATTAAAGTTTTTTCATTACTATTTTTTTTCAGTTGTACAGTTTTACGTCTGGATAAATCAAGTGTTTCGCGTTGTTCAAAAAAGTGTTAAAAACTATCTAAATGTAGGTATGTTTTTCTTTTTCTCTTAGAATCAATTCAAAAATCCTTCAGGACTATTTATCTATTTCTTAACACATAGTGTCCAAGACCCTAACATCTTGGACTATAAAACAGGGATTTCAAAACTTTGTGTTTACTACATACCACTAAAATAAAAATTATAATTATGAGTTGTAACACATATAATGTGTGTGTGCGTGATCAAATTATTTATTTTTTAAACAAAATATATTACATTTAAATTAAAATATAAATTTATGTTTTGAATTAAAATTTAATGTAAGCAATATGATTTTATTTACTTTGTTATTAAAGAAAAATATGGCTTAATCCCCTCTTTAAAAGTATTTTGAACTTTTGATTTGAATTTTGATTTATTTCTGCATTTGGTTCCAATTGTTGTCGTTACAGAAAATGCAACTTTATGTTATGTTTACTAAGTATGGGTACTTGGTTTTCGATCCCATCTACAGAATTATGAAGACATTTTCCTTTGAATTTGGATTGTAATGCTTTTTAAATATTATCTCATTAATTATTTTTAAACTGCGCAGAGCGTAATTCGAAAGGTAATCTAATTTTATACCTTCAACAAACGAGATCACGATCTTTTGAAACCCTTTTGAACACATGAAAAAGGTAAATAAATATTTCTCTGGGTTTTTTTAATGTGTAGCTCTAAGAATTTTAATTTGCATCTCATGCACTTCGTTTTTAAAGACGCTCAATAAAAAAAAAACACTAAAGATAATTTGTCTAAATTTCCCCTACGCATCCCAATCCTCCAACAGAAATGCAGGTTTTTTTGGTCATTGTTAGAATTTCACTTTTTTAAAAAAAAGACAAATTCCACATTCATACGTTTTCAAAAATAATTGTGAAGTAACATAGTATCAATAGTGACATCGCCATCGAAAAAGCAGGAAAACTGAAGGGTTATATTTGTTCAGAAGAAAACAAGGCAGTTGATCTGTGAATTGAACCAATCTTTTCAGCATTTTCCTATGAAAGAACCATTGAACCTTAATATATTTTTACTTTACTGCAGTAACTTTGCATTACTACTTTACTATGCATTGCTATTTGTTGCGTATTATCGAAAATGCTCTACCATTCAAGGGTCATGTTTCTACAACGTTAAATACGCTTTTAGCAGCAAACAATGTGTTTCTTTCAATGTATTTCTGGATCTAACTTCTCAGTTAAATAGTCTGCTGGCCAGTGCTGAATGTCATGTGGGGTTGGTATATTTTAAGTGTATCTGAGGTTTATAATCCTCATGTTGCTGTGGTGTGGGAAGTTAGTGAGTGAGGTTCCAGTGCAGATGTATCGTTCTCGTCATTTAACCTCGAGCTAAAATTATGATGTAAATCAAACAAACATATAACTCAGAAAAGAAATTTTCTGCTGAAGTAGAAAAGTACAGAAACTTTAGAAATGTAAACTAAGAATGTTATAAAAAGTTTCATTAATTCTAATATTAACTGCGTAAATAAAAAATAAGTAATTTGTTCCAGAAAGTAATGAAAGAACAATGATCATGACATTCGATAAAAAGACTTTTCTGGAAAAATATTTCTTTGCTCTTTAATATTGTCATTTCAGATTAAACTGGTTTTTGGTAACTCTCGGTACTCAAAAAAAAATGACAACTCTTGCTGTGACACAAACTCAAGACCTTTCTACGAACTGCATATTTCCTTTCTTTTGCATAATGTCATCGAAAGTTCCAGAAATTTCCTCAATTATATTGTTGCTTCTTATCTCGCTTGATCGGCAGAAACATCGGCAGAACAAGTCCATGAACGCATGCGTTTTTAAACATTGAAGAACTGTAGAGCAGGTTTCTTTGAAAGTTGCTGGCTCTTGCGGCAACCAGCCACAAGCCTAGATAGGGGCAGGAATGGCTTGAGCCACATTGAAATTCGGACAAGAAGGGTAAACTTCAAGACCCACCTCATGCCGTAGAGCTCTAGTGTGTCCACTTCGAAATCTGGCAAGAATAGTTGCATCTATCCTACTGTCTGCCCAAAGCAAAGCAGAACCAGGATGGTGTCCTTCATACTAATCACGTACGGTGCCTGCTTCTAAAAGGAACTAGTTATCTTAGTTTTGACTCATGTAGAAATTTCTGAAAAAGTAAGGTAGCCACCATGCGTATAATCTTTATGGTTGCCCTCAAGGGCCAAGCCATCTTCAATCTCATTTCCACAGACATTCACGTGCGACGGTACCCACTGAAAAAAAACCTTAACGACTGGCACTCAAGTTATTTAATAGCTGGACAATTCTTGTTGTCGTTCTGTCACCATGCCTCCGCCATTCATATAGAGGCTGAATAGAGCTGCATCTATCACTGAATATTCAAATATTTGTATTGACAGTCTCAGTAAAACAAAATTTCAAAGCCTCCTCAATAGCTAGGAGTTCCGCCCGAAACACTGGAGCAGTAGTCAGCAGGATTTCTCTTTTACAGATCCTAATACCATTCCCCCTTTTGATCAAGAGTTCCACTGCCCGAGACAGCACCTAAACCCATGCTACCATCAGTATAGAACTTGTAATGCGTCACGCGGGTCTTTATGAAAAATTTCCAATGCAAGCTGCCTAAGATACATTGGAAGTTGATGTGCTCTTGTGAGTGTATGAGGATAATTCGGTATTAAAAAAGAGCCGTTCACTGAACTACGCAGCAACATCCACTACAAATGGGCTAGAGAGAGCATATTTTACTTCTTTTTGCAACCATCCCTCGCTTTCAACATTAAATGAGTGGACTTTCTCTCTTAAGGTGACGAATGCTGTGCCAATTCCGCACATAACTAGAGGTCGTGTGCTAGTTTGCAATAACAACTGTTGAGCTTGGCAAAGTGCTTAGCCAATTGGTATCTGCTTCGTAATCTGAGAGGTTGCAAGTCAGCTTACATACAAAACAATATCCACTCAGTTGCAGCTATTGCGGAGACTCAGTGATGTCTCTGGCAACAAAAAAGCTGAAACCTTTCTAGTTTGTCTAGATTATCCCTTCATCTTGACCCCATAATTATAATTACAGTTAACTTTCATAAATACAAGTACAATTAATAACAAAAGCACGAAAGAAAAAAGAGTTATAATTAATCAGAAAGAAAGTACGAGACACAAAAATTAAAGCTAATACAAAGAAAACAAAATAAAATATTTTTGGTCAGTCGCTCGCAGCCGAGAGCGTGGAGCGGGATGAGTAATATAAACTTCGCACTGTTCAGTTACACGCGCCGGGATCGTGAGTCCGAGCAGTAGATCATGTCCATGGCAAGTGAAATGAACTGTTTTTGCTGCAATATTTATGAACAAACTGAATCCTATGGATAAGCCCTAACAATAAGTGACATAATTAACAACTTTATACTGAACTGGAGGATTCAGTTAAAAGTTACTCTTGGTTAAGGTATCCGACTACGTTCAGGAAACCGTGATTTTGCAAATACGCATAAATGGATAATTTTCATGATATTTAGTGTCACTTAGATTAGAATATATATATAAAATTGTTTTAAGGACATTTTGACAAAAACATCATTTAAATGCAGTGCTTGGCAAAAATAAACGCAGAATGTTCTTTTTTCCATATGATCACTCCTTTGTGAAAAATGGCTTCTATTATAACAATATTTTTGCCTGTATATCAGTGTTTCTCAAACTGTGGGGCGCGCGCATATCGAAAGTACAAAATATTTAAAAATAATTAATTTACTGGAGTCTGAATTAAAAACAAAAATACTTACATACATAATAAAAAATGCACTTTTACTCTGATATAATTTATAGGAACGCGATGTTAAGTCATCAAAAATAAACACTTCTTCAAATCTTAATTAGCTATCTTTTTTTTTGATCCTATAACCCAAATTAAAAAACTTTTATTTCATTTTTCTGTAATCCCATGATAAGAGATTTTTTTACTACGCGCGCTTTTTCTTTTTAAGCCTAACATACAACTCTTTCAGAGAAAAACCTGATCCCAGACCCAGAAACAAAGAAATTTAGGAACATAAAAATTTCATCACTGTCATTATTTTTAAAATACTGCACATTATAGCTGTAATCTGTGTTACCTTCTAAGTTATTGGTACAGTTAGTCATGATCCCCTCTCTTTACGTGATTGTTGTTTCTCATTTAGGGAAGTTGTAAGTAATGTATTTCTCTGTTGCAGCTTTTTTTTCCTTACGCAAAAAAAAAACGTTTTTACACAACTTTTTAGCAGTGTAACATACATATTATCATAATGAATTATAATTCTTACCCGGAAGTGGTCGCGCGGGACACACGGATGCACGAAATTGTTAATTCTGGCAAAACTGTTTATTTTGTTACCAAAGAAAAATTGAAAAGTTCTTAAAAAATGGTAAGTATATTTTCTCTTTGTTAAATTATTCAATGGAATCACGATTTGTATCGTGTACAATAAACTAATCATAAAAAAAAAAAAAAGGATTGGGATGACTCATTAATCCCGCTCACGACCGTATCGAGTGCACGCCCGCTCCCCAGGTTAAAACATGTTTAAGTCTTTTCACTTTAAATATTAAAAATAATACAAGGGGAGGTATTTTTACATCGGAAATTTATATTATTGTTCATTATTTAACATCAATCATAAATGCTAATTCTGTGAGGCTCAAAATTACAACGCTTAAAACTAATTATAATTTGAGCAACCATTTTAAAAAATATCATTTAACATTTTTGTAAACATTGTCGAGCACTTGGCTTTGCCTCTCCTTATAATTCAGCTATTATATCAATAACGTTTTATTTTCTTATAAACGAGTCCTCGGGCAAAGAGAGAGTACTTCGGCCGGTATACATTTAATATATCAGTGTTGCACAGAGTGTTTTATAACTAATTAATTAATACTAAATCAGAACAAGTTTAATAAGTATTAATGACTTCCATGGGCTTGTCTTGCAAAGCAAAGGTTTTAATAAGGAGATGCTTATGATTAGAAATTGACCCTCTGAGTTATTTTTCTATATTTAGCAGATATCTATATTTTGTCTTCTAAGCAGCCACCGGATTTTGCTATATATTCAATTTAAAAATTAGAAAAAGGAAAATTAGCATAATAATTATCTTATTATTTTATTTATTAATTTTTGCTTATAAAAGTAGTAAAAATTAAATACTTATGTTACTAATTTGTATGGTTTATAATTAAGATCGCCTATTGTAGCTTTAGCGTCAAAGTTCATTATTATTGCATCCAATACATTATTAATGTATAGAGGGTGCGATAAAAATTGTGATCGAAAATGGGGGCGCCAGTATTGAAAGTTTGAGCATTGCTGTATATAGCTCAGACCTCTCTACGGAGGCTCAACTAGAATTTTTGAAATATATAATCCTTAGAAGTGGGTTTATTCATATTTTACGACAACAGAGGGGAGCAATTTTAAGAAAACAACGCCAATAATTATTTCAATTAATGGTAACTCTGAAAATATAGTGAATTTTTCAAAAAATTCTAGTTGTACCTCTGTAGAGAGTCTGAGCTATGTAAAAGCAAAATAATATTATAATAGATCAATTTTTCACAAAAGGAGCACATTTGGAAAAAGATTATTCTAAAATTACGGTTCCGAACTTAGTC
>BMAU01014018.1:600000-980947 GCA_019973935.1 Trichonephila clavipes
CGTTCTGAGGACAGATTATTTCGACCTGCATACTAGAAATATCACAAACTTGTCTGTTTCGTTGAGTAGATATCTGATAAGATTTTTTGCTGAAATAGACCCCTAAAGAGGTATTCGGTGGACATAAGGTTTTATAAATAAAACAGAAACCCCGTTTTTTAACTATTGCACCTAGAATTGAAATTTGGCGCGCATATTTCTTTCGTTGAACAGCTATTCGCTTAAACCTGGATTTGTGGGAATCAATTCTGAGGAAAAGGAGTTACGGATATATTAAGGTATCCGACTACGTTCGGAACCGTGATTTTAAAAAAATGCATAAATGGATAATTTTCATGTTATTTAGTGTCAGTTTGGTTAGAATACATGTATAAAATTGTTTTAAAGATATTTTGACAAAAAAGTTATTTAAATACAATATTTCGGCAAAAAAATTAACTTACAACAACCTTTTTGCAAAATGTTCTCCTTTTTGTGAAAAATGCATGCTTCTATTACAATAATATTTTGCCTGTATATAACTCAGACCTCTGTAGAGAGGTCCAACTATGATTTTTGATTTTTGATCAACTATGATTCAGCTATACTAAAATCTAAGTGCTTCGTTACACACCATTTGCTTATTTGCTATTAGGTTCAAACTACTCAAGTGCAAGAAACTAGAAAAATCAGGCAAATACCAAATTTAAAAGAATTATAAATTCACTAAAGCGCAAAAAATGAGCAATTAAAGAGTTTAATGGAAAATACAGCTAAGAAAATGTGTGTCTCTCACTTGAAAATGATGTGTGGAAAATGCACAGGAAAAATTGAATATCACTGTAATCATTGCAAATGAGGTATGCACAAAACATTATGCGTAAAAACGATAAATAATGATGAAACCCCCCATTATCACAAAAATTAGGATTTTGCTTATTATACTAATATTTATGAATATTGATGTATTCCATTTTACAAGGTTAAGTAATTTGATTTGTTACAGTTTCCTATAATATAAACGCCATCTTATGTGATTGCATGAAATAATATTTAAAAGGAGGCCTAGTGGCTGAGTGGTTAGTCTATCAGGCTTCCCCACCACAGGTTCGAGGATTAAACCCCGGGTTGGACAAGGTTGACTCAGCCTTTCATCCTCTTAGTGGATCGATGAATCAGTACCAAGCTTGCTTGGGAACTTAACACTGGGGATTTCGTGTCAGACTGATTACCTGACTGGAACATCTGCTCATGCACCTCGGGGTCCAAGGTCGCGTGTACTGAGTTGGGCACAGTAGACTTTGGGACGCATGGGCAGTCGTGCTAATCAGTTAAGTTAAGTTAATATTAAAAAGACTTAAAACTAAACCCTACTGAGCAGCAGTAAAGCAGTTATTAATTATCACAATTATTTTATATACTTTATATCACGATGTCGAAACGATGTTTAAAGGTAGAATAAGTTTAAGGGTAATAAAAGGGTAATAAGGGTAGTAAAATATGTAATAAATATAAATATATAAATAATATGTAATAAAATATGTAATAATAATATGCAATAAAATAATGAAAAAGATAATACGAAACAAAATAGCGTTTAAGGAATGTTAAATGAAATCCCGGATGGTTTAGTGTTAACTTAAAAACAATATTTTTTTTTGTCATACAACATCATGAAATACCCAGCAAAGTGAGTGAGTAACGGTTTGCACATTTAAGAATTTTTTTTAACTACTCAAATCCTAGAAATTGCATTCATAATTTTATTTTTTCGGTGTTATTAGTGATTCTATTTCAAAAAGATATTTTCGAAAAGTATATGGGGCTACGATAATTTATATGTATAATACAAATTAAGAAAATTGTTATTTTTTAATTTACATCATTTAAAAGATTAACATTTAATTGCCTACTTTCAATAATGCAAACATTTACTAACAGATTTTTGTTCTTTTGAAATAAAAATCTATACACATTATATCTCCATCTTATAAATAAGTAGAAATAAAATAAAATTATTTTGGAAAGCTATAAATGTGCAATAAAGAATAACCACAGAATGAAAATTCCGCAAATTTTCGATAAAAAATTCCATTAACGTCTTCCAATATACACTCTGTCGCAAAAAAATATATGCACCCAGAAGAAATTGAGCTACATTCACGAAATTTGGTATGCTTGTAGTGTATATGAAAATAAACAAATGATTAAAAATTCAGAACAAAATATCATTTTATTAAGCGGTTACAGCTTGCAAAAGGTTAAAAATCAGTAAGTAGTAAAGCCACCTCTGGCAGCTATACAAGCCGAAATTCGGCGT
Organism: Trichonephila clavipes; assembly: GCA_019973935.1. NCBI lineage: Eukaryota > Metazoa > Arthropoda > Arachnida > Araneae > Nephilidae > Trichonephila > Trichonephila clavipes. The sequence goes on from BMAU01014018.1 coordinate 602,300, forward strand.
GGCATCGATTCAATTAGATCACTTATGACCCCCTGTGGAAGATCCTGCCATAGTCTTTGCATCTGCGCCGTTAATTCTCCTGTATCTCGGGACGGCTGCAGTTGCCTTCCCAGCGCGTCCAGACATGCTCTATTGGCGAAAGATCTGGTGACCTGGCAGGCCATGGTAGGACGTCATATCCTTGAAGACATTGTTCGGAGAGTCGCACAGTATGTGGACGAGCATTATCCTGTTGATAAATGGCACCTGGGCGACTTGATAGCATGGGTAGAACAATCGGCGTTAAAATATCGTCCACGTATCTGCGAGCTGTCAAAGTGCCTTGAAGGACCACTAAAGATGATCGTGTGTCCCAAAAAATTGCTCCCCACACTGTCACACCTTGTGAAATTGCTGTATGCCGCTCGACAATAAATGCCGGATCGGACCGCTGGCCGGTGCGCCTCCAGACACGTGTGCGGTGGTCATCATCACTGAGACTGAATCGGGATTCATCACTGAAGATGACACGTCTCCAGTCTGTCACACTCCAAGTTGCCCGAGGTCGGCAAAAATCCAGTCGACACTGCCTATGATGTGGGGTCAGTGGTAAGCGTCTTAGCGGACGTCGGCTCCTCAAGCCAACTTCGGTCAGTCGTCTCCTTATGGTTTCTCTTGATGGCACTGGATGTCTGGAAGGAGGTAAGTGGCGTTGAATCGATGCTACCGACGTTGTTGGTGCCGAAGTGGCCACTCTTCTGATTGCACGATCCTCGCGATCATTTGTGTTCCTGGGACGTCCTGACCCTCCGCGACGGTACACTCTACCTTCTGTGATCCACTGTTGCCAACACCGAGCAACTACCATATCGCTCCGACCGAGGTGGCGGCCGATACGTCTATTCGACCAACCTGCTTCTCTGAGGCCTATTATACGGCCCCTATCAAAGTCCGTCAGCTGCTCGTACTGCCGCCGGTTACGTCTTAGATGCATCCTAAGTCTCAATATCGTCTATCAAAGTCATCAGATTCGTTTGGATAGCCGTACGGCGCTCGTACTCATGCTTTTAAACTCTCCCAGTTGCGCAACTAATATTCGCATAGCACACTTAGCCTTGTCTCATTGGCTTCGAAATTTTAATCATTTGCATATCTCTTACCAGACTACATTCTTGCCGAGTTTCGTGATTGTAGCTTGATTTCTTCTGGGTGCATATATTTTTTTGCGACAGAGTGTATTTTACTATCTCATTTGATAAACTGCTTAACGCATTTTTATCTTAAAATATTGCTCTGTATATGCTACTTATTGCTTTTATATATTCTGTTTTTCATTTTGTAATGTATTTACTTGCTACTTTGCTAATAAAAATACTTTGATATAAATGACATTTAACACAGCCAAATCTTTGTCTTCAATGGTGTATTTCTAATTAAAGTATTATTCATTCACTTTTATTCTGTCCTTCGTGAGAATTAGCATGATAAAATATATTTGAGAAAATGTATGACTCAAAATGACCAACATATCGGGTTTTCTTAAACTTTTTATACGTAGTAATAATTCAATATATAAATAAATTTTGTATAAATGAAAACTACAGGTTGGACAAAGCTTCAATTGAAAAACAAAATGTAAACAAAATAATTTGGAAATTTGAACATGCCCCCTTTTTAGAGATGCTAGTGACTTCCTGCAAAATTTTTCATCCTTCCTGTTTATCTACTACTTGCTCTAATGAAATTTTGAAAACTGTTTCAACTGCGAAACAAAACACTCAATTGAAAGTTAATATAATGTGATTTGGTTAAAGTTATTTAGCGAAATAATGCATATGTAAACGAGATTGGATGTAAAGACCGTGTTAAACATGATGTAATGGAAATTATTTATAAACTTAACAAAGGGTCTTCACAAAGTATGAAACAGAATCCAAAAGCCCTGTATACCTATACATTCTTAGAAGTAAAATCCCCAAAACCAACATAAACATAAATCTGCAAAGAAAGTAATTTTACAAAGACAAATATCAATTAAAAAAATTAAAACATGACATATACAGAGTACAATCAAACCACATAAGGATATTTTTTTTCTTCGTAAAATGTCTACATGTAGAGATTTTATAAAGTAAGACAGCTAATATTAATATTTTCACAAACTTATTACTTGTTTCTCTTTTAGTTTCCAAGCAAGAAAAAATATTTTGAAATGTGAAGTAAAAAAAAAATAGTTTGATGCTATTTTAATATTTTTAAAACATTGTTCTTACTTCTTGAAGTGATAATTTCTTTAGGAGCGTTTTGCTTAAGAGTGGATTTAAATGAAGCGTCAGGTTTCGGTGCGTTATGTTACTTGGTTTTTTTCCGCAATAGTCGTAAATTGTACTCAGATTGGCGACTCGCACTTAGTTTTGAAGCGAAAGCTTTTTAGGCAAGTGTTTTTCTTTTCTTTAAGTAAAAATTTCATGCACACTTTTTTTTAGTTAGGTTTTATTTTTTATTTTTAAATATTACTCTCATGCACTCAACTTGGGCGAGAAGAGGGGAGCAAAAGAAAATAACTGAAAAAAAAAAGAATATTCTTACGTAGGAAATCAAAAGAGGAATTCTGATAGTTATTATAAGAAGAATATTCCAAAGTGTGTTATCAAGCTGCCACTCCCCGTTGAGAACCAAAGGTCTTAACGAATTATCTAGTAAAGGTGTGGGTTTGATTTTTTTCGTTGAACCTTATTTATCATCAATAATGATTAAAAATATTACAAAAGTTGGCTTTTTAGCTGTATTAGATAAAATAGGCTAAACAGTACATGAATTGTTAATAAAGTTGATTTAGAATAAACGTGAATGATTTTAATATGCGAATAAAAGTACTAATTAAAACATAAACATTTATTCATAACGTGGCATCGTAATACAGTCCAATTACAACCATTTCTGTTCTTGCTTCCTGCCTACTTTCGTTTCCACAAATAAACATAAGTAAAACGATTACAATTATTTCATCGATATAATGTGAACCTTACATTCGGCTCCACTCAATATGAAATTTAGACAGACAAAAAAAATATTTTAAATTGAAAAGTAAAAAAAAAGAAACAAAATTTTAATGAAATCACAGTTAAAGTTTTTGGGGACCAAAGTGCAAATAATATATTTTTGGTAACGGCTCATTGACTCTCGTTCTCTTCGTCTGTGCTGTTTTCCTCGAAGGTTGATGAATTTCGTTTAAAGTAAGGGCGAGGATGTACGTGGACAACCTTGATAAATTTGTTCTGCTGTGTCGTGGACTTGATATCGTAGCACTCGGCCCCGACTGGGCGGACAAACATAAATGGTCCTTTGAAAATGGGAGAAAGTTTGTGATCTCCTTGTTTCGGCCAGTCGTACAATGCGAGATCTTTAGCCTTGAAGGAATGGGATCTGCGATGGAGATCAAATATTTGCTTGTTCTATAAATGTGTTTCATGCACATATTATTTGCCTTCGACCCCTCCTGGCCAAAGTTAAAAAGTTAAGTTGATCTTCACGTGGTGTGTCATCTATGAAGCTACCAATGTGAATTACACGGGGAAGGCGTGGCTGATATCCATGAAGTAAATAAAATGATGACTTTCTAGTAGAATTTTGTTTTGAGATATTAATTGTCAGTAAGGTGTTTGGGAGTAATTCATCCCATTTATTCGGGTTCTTGTGAATTGCTTTTTTCGAAGTACCAAGTAAGATGTCATTGGCTCGTTCAACGATACTAATAGATTGTGGTGAATAAGGCGGTGTCGTAGATTGTGTGATTCCATACTTTTGATGAAACCGCTGCATGTGACGATCGGTAAATGCTGTTCTTGTACTTATCAAGTGCATATCTGGTATTATATTATTATACATATCAGTATTATATTATTATACATAACAGTATTATATTATTATACATATCAGTATTATATTATTATACATATCAGTATTATATTATTATACATATCAGTATTATATTATTATACAGAGCATAAGTCACTGTATGAGTGGCGAGAGATGCAAAAGATGTAGCAATTACATTGCGTGTGGCGTGGTCAATTTGGACAAGCATATTTGTGTTTCCGTTTCGTGTTTGTGGCAAACATATTATGTGGTCAGCGTATACAATTTCCCAAATTGTGGATAGAATTGGCAATTGTTGCAAGAGATCATAGGCTTTAACAGTACGTTGGTTAACAATTTGGTATTTATGACAACTTCGAACATATGCTTTGCAGTCCTTGCGCATGTTTGGCCACCAATTACGTAATTGTAAATTGCGAAGAGTTTTTTTTTTTTTTTTTGCGTCCATATATCCAGCATCATCGTGACAAGCTATCTAAGTTCATTCTCTCATTGTCTTAGGAATCACCACTACAGATTTGTCTTTATTGCCTACAGATATGTTTTTATTGTCTTTAACTCGCACAAGAGTGTTGTTATCGATATTGTAATTGCATATGATTGACATTGTCTTTTTGTTTGGAATTTTTTCTTTGAGTAAGCGAAAAATATACTGACAAAAGTCATCTCTTTTCTGTTTTACACAAATTTCTGAATCATAACTTGCAGTAACTATTAAGCAAACAGGTGGTGTTGGGAAACGTGATAGGTAATTAGCGATGCCATTTTGCTTTCCAGGTCGATGATTAGTTGTAAAATCAAATTGAGCTAAATATACTAAATATCGCGCAAAATTTCGATTAATTGCAGATTTTGCAACTATACATAAGCGGTTGTATAGTTTTCTGTGATGAGCTGAAACTTGTGACCAAGGAGATAAACTCGAAATTTTTCAGTTAATGTCCAATGTACTGCAGTTCATTCCAGTTCGTTACTGTGGTAGCGTGTTTCAGCATCTTTAAAGATACATGATGCATATTCAATGACACGATACTTTCCAGTCTGTTCTTGAGATAAAGCTGCACCTAGTCCAGAATAAGAAGCATCAGTTTCTACAAAGGTTGGTAATCCTTGTTTGAAATACGAAATAATGGGGGAAGAAGTAATAGCAGTTTTCAAAGATTCAAATGCACGTTGTTGGTCATCTGTTAAAACTATGGGTCTTCTTTTCTAAACCTTTTAAAAAGCTTGTAAGTGGTTTAGCTATAACAGCATAGTTACGAAAATGCATTCGAAACTGATTGGCAAATCCAAGGAAACTACGGATTCCTTGAATTTATTTGAGAGTCAAGTAACGCTCAATAGCTGCTATGCGTTCCAGATGAGGACGAACACAATCTTGAGAAACAATTCGACAAAAAAAAAAAAAGCGATTTCTGAAACTGCCAATTTCGTTTTTTCTCCTGAAAACTTGAAACCAGCTTTTTGAGTAGCTTCAAAGATTTTATGAATCAATTTAAGATGGTAATTGAAGTTACATCATGAGAAGTCGATATATCACCTATATATAGGCTAATTTAATCGCTCTTGTCATTGTAGATGGGCCATTTGTGACACCAAAAGGCATTCGAAGAAATTCATAATGTCAGTCAAGAGTACCAAATCCAGTTTTGTAGATGTCAGTCTCTCTTATGAAAACGCAGTTAAATGCAGATTTTACATCCATTTTAAAATTATAGCGCTTGCCTGCAGTGCGTTGAATGACGTCTTCCGTTTTGTTAAACCGAGAAAAGGTTCACCTATTCAAGACACCGACGATGAAGACATGATCGTATACGGCATGGAAGAACAAACAGAAACACCGAAGGAGAAATATGATAAATATTTCTTGTAGGAAGAATATTGGAAGAACGAGACTTGGAGACATGAAGGGTTTCTACACGTGATGACCCCGACCCGTGTTAGAAATAGCCAGAAGTAATTTTATCTTTAACTTTCATAAAACATTCATCGAAATGGACAAAATTATAATATAAATTTTTACATTTTAAGTTGTCGTGTCTCATTTTAATCTCGGTTTTCTTATATCTTTTTAAAAATTGGATTTTTATATTTTATATATTTTGTACTTTTACTTAATATATAATAATATATATGCTTGCATGCATGCATATATATATAAGCATGTGCGGATGTATTTTTATGCACTTTAAAGACAAATGTTTCTTTTCTAACGAGTGTTTGGCGCAGTTTAGCCAAAATTGACCCTTGCGCCATTAAACCACAAAATCACATCACATCCGTTTGGTCAATTGGGTGCAGATCAAGCTTTGTGATAGGATTGATAGTGCGAGAAAAATCTACCACAACTCGCCTTGGAGTGTTGTAATAGAAGGGCTGTTCCACAATAAAAGCAGGTGCTGCATACGGTGAGTTGGAATGATGGCAAATTCCTTGTTTAAACCATTTTTGAATTTGCGTTTTTAGAAACTGGCGATCAGGCTCTGAAAGCCTATACGGTCTAATTCTAATAGTCTTTTCATGTTTTAATTCAATTTTTAATTCAAGATATGGACTATAGTCCAATATTACCATCATTAGAATGAAAAAAATGTCAATAAATTTTTCAATTACTGCATCAATTTGAGCTTGTCGGATTTTAGAGCGTCCTGCGGATTTAGTTATGTGTTTTGTTTCAGATGAAACTGCATTTGTTGTCGCTTCTGACAAGGTAATATCATCTAGTGATGGTTGTGAGGGTTGATGCAAAGCGACGCAGTAGATACAAGGTTTGGAAGCATGGACACATTCGTACAAATGAAATGAAGTTGGAGTAGAAATACATAACGAGCCATTAGGATCGTAAGTGCCTCTAGCTTGAACTTGTTGCAGCCAATCGAATACTAGAATAAGCTTAACGGGAAGCTGGGTGCAAATTCCAATTTTAGGGGGACATCATATGTTCCCCATTACCAAAAATTATGTTTAAAGAAATCCAACCGATTGGCTTTATTTCATGGTCAACAACTTGGAGCTGTCCATCAGTCCACAAGTGAGTAACAATATCATTTGGAACACAAGATTGTTGAATGACGGTGATATCTGCATATGAATCACAAATGGCTTGAATTTCTGTATCATTATTAATAATAACAGGTATTAATGCACGCCTATTTGTTTGAGTTCTAATACAATTTATGGAATGATTATTTGTCGTGTTTGCGGTTGTAGATCTTCCAGATGTCGAGTTGCGATTATTGTTATTGTGGCGAGAATTTGAAAAGTTCACAAACTGGTGGTTTCGACTAATGTGTTATTATTAGAACTAGTTGTACTGCTAGAAGACGGGATTTGAGCACTTGTTTGACTGTTGGAATCTTGATTTTGTTGAGACGTATTTCTTGGCTGAGCTGTGGTTAAACCACGTGGATGAAGTGGTAAACTGCACATAAAAGATGCATGACCTTTGTTTCAACAAGTATTATATCGAACGTCGTCAGTTATGGGATTATATTTACGACGCCTTTCATCATGTGTATAAGAAGATCTAATTTCAGGTTTCGGAGAATGATGTTTCTTATGCTTTTGTTTTGAACTGCGAAAAGCATCAAGTGCAGTTGCCCCGTCAGTTAATTCTTCAACAGTATTAGAATTTTGAGTAGCTAATGCACTTTGCCATTTTTCCTCTGTAATATCACCTATCATCATAGAAATACCGTGAGATTGGGGAATGGTAAAGGGAGTTTTTTCTCCAAAATAACGTATTTTGAATAAATATAAATCTACTAAACTTTCATTATGCCTCAATTTTTGTTCATTTTGGTGAGCCAAAAATTCCTGTATTGTAATACGCCTTTTAAATCTTGAGGCAGGAGCAGTTTTCCAAGTGATCCAATAATTGAATTTTTTTCCTGTTAATTGCCCATTTTTAGCAGATCCTAAGAGACGAGAAATAGCATTGGTTAATTTTAATTCGTCGGACTAGTTAGTTAAGTAGAAATTCTTTCAACTTCCTTTAACCATTCAAGTGCATTTTCAATTATATCGCCTTTAAATATTTGTATTGAATTTGCAGTGTCATTCGTAGATGTGATTTGAATCACATTTGGATTTACATACCTTTCTAAAAAAGTTGTTTTTGCGTTTCCATTATTGTAGAGGGAATAGCTGCGATATTCGGATCTATTTGAGAAGGTGGAGGCATAAGAAGTGGGGATTGTTTAGAAGAATTGCTTAAAAGCTCTACTTGTTTTCGCAGAGATTCAATTTCTGTCAATAATTGTGAATTATCAGAGAGTGTGTCCTCATCATCATTAAGAGACTGCATGCGAAAGATATTTAATTCATCCAAAGTTCCATCACTTTTTTTTATTATTATCCTCTACAATACGTAAAATTAAATCATTTTTATTTCAAGTTAACGAAAGATTTCTGAAACGCAATTCTTTTTTCAGTTGAACAACCGTTGAAGTTTGTAGCTGATGTGATTCTAAGGAATTAAAGGCGCCTGTTGTAAGCAGAATAATATTTTTGAAAATTATACGAAATACATGTAATGTTTCAGAATAATCAACATTTGTCACAGAATATTTGTATGAGATTGTATTGGAAGTAGAATAAGAGTCTATTGAAATACAAAGAACTTCACTTACTATGCCAGAAGTAACATTTGTTTTTGGAAATCTTTCAGGCATAACAAATCTTGACGAGATTATAATCCTTGGCGAGGAAAGTCCCAAGATTCCAATTAGGCATAGCGACTGCGATCTGTTTTTAAATAATATTTAAAAGTTCCGTTTTGCAAAGTCCTTTAGATACCGACTACGCCATATAAGGTTCATTTAGAATAAACGTGAATGATCTTAGTATGCGAATAAAGGTACTAATTAAAACATAAACATTTATTCATAACGCGGCATCGTAATACAGCTGAATTACAACCATTTCTGTTCTTGCTTCCTGCCAACTTTCGTTTTCATAAATAAACAAAAGTAAAACGATTACAGTTATTTCATCGATATAAAGTGAACCTTACACGTTGAACTAAAAGAAACAGTTTTGAAATCCTCAGAATTTATAAAAGATAAAAAAAATTGTCTTAGACTTCCCTGTGACCACAGTTATGCAACGTAAAAATGAAGACAAGATGCATAAGTTACGCTCACAACCACTAATGGAAGGTAAAAAATCAACGTATTACGTTGTTGTTACTTATACCACCTGGTCGACAGCAACATCGGATCAAGGTCCACGAAATTCATCGCGGCTAAGGGCTAGATTTTTACGCCTGTTATTAGCCTTAGCTTTGAGCACCATGCAGATGAGATTACGATTTTGCTCAGTTACACCCCAATTTTCAGAGAGAACATCCTGGGGGTGGTCAGGGACATATCTTCCCATTTCAGCAACCTCACAAGAGAACTCGCGGCTCAACCTCAACGGCTATTTAAAGTATCCCTATGCCGCTAAGGCACTATACATTTACAAACATCCACTCGTTTTCCGGGACTTGAATCCCATCCTTAGGGCACCGCACTCAGCGTCACTAATCACTAAACCGGATGGGCAAAGCATTCTTCTGTTAGATAAGTTGGAAACCTCTCTCTATATATTGGCACTGTTAAATTGGCTGTTTTCGACTACCTTTTCTCAAAATCTGTTATATGTACATGTTTGAAATTTTTCATGCAATTAAAGTACATTTTTCTCATTATACTGAAATGAGCTTTTAGCTAATTTTGAATTTTTTGATAATTTATGAAATATTTTTTATCAAACATTGCGAAATTTGTCCCATTTTTCACATAAAAAATTTGTAAAAAATATTTTTTTGAGTTTTTTACAAAAAACTCCTTTTAGAATAAATTAGCCATCATCATAAATATATCATAAAAAATTTGCATACCTGTGAAACAACAAAATTTACATTTTGAGATAAATTGATTTTAATACACACAGTGAGACTACTAACCGGCTAGGAAATAACAAAATAAAAGGCTAAATTTACAAAAAAAGATACATGTTTTGGTTTATATCAGACGTTCAACTTTTAAGCGAAAACGAAGTACTTTGTTTACATTTTTCGCCATTCAAATGGCCATGGCTCAGTTTCAACGATTATTTAAAAATAGGTTTTAATGGCTTCTAATTACCCAAGAGGCTAAAGTAAGGTTATTTTAGAAAGGTTAAAATCTATACAATTTGAAAGTGTAAACATATTAAGTTGTCAAACGAAATATGATTTTAGCTTTCCAACACGCCTTAAAGCTGTGAAAATAATGGTATTTCCTGTGACAAGAAGAGTATTGTTGCACAAAAATATATCAAAAGAATAAAAATCTGAAGATTTTTTTTAAGGTAATTGGCAAGAAAGTTGCTAATATTTGGTTTATATTGGTGATACAACTAACAGTTTCTGACAAAATAAAAACATTAATTGTGAAAGTGTACGAACCTTCTACTTTTTGTTCGCTCAGAAAATTTTAAGAAAAGTGAATGGCTCCCAGGGCATAAAGTTTTTTTAACCTTACATAGTATAAGAAGTTATAAAAGTTATATAATCGGTATTTATACGTATTATATCGCAACGGTTTTGGCGACATTATATGAAAGGAAGCACATGGTTGCCAATTCAAAGAGTACGACACATGGGAAATCCGGGTTGTCAACCTGGCAAGTTATGAATTTTGGCATTTCTGTGATAGTACGTAAGTACCGAATAAACATATATATTATATAAATAAATTCCACACCAGTAATTTATGCATAAATACTTTTAAACAATTAGACTAATTGACAATTCTAAATCATACATACTCATATAAATAGGTAAAAATGTATAATTATTTAAACATTGCCCTTTACAGAAAATGAATAAAAAAAACAAATTCCCCAATGAATTAGCACGAAAAAGTGAACTACTTACAGTACGCATGCGACAATGTCGTAAAAGAAAACCGAACAAATGGATACTCTTACCCGCACACACACAGAATAAATCAGAAATTTTCATTTCTATCATGTGGTCAAAAGCCCATACACAATATTTTTTTCTTGTTAGTCGGGTTTCAGTTAACTATCTCTAAAAAGAAATAAGTCATTAAACAAATGGATTTAAATTATATCAAAATTTAATTATTTCTAACAAGAATATATAGTTGATGTTTAAAAAAAATCATAATTTAACATATAAGCTTATAATATTAAGTATCTGTATTTTATAGTAATTATTTTTTCAGTATTATAAACCTTATATTCTTTTTTTCTCAGTCTGCATTTTAACATAATATTTCAAGCGAAATTTCCTCTCACATATTTTTTTCAAAATCAATTTGATGTTAAATGCTGAAAATAATTATTTGTAAATAAATAAATTTAAGAAAAAATATGTTCACAAAATGCACCGAGACTTCTTAATTAAAACATTATCGGGGAATTCAGTCACATTATAGGAAAATATGGGGTGAAAATTTAAACTACTAATTTACAAATTTACACTAAAATTTAATTAAAAGTAAATGTGTGAAGATCTCCTTGGATCTCCCTTTGAGAACGAGAATAATTTGGAGTCAGATAAGAGCCAGTAGCCATCTTTATAAATAACTTTCTTTATTTGGTTATCTTTCCCAAATAGAATCGAAGACTTTTAATAACAAATAAATCAAAAAAATAGTTATATGAGGTTTAAAAGAGAATTGTCTTTAAATTATATAACTTCAATATTTAATGATCCATTTAATTAACAATTAGAATATCGATCACGCAGAGATTACCGCGATAAGAGATCCCAGAATTATATCCGATAATATTCCTATAGAACATTTAATTTTAATCTCACTCTTAATATAAAGCTTTAATGGGACTTTAATCAATATTTACCACACTGCAGCTCAACTCAGCTTTTTCTGAGATATTATCCTTCTAGAAATTTCCAATAATAAATCTCTATTTTCACTATTATACCTTCCTGCTTCAATCTCTCTCTCTTACTGTTTTTTACTTTACTATTCCGTTTGACTTAACTACTTTATCTAATCTGCATATATAACAAGGAATCCCGTCCTCTTTTTGGAGCTGATTGGAAATAGGTAGGGGAATTAAATTTCCCTAAAAAAGACGACTCAGTAGGTTAGTGATAAAGTTCCGTATAGGTTTGTCACAAATGTTAGCAACCGTGTGAGAGCAATTAACAAATTGGGCAAAATAATCCTATTTGGCAAACACTCTTGAATTTAAATTTCCATCATTATTTTTATTAGTATTTTATCGCATTTTTCCATGTATTTCTTAACTCAGCGTTTCTCAAAGTGTGCGGTGCGCCCCTAGGGATACGTGATAACTCTATGAGGAGGGCGTGAACACATTAAAAAGTCATAAACAAAAGATTATTTAAATAATATATATTAATTTACTGAGAAAGTAAGCAAACAAAATACATTATGCCATAATAACAAAATAAAATATATATTTACACTGATATAATAAACTTATAAATGTATCAGTACTGCAAAATGTATTCCACGATTAATTTAACAATACCATACGAGAACAAGTGTAATAAATACCAGTGACCACGTGAGCTTGTCATATATAATCCCCCCCCCAAAATTAACACTTATCTTGATAATTTATACGGTTTATAATTAATCCCTAAATTGCCGGTAAAAAGTTACGTGATTCTCTCCCCAATGCCACTGTTTTCCACGTAGACACGCGTATGCGATGTATTGGGGGAAGGGGGAAGGGTTGAGTGAATGAATAATAATGTCGCACTGTTTAGCTACGCGGGGGCTTTTGGTGACGGTCCTCGTTATTTTGAACCATGTCCAAGTGACGAGGGCTACACCTCGACTATCAGCCCCATCTCCTAACTACCACACTACGCTAATGGGAAAGGGGGGGGGGAGAGAAAATGAATAAAGAAGCAAATCCTCTGAAATAAGTAATCCTTCACAAACACTTTTTCAAGGATTTTTTATTGCAAGAATTTTTTTTTTATTTGTCACCACTATATGTTCAGAGATTACCAAAATAGTAAAATAGTATACGTTTTTGTTTTTATGTCTCCCTAACCGTAGAAATTATACTGTGAGCATAAAATTGCATCGTGCAATCGAGAGAAGTGATAAAATATGTGAATCATCCAAGGAGGCGGGTCAAAACTTTCCTATTACTGATCAAGGTGATATTGCACACGCGCAAGATCCGTAGTCTGATATTCGTATCTGTGACAACAAAGTTGTAGTTGTGAAGAAAGTGCGTAATATTTCGATATTTTTTTTTAATTGGTGAGTTTGCTACTCACATTTGCATTTGTATATCATACATAAGGGTTCAAAATATTTTTTCACATTCATTATATTTATATTCATAAATAATTACCAATAGAATTGAATAAGAATAAATTTATGGAACACAACGAAATAATTTGATATTAGTTCGGGTGTGTTTCAATATTTATATGAGAATATCGTGCATTTTAAAAGTATATCACGCATTGCTAGCAGTACCACCAACTAGCATAGATGCCGAAAGAGCGTTTTTGATAGCTGGTGATTTTTGAAAAAATTGCGTTCCATGTTTAACGACAGTACAATTGATGCATTATGTTTTTTTAAGATCACATTTTAAAAATTTGACTGAATAGTGATATTTACACATTTTTGTGATTTAAGATGTTCCTTTACTTTTTTGTGATTCTTTATATACCGTTATAAATTGTACGTTACAAATTATATTTTATGATATTTACACTCTCTAATAAAACTGGCAAATAAAACAACCCGTGTTACCCTTTTTTTCTATAATTTTTACTACCGATATTAAAACTGGTGTATCCCTGTATTAACACCTAACAAATACCGAATACCGGTTTTGAAATTTTGGTCCGATATTGCAATCCATAGTAGCAGTTTACAGAAAAGCTCGTACTTCGGAAAGATGTGTATGTACGTACGAGGCAGTTAACACTTTAGCTCAGTTAGATGATTAAATACTTCTGTGGCACTTAAGAGTATAAAATCGTATTGTTGGCTACCGTCAAAATATAGTATTATTGAATTAAATATATTGCTATTGTATAAACGGGGGGAGGGCGAGGGAAATTATGATTGGATATTGGGTCAAAAATATTGAAAGTTTGAGAAGCACTGGCGTAACACATCCGTATATTGTAAACCTAACAACGTTTCCTTTAGACAGGAATTATTTTATGATGTAGACGGGAATGTAAAAACTATGAAACTTTTCCGTGACCAATATAAAGCTATCTATATTTTGGATTATCTTCATATAGTTATAAACTGCAAAAGTCAATCCCATTTATAATTCATTCCATTTCCCATGCAAAAAAGAGATATTAAAATAAATATAAGGGTTCTGTTAAAATAGAAGTATAGAAAAGATTCGCGCGCGCGTTAGAAAATATTCAAATGTGTTAAATTTCTTAAGTATATTGTTATGCATTAACACACACACACACAAATTTTAAGTAATTTATTCATACATTCAGAACACAATTTCATATCATTTTATGTGTGTTAAACACTCTGAAACATTATATTAATAAATATTAATGGAAATGTTATGATTGTAGTTTATGGCTTAACCGGTATGGTATCGTAGCTGTTTAAGCGATGGCTGCCTTGTACGTCAAAGAATGCGAGCTCGACCCTCGTCCACTGTCGGTTGATTTTCATGATGCAAAGATTCGACAGCGTTCATGTCGCATGATTATGCAGCATGTAAAATGTCACTTGAGTTCATGTTTGTTTTGAGTGTTCTCGACAAAATAAAATTCCTAGTGCAATTTCCCATCATCTAAGCGCAGGTGTCTCTTTCTCAAGGGGATATTGGTTACAAAATTATATTGGGGCAATTGATATGTACCGATATTGTGCAACTCAGAAAATTGATATCAGCTGCAGGGGGGATGTATTAGGTCTATTTTGGTAGAAATACTAATAAGCAGGCTAAATAAAAGTTATAACATTATAGTAAAGGATTTAAATTTATTTAATATTGCATTTTACGTTGTAAAGATCTGCCCGACGCGTCTAAGGGTGTGGGAGAGACGGAAGGAAGACTAACCATATTCAAAATAACTCAATTTATTCACAGTATCAACAACAACACAATTTCAACTGACCAAAATTGAAAGACGCACTCAAATATTAAATATTTACAAGGTATGCGAGATACGAGAAGACTTTGTAAGGGCGCCCCCCTTGGGTGCCCTTCTCCTAGATTATCAGCGTGAGCTAGAGGTGTAAGAATAAATGAAGAACTAGAAGCTGCCATAATCTTAATATTACTTTATTAACTTAAACCAATAACACATTAGATAATACTATGATATGTGAGAGAATCTACGGTGGCTAAACACACAATATATAATACCGAAATAACGTAACCCGGACCACTATCAATAACTAACTCGCCTAAGCTAAATTTCAATGTAAACACAGATTCGAATATTAAAATGGTAACTCCTTCCTTAATTTTCAACAACACAGGAATCTATCGGATCCTAGCTGAACTTGTGGTTCACTGGCGTGCAATTGTATGCACCTTGAGTAAAGGCTCTCTCTGTCACGGGTAACCTCTCTTGACTGTCACTTAACTTATCGAAATACTATTCACACTTGCAACACGGACTATCTTAACACTCCCCAAATGCTACATCGCTTACTCTAAAATTCTGTTATTTAAAAGCTTCCTAGTTTGCATCTTTCATTCATGCTTTACTTCTCGAGTTCGTTGGAAAAGAATTACCATTTATTCTGGCCCCAAAGAACCCAAAACGACATGTTAATGAAAAAAATGCGTGAGCCCGTCACAACTTTAAATAATTATATCACTTATGTCTATTCAATAGCTTTTAGTTCTTAGCTACCTAATCTAATTTAACTCATAGTTGACAAAACGTCAACTTTCACATTACAACTAGCAGCTACTAAATATCTACGCCTTCCTTCGAGTTTAATTCATCACTGCTCCCTTTAGCAATATCCCTTATATCTCTCCATTCTGACCTGCAAGTTTCAACTTTATATACGTTAATTTGCATGGTGACGTCTTCTTCTTTGGGAGGAAACCATGTAATATAGTAAATTATAAAGACCCAATATTTTCCAAGATGATTAGTACTTTAAGAGCACTCAGATAGACCCGTCACAACGTGCATATAAATAAATTGTTATTTTTAAAAAAATTAAAGATACCCTTTTATGGTTAATTGAACTAAAATTTGTGACTTAATCATTTCATCGCCAAATCTGTAAATAGAATATGAAATTAGTCGCCGGATGCGGGATGTGATCTGGAAATGGGAAATCATTAATTTTGAGGATCATGATCAGGACAATGGAACATAATTATTAAATTATTGTATTGTTATCGGTAATGAACAAGTGAACAAAATATCGAATTGATCTGACCTTTTAAAGTTGGTAAAAAGTAGTTCACGATTCCGTAACATACAAGTGAAGCTTATAAAATGTTGTTAAAAATAAGCCTTTTTTTATGGTAAATTAGGAAAGAAAGTGTAGCATTTCTTTTTCTTTGTATTCTTTTTCTTTCTTCACCTTAAGGAAGAAACTGAACCAATAAAAAAACTGTATGATTTATCTTTTTCTTAAGTGTGTATATATATTTACTTTAAAGATAAATCATTCACTTTTTTTGTCAAAATAACTCAGTGCCAAAAAAATATCTGCTAGGTTTAACGGATTACATGTTTTTCTTTTTCCTCTAGGAAATTAAACAATTGTTTCGACTTTACAAAATCGGTGAAAAGCAGAGAAGCCATCTTTTTCCTCTTAGAATCATTTAGAACTCTTTCGATAATTGCATCTTAATGTTCCGAACTTCTAAATCTTGCGTAAACTTAATGTACCGAGAATCACCATTCTCATTTCCTGATAAAGACAAAACTTTTACGAACTTTCTGTTTTGTTTTCGAATGAAATTAAGTTGAACCCACCAACATATATTGTCACTGCTAAGCGGTATCGATGCAATCCTTTTGAAGCAGAATGTGAAGAGGAATTTATTTATACTACTAAATTTATTTATTTATTTGAAGAAAGTATATGAAAATGCTCCCGAATGAAAATATCATTTAGTATTGCAATGTGATAAATCATTTTAAAGAATAATCTACTTTGATGGAGATAATAACAAAAAAAATTTCTATTTTTGTACTGATGTTCCCTAACTTAAAATCACAGTTTTCTAAATATGAAACTTGATATGCCTCTTAATGTAAGTCATTTGTAAAATTGTGTACGTTATATTCGATTACTCTCTATTTCTCTCTCTTCTTCTCTTTCTTTCTCTCTTCTCTTTTTCTCTCTCTTCTTCTCTT
The DNA here is from genome assembly GCA_019973935.1 of Trichonephila clavipes. Lineage (NCBI taxonomy): Eukaryota > Metazoa > Arthropoda > Arachnida > Araneae > Nephilidae > Trichonephila > Trichonephila clavipes. Next base: position 619,503 of record BMAU01014018.1, read on the forward strand.
TCTTTCTCTCTTCTCTTTTTCTCTCTTCTCTCTCTATTTCTCTGTATCCCTCTCTCTTTCTCTCTCCTCCCCTCTCTCTCTCTATATATCTCTCTCCCTCTCTATCTCCTCTCCTCTCTCTCTACTTCTCTCTATCTTCCCTCTCTCTCTCCTCACTCTATTTCTGTCTATCTACCCCGTCTCTCTTTCTCATTTTCTTGGACTGTTACGTTATAGTTACACAGCGAGTTAAAAGCTATGAACCTCATAATTCTTATATATGATCGAACTTATGAGTTCATGCTTTTGATTATTGGTTCTGAAAACAACCACAGATGAAAAATTTAATGCCTTGCCCTCCCCCCCTCTTCTTTTTCGTGGGACTCACTAATACAACAGCCATAAAAGGGCAGTTTAAATTGCAAAGTGTGCCCTGAAATATTTTATTTTACGCGCAAATTTAATGTAAGTTTAGCCCATCCATTAAATATTTTTGTTAATTTTCTTCAGAAGGAATCTTGATGTTATTAGTTGATTTGAATCCATAATGATTTAAGTCATGTATTTTGTGGAAGATATATATTCAAACAGTTGTGAAATAAACGATTGAATATTTGGAATTGAAACACATCACACCAGAATATATATGCAGAAAGTAGTAAATTTTTTCAGTTTTTGATACTGATATTTCATTCAATTTTTAATAATTGAATTTTTTATCTATAATTTTGTAACACGCCCTCTTCAAATATGAGTGTTTTTGCTGTTCGCGGCTGTCCAGTACTTTCAATCTGGGTTCTAAAAGACTCATATTCTGCCAAGTTCTGATGCACTAGGATGAACATGGATTAGGTAGCCGCAACATAAGAAATCTTTCCCTATAGAACTGTCCAGCAGCGGTTCCATTTCTGTTGTGTGAGTCGTAGATGAAGTGAATATCCAGAAGCTGGGCGTTCGAATAATGATTCATGTTCATCGCATGCTGTCCATGTCTGAAATGAGGAAACTACTCGTACATGTGCTGACCTTTCGAACTCTCGTTCAGCGCCACCTATCGCTTTTCGCATATGCTTTCCTATGTAATTATAGCTTCTCACAATGATCTCTACTTCCCCTCCAAGTTTCTAACAACATTCAGGAACACCCTGCATATATATACATACTCTAAAAAACGACGCACCAAGAACGAGTCGTCCTATAGAGAAAAAAAATAGTGGATTGAAAGAGTAGGTACCGAATAGAAAATGATAAAAATTTCAGAAAAATTGAATGATATATTTCAGAGTTACATCGTTACAAAGTAACGAGCTCAATAAGAGGCTGACTCACCTCTAGCCTGAATGCAAAAGGCCACACAACGTAACGTAGCATCCTGATGGTCTCATGCAGTATTTTTTTCCAAATTTGCTCCAGTTGTCGGGCTATGTCATCAACATTTCCTAGTATATGATGTCGCCTTCCCATTATATCCTAGACATGCTCGATTGGAGAATCTGGCTCCCAACGAAGTGTTCGATAAGCTGTAAGACAGTTCATAGCAACATGTTCTGTATGTGGCATGTCATTATCTTATTGAAAAGTAAGGCCAAGGGGTACTGCAAAAGGACTGGTAGCAAAACTGTTCTCAGAATGTCATCGACGTTAAGCTGTGCTGTGAGTGGGCGTCTAATAAGGACCAAAGAGGCAAGGGTGTCAAAAGAAATTGCACTCCAGACCATAACTACTGGCTAAGGGCTTGTTTGGCGTCCAATATTGAAAGGAGCATCGGCACGCTGCCGTGGGCATCACCAGAAATACATTCGATGATTGCCAGGACACAGTTGTAAGCGAGATTCGTCACTAAACATTATACGTCTCTAGTCAGCATGATTCCAACCTGATCGAGCAAAATGCCACTGTAATCTCGCTAGACAGTGTGCAGGTGTGAATGACAGGTGTTATTGTGGTTGGGAAGAGCGTAAATTTCGCTCTTTCTGAATGTGAATGGTAATAGTGAACACTCACGTGCGGGTCGCACTTCTAATGGTTGATAACGATTAATCATGCGCTGTGACAGCTGATCTGACAATCAATCTGTCCTCCGAATCTGATGTGAACCTATGGCGACCGCTACCATCATGACTCTGAAATTGCCCTTTCCCACCCATTCTTGCCAGCATCTTCTAAAACCCTTATCGTTTCGACCCATATGACAAACGATTCTCCGATTTGCCCTACCTGCCTCTTTCAATCTAATGATACGACCTATTTCAAACTCTGACCGTTCCTCGTAATGAGATCGAATCTTGCGGCGAGTCAGTTTTTCAGTCGTTGGAAGGTATCCTAAATCGAAGTGAAACGGAAATTTTAACCATCAGATTGAGAATCGCTTCTTATAGACATCTGCTGAGTGTGCAGCTCCTCTGCGCTGTAGCTCCCACTATTCATTCATTGGACACCAAATTTTGATCATTTATATGTTCGGTACAAATGTCTTTGCATACGAAATTACATTAGAATCGGGCAAATCCTTCTCAGTATGTAATTTTTTTGTTGTAGAGTATATATATATAATAATAATAATAAAATACTAAGTGAAAAGGTTGTATAACCTACAAGAGAGACCAAAGCAGAAAAAAATGGGATTTCCAGAAACATAACAATTGAATATACAGAAAGAGACTTTGGACTAAAATGAACACCTATTATGATATCTATATTGATTCATGATATATATATATATATATATATATATATATATATATATATATATATATATATATATATATGTAAACATACATGCACCAAATAAATGCAGTTAACAGTTATGCATTGTATATATCAATGAATGTAAGTTATGCATCTTTTATTATATTTTCAACAAATCGAATAATTATAATAAATTTTATTCAATGTCATTAAGAAACAATCTGTGTTTCCTCATCACTTTTGTTCTATCTCATTGCTTTTCCATTTAAAAGCTATAGTTGTTTTGGGTAAAATTTACGTAACCTATAAATATTTATTTGGCCGAGACTCAAACACAGCGTAAATATCATGTATGATGTTTAATTGCTTACACCACATTTGTTCCATATCATTATAAAACGTCATTTAGTATTAAATTGTTCTTACAGGGAAAAAAACCCGCTGTGAATGCAATTATATATGTTTTTTTAATATAACCCTAAATTCGTAGGATAAATTAATTTTTCTCATCATAAAATGTTTATTTTTATTTTTTTATCCCCATTTAGAAAATGTGTGTGTTTTCTTCTTTACTCTAACTATTTTCATTACTTATTTTAAGTTCGGTGTTACATAAAAATTACTTCAAGTGAAGAAATTCAGAACATTAATACAGTGCTTCTCAAACTTTCAATACTGGCGCTCCCCTTTTCAATCATAATTTTTATCGCGCCCCCGTTATACATTAATAATGTACTGAATGCAAGAATAATGCACTTTGACGTTAAAGTTACAATAGGCGATCCTAATTATAAAGCATACAAATTAGTAACATAAGTATTAAATTTTGTATACTACTTTTAAGCAAAATAAATAAAAAATTAGGATAATTATTATGTTATTTTTCCTTTCTCTAACTTTTAAATTGAACATATTGCAAAATGCGGTAGCTGCTTAGAAGACAAAATATAGATGTCTGCTAAATATAGAAAAAGAACTCAGAGGGTCAATTTCTAATCATAAGCATTCCTTATAAAAACTTTGCTTTCCAAGACAAGCTCATGGACGTCATTAATACTTATTTAACTTGTTCTTAATTTAGTATTAATTAATTAGTTATAAAATATTCTGCGCAGCACTGATACATTAAAAGTATACCGGCTGAAGTGCCCGCTCTTTGCACGAGTTCATTTATAAGAAAATAAAACATTATTGATTTAATAGCTGAATTGTAAGGGAAGCAAAGCCAAGTGCTCGACAATGTTTACAAAAACGTAAAATGATTTTTTTTAAATCGTTGCTCAAATTATAATTAGTTTTAAGCGAATTGTAATTTTAAGCCTCATAGAATTAGCATTTATAATTGATGTTAAACAGTAGCGCACAAAGGAATTTTTCAAGGGGGTCCGGGGTCGAAAGTTCACCAATTTTGTATCAGGTTCCTTTTGATTTTGTCGATTTTCTGGAACAAAACACAGTAAAAAACAAATTCTTGAATAAATAATTAGCATTAATTAATAAAATTAATCATTAATAACAAATACTTAAATAAATTTTGCGTACTATAAACTTAGAATTATAATCAATCGAAAAAAAAATCAAGGGCTTGGGGGTCCGGACCCCCTCCCTTGTGTGCGTCACTGATGTTAAATAATGATCAATAATATAAAATATCGATGAAGAATAATTATATTATTTTTAATATTTAAAGCGAAAAGATTTCAACATGTTTTAACCCGGGAGCAGGCGCGCACTCGATACGGTCGGGTTATTGAGTCACCCCAATCCTTTTTTTTTATAATTATTTTATTGTACACGATACAAATCATGATTCCAGTGAATTATTTAACTAAGAGAAAGTTTACTTACCTACTTTCAAGGACTTTTCAATTTTTCTTTGGTAATAAATAAACAGTTTTGCCAGAATAAACGATTTCGTAATCTGTGTGTCCCGCGCGACCACTTCCGGGTAAAAAGTATAATCATTATGATAATATGTAATGTTACTGCTAAAAAAATTGTGTGAAACGTTTTTCGTTATGCTTTATACATTGAGAATATTTATAAAAATATGTCTTGGCCAAGTAATCCTTCATGTGTGCTTGTGTGTGTGCTCTCTTTCCGTGGTTTTCCAAATATCATGAAACTCTTTTTCAGGAAAAAAAGCGCAACAGAGAACACATAAGAGAGGGGTCATAACTAACTGTACCAATAACTTAGAAGGTCAAACAGATTACAGCTATAATGTGCAGTATTTCAAAAATAATGACAGTGATGAATTTTTTATGTTCCTAAAGTTTTTCGATTCTGGGTCCAGAATCTGTTTTTTCTCTGAAAGAGTAGTATGTTAGGTTACATAAAAAAAAGCGTAATAAAAAATCTCTCATCACTGGATGACAGCAAGTCAATTAAAAGTTTTTTTATTTGGTTATAGAATTAAAGATAGCTAATTAGGTATTGAAAAAGTTTTTATTTTTAATGGCTTAATATCGCCTATAAATTATATCAGAGTAAAAGTGCATTTTTATTATGTCTGAAAGTATTTAATTTTAATTCATTCCAGTAAACTAATTATTTTAATCTTTTATTTTCGATATGCTCGCGCCCCCTCGTAAGGTCATCGCGCCCTCTCGTAAGGTCATCGCGCCCCCCTCGTAAGGTCATCGCGCCCCCACAGTTTGAGAAGCACTGGATTACAGCAAATCAAATAAAATATTTTTTATTTGGTTACGGGATCAATGATAGCTATTTTTTTTTTTATTTTTGATGACTTAATATCTCCTATAATTTATATAAGAGTAAAAGTGCATTTTTTATTATGTCTGAAAGTATTTTGTTTTAATTCATTCCAGTAAATTAATTATTTTTAATTTTTTTTTATTTCTATCTGCTCGCACCCCCCTCGTAAGGTTATCGCGCCCCCTCAGGGGGGGAGGGGCGTGCCCCACAGTTTGAAAAACACTGCATTAACATTAATATATTTTCTCAAGTGTGTTTAATCAATTTATTTTCAAAATAAGTTGGAATAAATCTGTCAAAAATATAACTTAAGACTTATTTCTTTTTATACAGTTCAGATTTGCACTGGCAGATTTTGTGTTATGAGTTATTTGCAAAATCATGAAATTTGCAATGTCATGAAATCATTTGCTTTTACGTTCTTTTAGTCTCCCTTTTATGTATTTACACACACATTCACACACACACAAATATATATATAAAAATAAAAATTTAGCAGTGCATAAGTTGTGGTGGCGAGTGGTTGTTCTAAACAATGGCGAACCAAAGGTAGGGCGTAGTCGGTGATGTGATTTTCTGTATGTTCATGCATTTTCAATGGAAAGATCGACGAGGCAGTCTGGTAGATTAGTAAATCCAATTTATTGAATATCTTGAGACACTTAGGAAATAAAAATTACAATGAACATGGACGACACAACACAGACAAAGTAACTACAACACACAGCACAATGCAGCCGACTGCATGAGAGAAACGAGCAAAGATAGAGAGAGAGATCTCCAGAGACATCGGCTTTTATACCCGACGGTTAAGACCACGTGACATTTTTGTATTAAGAGCTATGATTAGTTATAATGGGTGCGAAAGTGATTTATTATGTAATAATATTAGTCGATTACGATCAGGAAGATCAGGATGATAGTCTCGAAGCAAATAATTAAAAGATTATTTCAATATTATTAAAAGAGTTAATTAAAAGGATGCTAGGGGAATTATTACACACACACATATATATATATAAATACATATTGGCTTTTCATCCCTCCTCTGTGTAGATAAATGAGTAGCAAACTTGCTTGGGAACTAAACCACTCGGGGCGGGGGCACGTCAGACTTTCCACCTGATCGGAAAATCTGCTCTCATACGATAACACCCAAGGTCACTAATACTGAGATGGGCACAACAGGTCTTGAACCTCACGATCTGTGGGCTGTTACGCCATTGAGTTTATAGTTTCGGGATCGTAACGAAACTTGGCATGAAGGTACATGTCGGGGATATATGCAAATGAGATTAGAAATGAAGCAGGATTGAGCATTACATATAGCCGGTAGAAGGCGTTTAAAGTCGTTCTTCGTAGAATATTAAACAGGTAACCAAAGTTGGTTTGAGAGTGCTGAATGGTTTATAAAGGAAAAGCTGAGGTAGACATTCCATGACGTCGTTTTTGAAGAGAATATGAGTAGTTGTCGCAGTTTGAGAGGGGGAGAATCATCGGCATGATGGAAGCTGGGGGATCAGCTAAGCGAGTACCTCGTCAATTTGGCCATTCTAATTGTGTTGTAAGGAAGTGTTGGGACCAGTGGATCCGAGAGATGTCATTTACACGAAGACCAGTCTCAGGATATCTTCGACAGACCTGTTGTCGATGGGACCGCCACATCGTAAGAAATGCACGCGTAAAGCCAACTGCTTCTTCGACCGCCATCCAGGCACACGTAGCATTTTCACGGTGTCTTCTCGAACCATACGAAGGCACCTGGCTGAAGGACATTGGGGATCGCGGCGCCCATTACGTGTTCTGCCCTTGACGCCCGTCCATCGACGTCTCCGTTTGGAGTGGTGCCGCGTATGAGGAAACCTGACTGAAGCTCAATGGAACTAGGTCGTCTTTAGCAACGAATCTAGATTCAATCTCAGCAGTGATGACAAACGTGTTCGTGTGTGGAAACCCCGTGGCGAACGTCTCTGTCCTGTCTTTGCTTTACAGCTACACACCGCTCCCACAGCTAGTGTGAGGCAATATTGCCTAAAATACACGGCCACACCTAGTATTGATCCGTGGCATCATGACAACCCAGCGGTGTGTCCATGATATTCTGCAACCACATGTGTTGCCACTCATTCATTGGCTCCCAGGGGCCATTTTTCATCAAGACAATGCTCGGCCTCACACGGCAAGGGTGTCACAAGACTGTCTCCATACGGTTACTACCCTTCCTTGCCCAGCCCGATTCCCTGATTTGTGAATTGGGCATCCCACAAGTTTGAACAAACTAGAGGCAACGTTACAGCAAATATGGAACGAAATGTCTCAATGTATCATACAACACTAGTGAGTCTCAATGACCGATCGTATCGCATCGTGCATTCGCTCTAGAGGGGGCTCAACAGGGTGTTAAATCCTCCGTCCTTTGTCTTTTTATCTGAAATAAATTATCCTTTTTTCATAGATTTTCTAATCATATACTTATATCAAAGTAGTCATTACGTATGTAAAATTTCGTACCATTTTGACGACTCCTTCTTGGCACGCTAATTTTTTTGTCCATGTGTGTAAATAGAAAAAGAATAAGTTATCGAACAAAACAAAGGATGGGAAAAGTAAGGTATCGATAACTAAGAACAACTAACTGAAATATAAGGGAATATATATATAAAGTAAATTTTTTTTTCATCATTCAATTCAAAAGTTATCACCGGCTTAACGCAAATAAGCAGGAATAAGTTTGCTGTATGAGATCTACACTTTTCCCATTCAGCAAAAAATTTTTATATAATAGTGCAAGAAAATTGAAGAAGATAGAAAGCTGACAAAATAAATTAAGCCTTATTATAGCACGTGTAAGCTTACTTTACTCGAATAAATAATTAATCTAAAGTGAATGACTACGATAAAATTGTACAAAACAAACAAAATCATACGCACTGTAAACCAACATAAATTATTTAACTTACCTATAAATGTTTTCATCTTTTAAAAACAGGTCGTACTACTAAGTTCTATGATGTGTGACTATGATTCCTCATTAACTTTACTTATAGAGTGATCTGTATAACGATTTTATAATTAAAGTAATTTCTTTAGTGCAAATCTATTTAAAAGAAGAATTATGATAAGCTTCCTTTCTCTATTTTTATAATTTTTATGAAACGAATGTTTTAAGATATTCACATTGTACAGCTTTTTCATAATAATTCTAAAACTATTTTAAAATATTTATAATTTTTTTTAAAGTTTCTTTCTGATTGTTCTAAGAACAGACTGCTATTTCTTTGAATATAGTTTAGAATAATAGTTCTAAAAATAGATACATGCAGAAATCTCGTCTTATAATCCTCTTAATAACGTTTAATTTAAAAGCTTATCTTTTATCATATATATATATATATATATATATATATATATATATATATATATATATATATATATATATATACATATATACATATATACATATAGTTCAGGAATTTTATTTTACAAGTAAGCTTTTCCTAATATTTTCTATTAAAAATTTTATTATTCCTCTCCTTGATAGATTCATTACTGTTTTCTTTTCTCAATTTCTTTTTACGATTTTGTTAGGTTCTACAATCACGTGTTGTATTAGGCTGAACTTTTCAACTTTTTTTTCCTATTACGTCAAAAATTTCTGCTGTACGGGGAAGGTGGATCCATAAAGCATTGCTAACCCTAATTCGCTGGCCTAATTCAGCGACAGCTTTAGAAATCATAATAGGTCTCAAGTTTAGTCCTATGACTTTTTGTATCTACTTTTGTTGTGTTTGCTGAATTCCAATTTCTTACATATGTAGTACTGCGGGTTCTAGTTATTCTTCACTTTTATTTTAGTATAGTATATATATATATATATATATATATATATATATATATATATATATATATATATACATATATATATACATATACATATACATATACATATATACATGTATATACATATACATATATATATATACATATATATATATACATATACATATATATATATACATATATATATACATATATATATATACATATATATATATACATATATATATATACATATATATATATATATACAGACATATATATATATATATATATATATATATATATATATATATATATATATATATATATATATAAGCTTTTAACGAATTTAAATGCAAAGTGTTAAATGAATTACTGAACATTAACTACAAATCTTGTAATGATATAACATACTATATTATTAAGCACCAAATTGCAGACCTACAACAGAACTTTATTATCGTTTATGTTGATAAAGTACCGGGTAATTATGCAATTATTTGCAAGTGGCTTTATAATAATCTGCTAAACAAACGTTTTCATAATAATTCTGCTTGTAAAAAATCTAATTCAAGCAATAGAGACATTTTTAATCGAATCTCTGCTTTTTATTAAAAAAAAATAGATTTACGTATTCTAGATATTAAATTCCCACATATTTTTCTAACTCCTAAATTTCATAAAAATCCTGTTAAATTTAGAACTATTACGAATGGTTTTAAAACTTGTATTACACATCCGGGCAAGAAGTTACAAAATATTATTCAATCTACATTAGACAATATTGATAATTCTATTATAGTTAAGAATAGTATGGACATTATTAAGTATGTGCATGGTAAAAAAAATTATTTCTATTTATACTAAAATTTTGAAGACTTATTTAACTCCATTGATATATAAGACATGTTTAAGATTCTTAAAATAGCATATAGCAAATTTTTTTTTGAATAAGATAATAAAATTTGACAAATATATTTCTATTATTGAATTAGTATTAAAAGAAACTTATATTTTACATAATAATGCTCATTATCAGTAAATTAAAGGATTACCACAAGGTGGACCAGCTAGCAACTGCTTAGCAAATATTTACCTGCATTTTTATGAAAATGAAAGTATTAGTAATGATTCTTGTTCCTTTTTTAGATACATAGATGACTTAATTATTTTTAGTAATATAGTTGACGATATTCTTAGCTTTAATTATTATCCCCATTATTTAAAATTATTAACAACTAATTATAATAATGAGTCAGCTAATTTTTTGGACCTTCAATTAAACGTTAAGAATAACTTGCTTACAAGTAATATTTTTGATAAAAGAGACTCATTTGATTTTAACATTATAAAAATGCCTTTCTGGGGTAGTAACCTACACCTATCAATTTTTAGAAATATTATCTTAAATTTTATGAAAAGAAACAATGATTTAGTTACTGATAAAATTTTAAGACATAATAATTTTTTTGAAATTGTGCTATAATTATTTAGAATACAATTATCCTAGTTAATTTATCTTTAAATATATTTCTATTTCTCATTAAATCTAGTTTTATTTTAGTTCGTTATTTTAATTAGTATTTCTTCTCTCTTTCTATTGAGTTTATTTCTAAAAAATATAATTTATTTTATTTTTTTTAAAATTTTTTTTACGTTTAATTTAATTGCAATATAACTTTCTAGTATATATTCATCCAAGTAAATTTACTTTAATATATTTCTATTTGTTACTATCTATTTCGAACTCTGTTCTTTGTCTTATTTAAAACTTCTTTTGTGTTGTTTACTTAATTTTTTTATCTTTGCGGTTAGTTTAATTGCAAAATAACTATCCAGATGGCGCTTCGGTTTTTTCTTTCCTGCGCTGCAGTTTCAATCTTTTCCGCCATTTCTCGTAAGACCTCTTTCAAGTAGGTTGTGTTTTTGCGGACGGATTTTTGAGTTCAGGATTGTTGTTTTACAAGTAAGTGTTTCCTAATATTTTCTATTAAAAAAGTTTTATTATTCCTCTCCTTGATAGATTCATTAATGTTTTCTTTTCTCAATTTCTTTTTACGATTTTGTTAGGTTCCACAACTACGTGCTGTATTAGGCTTAACTTTTCAACTTTTTTTTTCCTATTATGTCGAAAATTTCTGCTGTACGGGGAAGGTGGATCCATAGAGCATTGCTAACCCTAATTCACTGGCCTAATTCAGCGACAGCTTTAGAAATCATAATAGGTCTCCAGTTTAGTCCTATGACTTTTTGTATCTACTTTTGTTGAATTTGCTGAATTCCAATTTCTTACTTCTTTAGTCATGTGGGTTCTAGTTATTCTTCACTTTTATTTTATTATACTATATATATATATGTACATATACATATGCAAGTGTTAAAGCGGAAGTCATAAGTTAATCATAGTAATGATGTTCCAATTTGTGTAATATCTTCCGCAACAATATTGTTGTTTAAAGTTGCTTTAGTATCTATTTTTATACATCAATTATCTTGAATTCATTTACATAATGGAATCAGAGATAATGTTTCCTTAGATAACGTAATCGGATAAGATTTTTTTTTAATGTCATTGGTAAACATTGATAAACCAAATTACATAAAATATTTCTATTTTTAATCTTTCTAAACAGAACAAAATATATAGTAACTTTCAACTTTCTTTATTAATTTTAAATTTTAATAAAAAAATCTGAAAGCTTCGAAAATAAAATATTTATTCTAATTTTCATCTCATGCAGTCAGAAAATGTTCACTAATTTAAAATATATTAAATTTAGAATTTTAATTCCCACAACATAATTCAATTATTTTTATTTACTGATCAAACTTCATATAAACGTTTCTAAGCTTAGTGAAAATTTATTTTTCTACTAAATTTACAAAAAATGTACCTGAAGAAATTTTAGATTTTTTGAAAATCTTAGTTTTTAAACTATTAGTTAAAATTTCATTCTCTCTCTCCAGATTCTAATAAATCATACTATTTCAGTATAAATGAATTTGAACCTACTGTATACAAAAAATATATTTACACACATTGTAGTTTGTTTACATTTACACACATTTACTTACATCATGTGTTATGTTAAATACACTGCTGGACAATTGCTAAGGACGGATCACAAATTGCTATGTAGCATAACATTAAGCGAGACATGAGGCCTAGTAGGATAAAATATAGTTGCCACACTGTTCAGACATTAGAATAAAGAATATTTATTGTTCTGGAAAGTACAAAAGCTGTGAAAAATCTGAAAGAAAAAAAAAAGTTCATTTGATCTGCGTACGGAGAAATGGAACAATGCATCTAAATGTCAGCAGGCATCTTAAAGAAAGGTATCAGTATGGGATATGTCCACCGTGGAGTGTGATGCAACATTCCACACGTCGTACCATACTGTGCACAACATTATCCAGCAGCTGTTGAGGCAATTTAGCCCATTCCTCTGTGAGTGCATTGATGAGGGTGTTCTTGTTTGTCGGAGGATAGTTTCGACCAGCAACTTGCCTCCCCAAAGCATCCCACACATTTCAATGGGGTTTAGATCTGGAGAACCCGCTGGCCATACCAGACGTTGAATACCCTCGCTGTCTAGACAACCCTGAACCGCGAGTGTTCGATGACATGTTGCGTTGTCGTCCATAAAAACAAATTTATCAACAACAGCACCACGGAAAAGACGAACATGAAGAAGTAGAACTTCATCAATGTATCGTTGGCCCGTCGTAGTCCCATTCGCAACCACATGTAGGCGCGTGCGGCCATTGATCATGATACCGACCCACACCATGATACTGCATGTCGGATATCGGTCCTTTTCCTGGATTTTTTCTGGACGATAAGCAGTACCACTCTCGCGCCAGATCAGTTGGCGTCTACAATCCGATGACAGACTGAACCTACTCTCATCTGAGAATAGTACGCATGCCCAGTCCTGTTCAGTCCAGTTGTGATGCTCACGATACCATTGCAAACGGGCAGTACGGTGCTGTCTGGTCAATGGGACACACACAACAGGTCTACGTGCGTATAGTCCTCTTCCCCTCAAACGTCTGACAACAGTTTTTCGGGAGATCTGCTTTCCTCAGGCAGCAAGAAACTGATTCGCCACCTGCTGAGCTGTGGTGCGCCTGTTCCTTTTTGCTGATAGAACGATATATCTGTCTTCTGCAGGCGTCGTACTTCTAACACGACCTCCCCCGTGCCGTCTACTACACATTCCAGTAGTTTTATATGATATCCACAGCCGTGAAACAACGCTGTGAGCGATGTCGAATTCCCTGGCAACATCTGTTATTTTTCATCCTTCTTCGATCTTTCCAATAATTCGGCCACGCATAAAATCATCTATGTGATGTCGGGAAGACATGCCAAAATTTTAAGTTTGTCTATTAAATCTTTCCTGTAAAACTTTGACTTGAAACAACAACTGTCCACACGCGTCAAAACCTTTAAAGCTCTTATGAACGCTATCACGTGATGAACAGACGTGGAAAAAAAATTTGCATATTCATACTTCTTCTTACTAATATCTTGCACTTATTCTAATTTTCCACATTTTGCTTCCTTTCATTTTGTGGTTGCTATGGATGATAGTGTTATCCGTCCTTAGCAATTGTCCAGCAGTGTATTTTCTTACAAAAGGTGGAATATATTTTGTGATATAAAACTGAGAAAAAAACCCTCAATTTCTCCTTTTCTTTCAATTAAAAAATCAAAAACATTTTTTAATTCTGATTATTAAAGGCAAATATTTTTTTTGAATTATTACAATAAGATATTATTATATAATGTATTATCAGTTGGTGAGGGAATGTGTTTTGGTTACTTCCATAAAATATCGTCTATGAATTAGCTGATGAACTTCAATAATGGTAGTCATTTTTATTTGTTTTCTATCTATTTAGAAGAAAATTGCATGCATGATCATATTGATTATGGCGCGTTATGTATGTGTATAATGCAAGTTTGAAACCAAAATTAATAGATCTGTTATATGAATATATTTAAGTTATGAGTTCATACACCATGTATTACATACAGAGGATGATGATTGAAAAGGAACATTTACTCCCCTTAAGATAAAAACCTCATAAATTTGAAGAGAACATAATTACAGCAAGCATAAAGTTGAAGAAAAAATTTTCAATTTCTTTTGTGAGTAAAATAGTTGTAAAAATAATCAATTGAGATAAAGTATTGAAATAAAATTGAGTTATGTCTCATGGATTCATGCATTATTATGCATTTGCAATTATATTATATGACTTAATATCGAAATTAAATATTATATAACTTAATGATATCATGGTAGTTACCCTTATAGTTATAATATATATACTTGCAGGGGTGCAGTTAAAATAAAGCTGAATGTAAAAATAAATGATTTTGAAATAAGTTATTTGGAACTATAATTAAATAATATTTAATATTAAATGTACGATACATAAAATATAAACGTAATTGCCTGAGAAATTGAATTACATATGAAACAATTTTGTAAAACGTAAAAGCCAAGTGGCATAATATTTCAAAGATATGTTTACAAATTGTAATGATTCGATTAGATGCATAACTTTTCTTACTGTCTACTATTTTTGCATAACCAAAGGGTCAGCTTAATAAAGCTTGTATACTCAGTAATTTAAGCTTATAGCTAATTTGTCAAGTAATTTGTAACTTTAGATGACGAGATACCTGAGTTTTCTACTTACTCTCTATATTCTCAATTATATATTCAAAATTAATATTTTAATTCCTAATAGATTTAATTAGAATCATTTCCTTATACAAGCAAATTCGTATTTGAATTGTAATATTCAAACATTCTACAAAGTTCTAATAGAAGCTCTTTACATATTAATCGTGCTACTCTGCTACGATTTTTCTAATAAAACTATGGAGAAAATTTTATTTTATTTTAAATTTATCATGCACTTAAGCGGAAATTATTTTAGATAACAGTCTATGCTTCAATTTCACATGTGCAACTGAACAAGAAAAATAACAAAAATTCTGTTTTGAATTGTTTTAAAAACTATTATATCAGGTAAGGTAAAAAAAAAAAACCTGTTGCTTTTGATTGGAGTACGAAATTGCGTATTTCTCTTTAAAATCATTACACCTTTTAGAATAGCCACTCTAAAAAAATACAACAATAACATTTCCCCAGCAAGAAGCTAATTTTTGAACTCTGCATTAATAAAATCGCTTGCTTTTATTTTTAAAAAATTCCCCGCTCTTCATTTTTCAGTTATTCTTCTTTACTAAATTGCTTAAACGTATGACTGGATAAAAACTAGAATCTCCATAGATGAAAATCCGATGAAGATGTATTTGAGCATTATAAAGAATGGGAGAGGTTTCCTCTTACAAAAAAGGCTTAGTTTTCTTATATTTTTTAACTGCAATATCTAATCTGTCGTTGCCATTTACTAAATTTTCATTTTTTACGTTTTATGAAAATGTTCCTTATTGTCCTTCACATTCTTTAAACATTTCTGCAAGCTGTGGAACGTAAAACTGCAATTAGTTTTAGTAAATCTCTCCAACTCATTGGTATTTGTATTTGGTATCTTCTTGAGTTGATGTATCCTTGTAGAGCCCCTGAATTATCTTCCTACAATAAGATAGCAGAAATATTTTAAAATCTTTACTGGACCACTCTTGATATGTAACTATCTTTTCTTCAAATGCTGTGCAAACTTACTTTTGAAACTTGTGTGGCGTAATGCCTAAGTTTAAATTCGTAAAGCAACATCCCTATAATACTTTTTGCTGCACACACATTTTTTTAATGGTTAGAATTATATTTTAAGTTTAGTGAACAGCTCATATTTGGTCAAGAACAAAAATAAAATAAATGTTATTGGATGAGCGCTTCTCAGAAAAGTATAAATAATCCTTAAAATTATTTTACGGCCTGGAATCAGGAAAAAAAGACAACAATTTTGCTTAGTCAATATCATAGAATGCAGTTTTTAATAGTTTAGAACTTGAGATCTCAAGTGATATTAGGAAAGAATGAGAAAGAGAGAGAAATCATGGAACTTTGAGAATTTAAGTCAAAAACTGATAGCTATTAATATTTAAGTACTACAATAAATACTAATAAGGAAATACTAGTTGAGTTTTGTGAGTTATTTTCCCCCATGATTATTCAACTTAACTCGGAGGCGCAACAGCCTATGAGGGTCAAAGCCTACTGTGTCCATCTCAGTATACGTGACCTTGGACCCTGAGGTGCAAGAGCAGGTGGCCAGTCTGGCACAAGTCCCCAGTGTTAAGTTCCCAAGCGAGATTGGAATTCATTTATCGACCCACTGAAGGGATGAGTCAACCTTGCATAGGCCGGGGTTCGAATCTAGGACGCGTGATGCATTACCACTTAGCCACTGGGCTATAGATTATTTATCCTCTCGGAGGCTCACCTTCTTTAAGTATCCTAGTGATTTTTTTTCCTTTTCCCAAGGGATTTACTGTCATTGGTCATTGTCATTGATTCCAAACATTGCCCAAAATGAAAAATTGGAAAACAATTACAAGAATTTAAAACAAAAAGAAATATAACTTATTTAGAAACCTGGGAGTTATAATATCCCTACCTATATCACAAACATACTCCCAGGCTGCTAAATCTTCAACAATATCCGCTTCTACTCAGTCAGATGAAAATATCACAAAAAAAAAGTCTACATTTAAAATTACTTCAACAAGCTTCTTTACTTCAGAAACCAAATATATCTCAATCTATTCTTACAGTTTCCACATCTTCATCTCAAGCAGATCTCTTGCCATCCACATATCTAGTAGCAACTACAATAAAAGAGTCTCAGCCAGCTAATCCTATATACAATAACGTCACTTCCGTATCGAATAGCCTATTACTTAAAACTGCTTCTCCAAAATCCAATAGTCGAACTTCCATGGTACCTAAAGTGACAAACAATTTAAAACAAAGCAGTAAAAATAGGAAAAAGCTCATATCAGAACCAAAGACTGGAATTAAAATTAAATTGACACCCCATAAGCTAAAAAAAGTAACGTTCATTACAAGTTCGAAGATGAGGAAATGATTCTTTATGATGTAAATGAATCCCTAATGAATTGGAATATGCACTCTGGTTTCAAGCAATACATGCCGCCGACAAGGAATAGGAAAAATAATTCAACGAAATAATTTAAATTTCATTTGTAAAAATCGTGTTCAGATTTAGAGTCATGTTTTAAATTATATTTGATGTTTTTAAATTCACTTTATGATATAAGAATCATAAATGAATATTAAATACAATTTTAATGAATATCAGCTTTTAGACATACCTTATTATGTCATTATTTTAAAATTGTAACTATGTTTGTAAAATTTCATGTTATTTAAAACAAATGTTTGGCGCAGTATAGCCGAGTCGGCTCTTGTGCTGATAAAATTCTCAATCACTCACTATAGATTATTTAACAGAAGTTATTTGTAGCAGAAAATTGTTTTAACTTCAAAAGAACTTTAATTAAATACATGTTTTATTCCTTTTTACTGTCAGTCTAGACACAGCTACTGAGAAAATACTAAACATTGCACTTGGAATAAATCTCGATAAAAAAAATAATATTTAGATGAGACATGCATTTCATCAAAAAATCACATCACTTCCTCTTCAACGGCCATTTAGGTTTCGACAGACTGATCATTTGTAATTCATGGCGAATGTATTTGACTCATAGAAAGTTCACTCAAGTGAGTTAAATGCAATCTCAATTCAGTAAATTTTATAAAAATAAAACTAACTGGAGACTAATTTTGATTTTTTTTTTTTGGCAAATGTGAAACACTTCATAAAAATATCTAAGCGCAGAGGATTATAAATAATTTAAAATTTATCTTATGAAAAAAAAAGAAAAAATTAAAATAATTATCATGTAATAATTTAAAAAAGAAACCTTTTATTTATTTAGTTTGGGTTTTAGGAAAGTACGTTTTTAGAAAAAGAAGATTATGATTTGAAAATTATATTTTCATTCAGTAACTTACATATACATCATTACTCAAATTAAAATGAAAGTAATTCGTCATTTCACCTTTTACATTTTATTAAAAATGAATTCACATTTAGTACCCTTTATATTGCGCTTTCCATATCCCGTTGATCTTGATATTTCTCTTAAACTAGTGTGAGGCTAGGATTTTCCCGATATAAAACCTGCTTAAATGTTTAGCCAAGCAGTTTTATCAATTGAAGTTTCAATATTCTGATCATTCTTTTTCGATTCTAAACTAAAGAGCAATCTCAATTTTTTCATTCTCTACGAGTATTCACGGTATCCTCCTCATCATTATCTGTTCCAAATTTCTAAGAGTCAGTGTTCAATAGATCATGTATATCATTTTTAATGCCAGAATTTTATTCAACTACTGCTTTATATATATATAGTTAGGTTATATTATTTATTTCTTGCAACAATTTCTTTTAAACTGACATTTCAGAAGTAAATTTTTGAATTTACGTTAGAACATAATCTACTACTAATAATAAATACAAAAACTACTAGTAAACAAATATTATTTATTTATTTCCAAAAGTTTGTAGCCATTATTATAAATAGAACTGCCTACGTAATAAATACCTGTGCTGATCGGTATTTTGTCTCATGAGTTACCTACAGCCGGTGTTCTGTACCAGGCACAAAGCAAGTTGTGCTTAATCCCAATCAGGTGACATTCTCTTGGAAAACTGGGAAGTTTGAAATTTCAATGCAGATAACTTTATAAAATTTACTAACTTTTCCAGCGGTAAATAAACCACTCACGGTAGATAATGGTACAGTACATATTTTTATCAGGAAAAATCAAAGAAAACGAGAGAGAGAGAGAGAGGTATTGAAAAATTTAGGAGTGTGAAAATGGGAGAAAGACGGAATCCTTAAATTAATAATTTCGATTAAAGACACTTATTAGGTCATTTCACCACGTTCGTAGGTCGTTAATGTAATTTAATAACAACATTAATTTATGCTCCAGATGTCACAACTCTGTAGAGAATGTAAAACTATTTTAATTATACATTCATAATTTTCTATTCTATTGTATATATTAAGTCGTGAAACCCTATGTATGCCTCGTGATGATTAAGGGTTCCGAGAAGCAGTCTTAAGTCACTGACTCTCAAAGTTGCGAGTCAGTGATTCTCAATTCAGCTCAAGTCAGTGATTCTCAATTCAGCTCAAGTCAGTGATTCTCAAATTCTCAAAGTGATTCTCAATACTCGCGACCCAATATTCAATCATTATTTTCATCGCGCCCCCCCATACAATAACAACATACTGAATTCAATAATACTATACTTTGACGCTAAAACTACGATACGACTTTTACCTCTTAAGCCCCCCCGTGTATATAAACGTCTCTCTAAGCCAAAGCCTTTATTTCTCCAGACGTATATATACGTCTTGCCGAAGTACGACTTTTTTTCTGCGCACTGCTATCCGTAAAATTATTCCAGGAATTCGGAATGCAAGAAAAGGACCTTGACAATGTTTGCGAAGGATTTACTTATTCCAGATTATTTTTTATCCTTTATTTCTCGCCCCAATACATCACGTACGCGTGCCTACGTGGAAAACGGTTGACATTGGGAAGCGAATCACGAAACTTATGATCGGCAGTCAATGTTTAATTATAAACCGCACAAAAATTATCACAAGATAAGTGATAATTTTTGTTACAAATTATATATATGACAAACCCATGGGGTCACCGGTAATCAATGAACTTGTTTTTAACTTAGAATTGTTTAATTAATTATAAAATACATTGTGTAGCTCTGATATATTTATAACTGTAATATATCAGTGTAAATGTGTATTTTATTTTTTATTATGTCAGAATGTATTTTATTTGTTTAAATTTAGTAAGTTAATAATTTTTTAAAATAATATTTTGTTCTCGACTTTTGAATAGGCTCTCACCCCCCGGGGGCGCCCCACAGTTTGAGAAACACTGTCTTAAGTCCTTTGCTGGTGACAACAAAAGAATTAAAAGAGGGCATTACTCACTGTACAACTTATATTAATCACCAAAAGGAATGTGTTTTTCAAGAAAATAACGCTAATGAATACTCAAAACGATATGAATGACTCAAAAGAAGTAAAATTAATTAGATAGATAATCCCTCTTATTATCTACGATAAAAAAAATGTAAACTTATAATCCCATGAGATTATTATCAGCTTAAATCCTTGTAATAATTTCATTACGGCAAAAATTTCAGTAACTAACAGGAGATGGAAAGTTCACTAAATATTTCGTAACATACCAAAATAGCTCTTCTTAGATAGAATAAAAACAATTACGCGATGGAATATAATATATCATACGAAATGATCAGAATATTTTAATGAATAAATATGAGCAACAACAGTGAAAGCTTTTCCCATTTAAGGATTGTTGATTTAAATCCTACATTACCTTCTGTTAAATACGATAAAGTAGCTCTTTTAATGCGCTATTTATGTTAAGATTGTCAGCGTAAGTGGTGGAATAATAACAATCTACAGTGTGACATAAAATAAGAAACAAACAATTTATCAACAAATAATAAAATTATGCAAGGATGTAGGAAATTTTGACCGGAATTTAAAACTAAATTGCCTTAATAAACAAAGCGCTGGTTGGTGATAATTCTTTTGGTGTACATAGCAATTCAAAGCGTTATTTACTTCCTCTTTATTTCTAAGAAATCAACAAATTACAAGGTTAAGAAATGTGCTGTAATTATTCAATTTACAGGATTGCATAAACATGATTACTTAATGTTTATTTAAAAATGAAAACTAAGAATTAAAATGTAGAGGATTTTAATTCAGAAAATAAATTCATTTATCGACGAAGAAATATAGAAAACATCACATTCTATTGATTAATTCTTTTGTGCTTTTAGCAAATTGTTTCAAAAATAAAATTAAGTTATAATATTTTCAGTTTTTCCATAGTTATTAAAATATAATCACATTTTAATTAAGGAAACAAATGAAAGTCTGATATCAACTGAATAATGTAAGACTTTTAACCAAGTGGAACATATTCGAACAATTTTATTTCTAGAAAAGTATTTCTTCAATAAAAGTTACATTCTGTGTTAACTTAAAGAAGGTGCCATTGAACTAAGTTATCAAAGATTTCATTCATTTCTACTAGCAAAATAAGCGGCGAACAAAGAATATTGCTTGAAAAATCTGCGTAAAACATTCTTTTTTTTTTCTACAGAAGGGAAGTGTATCTACTTTAGAATTGATCTCATATACTACTGGGAATGTCAATTGTATAATTTTTCAATGGTTTAAGTTACTAACATATGTACAGTAATTGAAATGGAAAATTAATAAAAAAAATACCCTCAAAATCACAGAAATAAGGAGGTGTTTAATAAATATTTAAATTAATATTTTGCTTCTTACTTTGTCTGAGACATATATTTTCGAACAGCTATAGATTTATTTCTTAGTCATGTCTTTACTTTTTATACAAAATTAGAAGAAATAAAAAAAAGCCTCACTCACATACTACTAAATTGGCATTAATTGATCTGAAAGCCTTAAATAATAAATCTAATTTTTTTCTTCCGGTTTCAGCCTATGTTGAAGATATTTATTGCCATTGCCATAGCATTTTTTCCCCTATCTTTAAGTAAAGTTTTTCGCCTTTGTGATTTTTTTTAACAAAACTACCAGTTTCGATAGACTAATGTTTACATAATCTTGTTAATATCTGTCCGCATAACTTAATAATAGCAGTTTTTGCAGCTAATGGAATAAATTTACAAGGAGGTTTTGTCCAAATGTCTTGTAAATTTTATTAATAGAGGAGAAGTGTTACTCAGCCGCTGTCACTTTTTTCTTCAGTTCGTGTCTTAAAAGTGTGTAATAGCCTGAAGCTATAATTTAATTGGTAATTTTTTTATTTATAACTCGATCAAAAAACATTTAAATGTACCTTCATTTGTTAGTGAATTATCATCTTCTGAGACTTCGCCAACTAATATTATAGGTCATAAGACATTAATAGGCGCCTTAAAATATTCTGAATATTAGTCGTCACAAAACCAACATTTTAGAAACATTAAAGTCATTCACAGCGAAATTAACAATTTCTTTTAAGCGTAAAAATCTTTCTAATGGTGCAAGAGGTGAGATATGTGATATATATATATATATACATATATACATATATAACCCCTCATGGTGGTCTATAGGTGGCACAGGTGATCTATAATCACTCATGCCAAAATATTCTAACTCCTTCTAATCTTATTATCATGCTTATTATTTTTAGTGTCATTACTTGAAGCACTGCCATATGTTAAAAAGATGGATTTTTATTTAAATTTTATAATTTATCAGCAACTATTAAGTATATATCACAGGAATACCAGAGTTGATTAACTATTTGTCATATTTACCGAAAACTTTTAAAGACAGCGGCACCATCATTTGTTGAGCAACTACAGTTGGACCTGTTTTTGTGAGGTCCTTTTCTTATGCGATGTGTTTTGTACGATATTTTTTATGCGGTGTATGAATTTCAATGGATATGACGGCATTGTAATATTTTCTTTATTTTTACCAATGGCGTAACTGAGAATGTTAGGACCCCTCCCTGAAAGTCAGGTTTCACCTTTATTTTTTTATGAATGGGGTAAATACGTGTTTAGCGTTAGTCAAACCTTGGGCCCCTAGAGTCCTACCCCCTTCCCGCCCGTGACAGGACGCATTGGCTTTGGCTCCACTGTAATGTTTTCTATCTCTTTACCAGTAGTGTAACGGAGAATGTTAGGAGTCCCTCTGAATGTCAGGTTTTGCCATTAATATTTTATAAATTGGGTAAATACGTATTTAGCGTATTTCAGGCCTTGAGCCCCTAGAGTCCTGCCCCCTCCCGTGACGCGAAGGTGTACGTTACACCACTGAAATGTAGACACTTCAAGAAGCTCTGTTCATTTGTTATAAACCGTCTCTCGACAATGTGCATTTAGTTGCTTTCTCTCAACTCTCCAGTATCCCGCGCTTGATTGAAGACGAAACTTGCAATGACAGTGATATTATCAATAATTTGATAGATTATGAAGACAGACAAGGAGAACTGGATTTTTGAGAGTGGATAAAAATATGCAGGGATCCAGCTTTCCAAATTATGAAAGCTTATGAATTTATTGAATATTTTTTTGTGCGTTTATATTTATGCGGTCCCTATCTACCGCACAGAAACAGTTTCAATTACCTATTATTTATTAGACTCAAATAAGAAGGTTTTAACGTCTATGTAAATAACTTTACTGTTATTCCAACGTCATAAGAATTTGCTTTTGAAGTTAAGTCTAAATTAAAGGGCTTTTCAAAATGATGTACGTTGATGTTATTAAAAATTGTAATTTCTGTAACTAGTCATTTCAACTAGAGTTTTAGGTATTTTTCCAGAATCATTTTAAAGCAGTTTAATTCATTTATAGTTTTATTTTTGAACTTTTCATAAAATGAATAAATGAGATTAATTGCACGAGTGCTGTTTTATGGTAACGAATAACCTTGCTACTATATGGACTCTCTTATGAATGAACTTGCCTTAATGCTATTGATGGATAATTCATTCATGTGTGGTAGCAAGAGTTTTGATACTATATTTTATAAGCTACACCCTTTTGAGAAGTTAAAGATATTTGCTTTCATATGTTAACTCAGACCAGCATATTAGAATTTATTTTGGTTGTTCTTCCACCAGCGAAGAATACCGATTCAATCTCAATGCTGATGATCAGCTCAAACGCGTGTGGAAGTGGCCAGACCACTATTTCCTTCCAGTATTTGCTGTGGAGAGGCATATGGCGATTACACAAGGTATCACAGAGTGGAGAAATATTTATAGGAACATTTGATAATCTCTAGCCGTCCATCAAAGTAATCTGAAGTTTTAACATCAGTTTTACTGCCTACACTATCATGTCACCCAGATGGCCTTTGTCGGCAAGACAACACTATTCCGCATACTTCACGACTCTTCCAGCAATGTCTTCAAGGATATGACGTAATTCCCTGGCCTACCATTTCACCAGACCTTTCCCCATTAATGCCCATTGGAGACGTGTTTGAGAAGCACAAATGCAGCCATCTCGGAATGCTCGTGAATTAACTTCCCAGTTGCAAAGGTTTTAGCACGATCTTTCACAAGAGTCGAAGGTGACCTTATAGACATAATAGCACGCTATGTTTTGCCTTGTATGTTTGCCAGAGTTGAATGTACAACTCAACATGATTTGTAACTTTTTGCATCATATCTTCTTAATAAAAGATCTATTCTTCTGAGTTCGTTAGCATTTTCTTATTTCATACACTGCGTTAATGAGGTTAAGTAAAGGTTAGTTCGTGAGCTACTATGAGGTTCCGTTCGGGATAGTAGCTTGTTTCCTTCTGGGTGCATATATATTTTGTTTTGTGTGATAGAGTGTATTTTTTAAAATTCTTAATTTTACAATAGTGCCGGATGAATAAACGCTGAAATCTGTGTAATGAAATATCAAAGAAATAAATGTTACTTTTTTCATTTAAATAATGCCAATCCACATTGGTTTACATAGACACTGGAAAAAAGACATCAACGCATTCCTGAAGTTTTGCTAAGGAATGTCTCACTGTGGAGCAACCGCAGGAACTAATAGGACAATGCCTAATCCATTCAAATGTCTTTTCCTATATTTGCAATGAATTCCGTCTCACATTGGACTCTATGACAATTAAATGACTGATCTTTTGGCCAAAGAAGGCGCTACTGAGGTTTCAATAACAAGCAACAGACTGACATTCTTTGAGATCTGCTTCAAAATAAAAAATTCTCTCACTGGTAGATATGGAAATTTTCTCAGACTTATTCCTGGTATAATAGTCAGGCCCCAGGTGATGTCCTTACCATAAAGGTGGATAGATTCTCCTTCACTCTAACATTTTCAGACTTGTAAGTGGACACATGAAATGACTCTTCTCTGTTAACGGATAAAAACAACTCTTATGACTCTTGAGAAAAGACACTTGAATGTGACGTATGAATATTATAATTATTCCAAAGAGCAATTTTTAAACTATTATAAAGCTCCGATATTTTAAATGATATATTATTTTTATAAGGTGAAATGGGTTTTTTTATAAGATGCTACTCTTGTAAAGTGTTAGATGATCCGGGGCTGGCATTATAAAACTCTGCAATGTTAAACATTCACTTATCCTATTATATTTTATTCTGAATAGCTAAGATACAGACAAAAATAAAATACTTGTTAATATATACACAATTCTTCAAAGTTGAAGAAAAATAACTATTGTTTAGCAATTCGACTTTTTATACAGCTACTCGACATAATTATTCTGAAAAATTTAGATGCGTACCTTTAGGCTAACAGAAAAGATTTAAATTCCATTTTATGGAGCACAGTGGTTGATCGAGAAGCCTTCTGCAATTTGCATACTGAGGACTGGATTTTTAAGAATGAAAAAAGATTTCTACAGTATACAACAGATGAAGATCGAGAGTTACAAGTGCAGGAGATTCTTCTTCTGTAGTAGGCTGTAAGGCTCAAACTAGCTTTGTTAAAGCAGTTCATATCAAGTAAAGAATATAGTAGCTCCGGAATATTGGTATCCTTATCAACTATATCTAGACCTTGTCAAGTAGAAATATGGTATGCAGAAAAATAAGTAATGGGGTGCGCTCCTCACACCAAGCACTAAAAGATAAGTATATTGGAATATGCGCAAATACCATTGGAACTACAACTCGATGGAAGTCTTTGTTCCTCCGTGATGAATCCATATTTTGTTTTCTAATTTCTTTAAGGGGTCAGGCACGTCCATAGGAGCCCATATTAAATTGCGTAAGTTTTAGTACCTTTTTCTCAGACACTACTTACTTCTCACGGATACAATTTTTACAGTAGGCTATATGTGTACTATCAATAAAACTTTAACAAAATATTTTGTATTTTTGTTAAAAATTAAAGTAATTATGAATATTTAAAAGTGTTTATATTTTACCTTAAAATTTAGTTTAAAAAAGCCTTATCTAAAAGGGTTTGTTAGATATATCTAATTCCCTCCATTAAAATATTTAAACATGTTAAACATATGCTCACTGAAAATTTGAGGTTTATATAATAAGTAGTTTTTGAGAAAAATTTATATAAGATGAAAAATACTACAATGTGAGAAAGCAGACTTTACAGAAAAAATGTGTAATTTTTTAGCATTTACTATTTGTAGAACTTTCCAGAAGCACGTGAAACATTTTCCTTACACACTGCTCCTACAAAAGACTCTTCTAATTTTCTTTTTTCATTATTTTTAAAAATATAGCTTTTTTTTTGGGGGGATCTAAAGATACTTTCGTTGTGCTGCATGAAACAAACATAATATTTGAAGCATGACACACAGTTATAACTTGGTTCAATGCCACAATGTTGTAAGATCATTCATTTTGCTACACAACTCATAGTGAACGGTGCAATATCCATATAATTACCCTTAATATTTTATTGTTTTTAATTTCATAAATGTAGATCTTAGACTTAATTAGATCCTGTGTCTTTTTCCACGTAAACATTTTCTTAATTACATAGGATTGGTTACCTAGGTTCCTAAAAATGTTATTCATTTTGAAACTTGCACCATGAATTCATACCCACAGGACACAGTTCATGTTGAGAACTCTCGTTTGGAGACATAAGATGAAAATAAATTGATATTATTTCTAATAGCCACATAATATAACACCTTTCTATTTTTGTTATTAAAATGTCTGTGAGTCAGTTACGACCACTTAGGCATTTTCCAACACTTACTTTTTTCTCTGTTTTTGCTTTTAAGGTATCCAATTACGTTCGGAATCGTGATTTAAAAAAAACACATAAAGGAATAATTTCATAATATTTAGTGTCACTTACATTATACATGTATAAAATGTTTTTAAGGAAATTTTGACAAAAAAAATATTTAAATACAATATTTTGGCAAAAAGTTAATTTAGAATAACCTTTTTTCAAAATGTTCTCCTTTTATAAAAAATGCTTTTAAAATAAAAATATTTTGCTTATATAAAATAAAGACTTCTTACTAGACAGTCTGAACAATTTTTTTGAAACTTCACATTATTTTCTGAGTTCCAAACAATTGAAATAATTATCGTTTTTTTTAATTTATCCTCTATGTTGCCGTAAAACATGGATAAACCCACTTCTAAGTTATATTTTTCAAAAATTCTAGTTGTGCCTCAGTATAGAGGTCTGAGCTATATACGGGCAAAATATTCTTGTAATAGAAGCATTTTTCACAAAAGGAGAATATTTTGAAAATGGATCATTCTATGCTCATTTTTTGTCAAAATATTGTACTTAAATAATTTTTTATTGTAATAATATTCTTAAAACTAATTTATATATGCATTTTCTAATCTAAGTGACACTAAATAACATAAATATTATCCATTTATACGCTTTTGCAAAATCACGGTTCCGAACGTAGTCGGATACCTTAATATCCAAAAAACATGTACCCATACACTTTTGAATATGCGAAATACACTAATTTTTCCACTTGAACATAGTATGGATTTGCGCTCATCAGAAACTTTTGGTAGGGAAAACACAGATTCTCCTAGCAGAGCTCAATCGATGCGCGTCAAGGAATAGCTTCATTTAAAAAAAATATTATAAATACTTCTAACTATCGTATTTCTACATATCATATATCATTTTCAACAAAAATATATGAACTTTCAGAAAATGTTAAATATGAAAATCGATAATTTTTCAAAAATTCGTGTACCAGACTCTCTTAAAAAACACTCTTACTCTCATTGAAACTTGTTATACTCCCTTGCATATCTCTTAAAGAAACGCTGGAGTGAATTTAATATATTTGTGGAAAATATATGAATAAAAAAAGAAATTGATATTCTTGGTTCAACTGTAAGTCCTTATGCATGTGTGCAGTGGATAATTACTTCATTCGCACTACCAGACCATAATGCTACAATATACTGAATTTGGTTACATAAAATTTACCCTTGTGGAAAATATGGTACGTACAATTTGTCTAAAATGTTCTTTTGGATTTGAACTTGATTAATCAGATTTTCAGGTAACTCTGATAAGACGTATTGCTGCACTAAATCTACACCTGAAATTATTCAAGGTGCACAAATTTCTTAGTTAAGCCTGGCTTTATTACCGAATGCGTTAATAAGTTGCATCACTTTTACCATTAAACATTGCTATTATGCTTATACAGCTACAAAAAAGTGATCTTGCGATTGTGAGTGATTTTTAGTAACATCGCATTCTAAGGCAGCACGAGAACTGATGGTGAGCGATCTACTAATTTTTAAAAGTGATTAAGTAATGAGAAAGATGCCTGAGCTGGTACCCCTCTCCCACCTTCCACAGAAGGACTTTGAGTCTCCACGTATTTAGTGTGCATCAACCTCTCTACATAAAGATTATTCAGTGACAATAGGGCTCGAACTCATAGCAGGCCAATCACGAGACATTGACCATGAAGATTTGACTACTACCCCTACTGCTTTTAGTTGGAATCAGCTTAAAAAATATTGGAAATAATGTATTAATATTTTAAGAAAACAATTTTCCTTATGTGTTATTACAGATCTGCTGATTACAAAAATGAAAATTGAAAATAGTTTCTTTGAAATGAGGGAGTGAGAGTTACATTAGCATTGCACTATAAACCACACGAAGGGACTTCCGTCAACTGAAGAGGATGACAAAAGAGTCATCATTCCACTTTGAACTTCCACACCATCTAACGTGAGGTATTTCAGCCACGATGTATATAATACCCATTATCCCCTCTACACAGTGGATCTTCAGTGGCAACATGACTCGAGCCCACGATTCGAAAACGCTGGCCACGAGCTTCTGATTATGACCATTAGGCTACAACGTCACTTTTCGTTGTTGAAGGTAATGGTTACTTGAGCCTCAGATATTTCATTTTTAGTATGTTATCATTTTAAGTATTTTAAAAATACAAAATAAACGTTTTAAAAAATTCTGATTTCAAAAACACGGATTAGATATTTTTTTTCTAGTGAGGCTACGGATTGGCAATTACCATTGCAGACTGGTACAGTCCCCGAGAACTGTTATCACTTTTTAGTGTGGCATCATATAGGTGGATATCAAATGCCACAATGTGATTTTTACGCTTAGTCTACTCCCCAGAGGGAGGCATCTGATCTCTGACGATACGAAATGGTACTAGGAATTTAATTTTACCGAGAGCACCCAAGCCAAACAGGAATTCTAGGGCCTTTAACATGCAGCATAATCATACGACATGAAAGCAGTTGATTTTTTTTGCATCATGTAAATCCACCGTATTGGGCCCGGGTCGAGCCCTTAAATTTGGACGTACAATTCCAAAGCCAAATTAGCTACGCTACACAGTCAGCGTATATTGTTTATTTGATGCATGTGTGCTAGCACAATTAACTAATTTTCAATAAATATTATTTATAGTTTTATAGTTGTGCTTCAGTTTTGAATTCATGGTATTTAAATGATTAATGAAGTGTATGAAGTGAAGCACAAATATGAAGTGTAGCACATATGTTTTATTCATTTCACTTTAAATTACACATTCTCTCACCACTAAAGTATATTTTATATATTCAAAATTTGAATTTTTCTAAGCAGACATCTCGTGTTCAAAAATAAGTGCGAATAACGAACAATTATGAATGTCTTCCTTAGTGATATAAGAATTTGTATGGTTGAGCCTATTTATCAAATTTTTCTTAATGACTTTAAAATGACTTTTCTTATTCTTGAGTTCTCTACAGTCTTTAGATTTGGAAATGCTAAAAAAACTGTCTTATTTGAATAGAAAATCTATTAATCTATTTAAGACGACTTTTCCATGAAAGAGATTTAGAAATGATCTGGAAATGCGTTGAATCAAATTCCACTCAACTGTTTTGATAAACGTTAAAACTGGAACTTTTGAATATGAATATAAAACATTCGTTTTAAAAGCAACTAAACTTTACTTTTTAGTTTTTGTTATAAAGATTATTATATTTCATTCAGTGGATATAATTTATTTTCATTCTATTCCACATTGATTCTACAATTACATTATTGTTTTCAAAACTAGAAACGCTTAATTTAATACTGTAAGCCAGTGTTTCTCAAACCGTGGGGCGTGCCCCCCTAGGAAGCGTGATAACCTTACAAGGGGGCGTGAGCTTATCAGAAAATCGAAAAAAAAGATTATTTTTTTAAAAAAATTATTAATTTACTGAAAGCAAGCCAAAAAATGCGTTCTGACATAATCAAAAATAAAATACACATTTACATTGAAATAATACTTATAAATGTATCAGTACTGCTCAATGTGTTTCATAAGTAGTTTAACAGTACTAAGTTAAAAACAAGTTTAATAATTACTAGTGATCCTATGGGCATATCATAAAATTATATACAAAATTTAGCATTTATCTTGATAATTTGCATGGTTTATAATTAGAGAAACATTGCAGCCTTACTTCAAAGTATATTATGGAATTCAATACATTGTTATCATATGGAGGGGGGAGGAGAGGAAAACTATGATTGAAAATTGGGTCGCAAGTATAGGAAGTTTGAGAAACACTGCTGTAAGCTATATAAATAATAGAAAAAAAAGGTAGTTTAAAAAATAACTGTGTGTTCTCTGGAAAACCTCGTAGGAAACATATTTTGTTAAAAGTTGAACAAAATTAACTTTTATGTAGCAGTCATGCAAAAATATTTTGTAGAAATTGAAATTAAAATGTTTTTTTTTAAATATCACTACAGATATTTTCAGTGAACAGTATTCTAAGTAAACTAATTAATTATTTTTTTTTGTAAATGCTGAGAAATAATGACTCATTACTCTTAAAGATTAAATAATCCATGCAATTGAATATCATAACAATGTTTTAGTAAGTAAAATTTCATTTATAATATATAAAAGTGTTTTAATCTTAATAATTCAATAAAAGTATATATATCCCAAACAAGTAATATAAAAATTTTGTTTACCTACTTTGAATGGTTGAATAGAAAGTATTTTATTAACGATCGAAAATTTGAATAATATATATATATATATATATATATATATATATCATGCTCTTTTTTCAATACCTACTTTTAGTTCACTCTCCCTATATATATATATATATATATATATATATATAGGAGAGTGAACGAAAAGTAGGTATTGAAAAAGAGCATGATTTGTTTGCATTGTTATAACAATGCACACCCGATTTGGCTGAAAAACAGGTTTTCGACGTCAACTATTGTCTTTGTTTTAACCGTTACATTGTTACAACAATAGAGACGACTGTAAGTTGGCATCAAAATCATACTATTAATTAAATTAAATTAAACTATTTAATTAATATTTGAAAAAACTGTGTTCACATCAAGTGTCATCCACTACAAGATTAAAAAAAATATTTGAACTTGATTGGACGAATGGAAAGTATTTTATTAACGATTAAAAATTTGAACAAGATAAATGTATAAATAAATAAAAATATAGAGAGAGGGAGCTAATAATAGGAATATTGAAAAAATAGACAGGAGTATTAAATTACAATATAATTACTTGATGATTGAATTTATGCACTGGGCGTACGCTTATAAAATTTATTAATTTAAGCTTTCCGGGAAAACGTTGCTCAGAAAGACTTAAGTTATTTATTTTAATTACGTAAAGAATTGTGCCACACTGTAAAACTAACATTACAAAACTGAAAATGACAATGAATTTAAAATAACTTTCTAACAATTGTTTTCCATTATTTGCAATTAAGATATATATATATACATCAGCAGATATAGATGAAACTATAAACTTTTAGTATTTTAGACATTTGTTAAATCATCCACCTTCAACCAACAAAAAGTTTGAGAAAATCGCGATGATAGTTTATCAGTTTTAAAAATAAAAAAATATTAATGTCAGCAATATAACAAAATTATTATGTTGAAAGAAATATGTTTTTTCTCATTTAACGGTACACAAAATAATTTTAGAAGTAATGCTTAACTTTTGAAACAATAAACGTTCCAGCAAGTAAGTAATTACTATATTTTAAAACGCATTACATTATTTTACTTATAAAAAATTTAGCTTTATTTAAACATTTTTCAGATTTTAATAATAACGTTTTTCATTGTAAACCTTTTTATTAAAAATAAACAAGTATTTCCTACATTTTGATACATGATTTAATACACCACTTGGATGATATAATAATAACTGTTTCAAATTTCATTAATAGTTGTTTGTATTTATCGTTCCTAAGCAAAAAGAATATAGATAGCTACACGTGCTCAAAAAATGTTTTCGAACAACTTATTTCAGTGCTGTCTCACATATACTTTTTTGACTTACATATCGCCAGCGAGATGCTTAGATTTAGTTGGATTAAAAAAAGGAATTGAAAAACAATCAAGTCAAATTTCTTGAATGGGTTTCCGTGCAAAATGATAAAACAAGGGATGTACAATGATAGAGAGAATTAGAGTGATATATATTTTACAATTTGGGGGGGTTATGATATTATACTGTAGTATAAGACAGTAACACTTATACCTTTAGACACAACGTCATCCCATTGCAAATTAAATGCTCCTTTCCCACAGGATGCATTTTTCTAGTTAACACCACAAATTTTATTCATATTAGTTAGTAAGATTTTTTGTTCTAATTTAGTCATTTTTTAAGTGTTAAAACTTCTAGTAAATGAGGAGTGCTTTATATTTTGTATATACGGCAAAAACATGTGTAATTTCATTATGATAAGGATCTCGTGATAATAAAATATTTCGGTTATTATAATCATCTTAATTTTCTACTGTAATTAAGGTTCTATAAATAAAAAATGTATATCAATGGTTTCGATTAAATATTTTATACAATTATGTTATAAGTAAAAATTACGGAATTACTTACAATTGATTGAACGGTGAAGTGAAAACAGTCCCGTCGTTCCCTTTTGATTTTTGTGCACTATCTAGCGCGAAGAAAGCGTCGAAATTTTGAGAATGTTGTTATCAATTATTTGGTTAAACCTCTTTTACACTTCTGCGGATTACCAAGTAATCGCTACAAATATGGATTAGTTATGTTCAAAGAATAGATAAACACCAAGGAACTAGTTTCAAAGTTGTATTTATTCGCCAGAGACTTAAAAATTGTTTGTTTCATATGAATTTAGAAATGAATGTGTCATTTCTTGTCAATCCGGTAAAAGTATAAATATTACAATAGCGAATCACCGGTAGCAAAAAATATTTTACATACGTTAAAGTTTCGTATGTATTGTTGTTTTATTGTCAATATAGATATATTTTATTATCATATTTTATTTGCTACTTTCAATAAATGATTTTTTTTAAAAAATATATATTATATTAACCCCTTTAGGACCGGTGAAAGAAGAAATAAACGCTTCCCCAGACCCACACGTTCCGACAGTATACGCACGCACAGAACTGGGTTAATTTCCCTGCTAAAAAACCTAATTTCATTTAAAAATTCAAATAAAATATTTATGTAATCAAATGCGCTAAAATTTACAATATACTATCATTGATAACATCTCAATATACAGTACACGAATTTTCGCTGTATTACAAAACAATTGCGAATTTTAAGGAAAATTATTTCATTTTAATAAAAAAGTACTTTTTCACGCTTATCACCATGATGATTAAAATAAAATAGACGCAAAGCTTACGAAATACTCTCTCTCTATCTGGTAAATTCCAAATGATAAATTTACTCTCACATAAACTTGTTGTGGCTTGAACTGATTCAGTTCTTTTAAATAACAGCTAATATATCGTTTTTTTATGTTTAAATAATTCTTTTTTTAGTCACATTAGTATTATGTTTTCTGTTCTTATTGTTATTACAACTCTGGTGGTGATAGCAATGAAAAATAATATTTTGTTCTTACTGAATTAAAAATGAGTAAGGAAGAACAAAAGATACCTTTTCTTTCAAAATGAGTCATTAAATTGGTTCTACGAAGATCTGCTTTTAGATGATTTTGAGTATTAACATTATTGTTGTAAATACGAACAAAAAATAAAACAAATACTGAAACTATTATTATGAATGTCTGATGCCCAATTAACTAATAAGCTTTCAACTTAAACAAAATATAAACAGAAATCCATAGTTCAATATAGCACGAACCTTTAAATGTCCTATTCTCTCAAACAATCTAAACATGTGCAGCTGTTCACATTCATAAGTATCCCGAATCTAATTTTAAGAAAATTTCAGAGCCGAAGGCACATATTGGAATTCAAAGTTTCATGAAACATAAGAAAAACAAAAACTGACTTTAACCGCCATCTAGTACCGTGCAAAAATTAATACAAAAACTTTCCAAACTCAGATCACACCTGTGTGATCATGGGCCTCCGAGCAGGGAAAGCGCAGGCACATATATGATACCGTGGGTCCTGGAGGAAGAAACGTGTGATCACATATATGTGATCATGCTGCTAAACGGATTAAAACTAATGACATGTATTTTAATAAGATTCTAAATGTATACATTTATAAAAAAACATTTTAATAGAAAAACGCTTGTATAATCATTTAAACGCAGTTACGTCCAGTTTCGGCAATGAAGTAATCGAAGAATGATTTGATGGTTATATGATCTCGGTTACACACTCGTAATCGGTGTTATTTTGTTACATGGTGTCATTAAAGATCTATCACGTAGAGAAGGCTATTGATCGTTAAATAAGTTTGGGTCCAATGTCCCCACGTTGTCGTGGGATGGATGTTTGATGAATCGGATGATCAGTCACTTGAAGGATGTTCACTTTGAGGAATGTATTTTAATAAACAATCGATGATTAAAAGATAATACTGTTCTATCCAAAACATAGTTAATAACTACACTGAGTGATTTTTTTAAAAACAATTATATATATATTTGTTTTACACTCATTGAGGAAAACATTTAATATAAATTTAATAGTAGAAAATTCATTACTTCTCTGTATATTTATGCACAATTTTGTAAACTATAATAATTTGTACTGTATGTAACTCTATAAATAACCAGATAATGTGTTGGATCTAAAATCCCAGTTCCACGCAGGTCGACTTTACATAATGTATATATAATGTTTTTGGGATATAACTGTGTTCATAATGATGTAACCAATAAAAATGATCATAATATATTGACAGAAAAAATATCAAATTTGTATTCCTTTCTTTTTAAGGGTCCTATAATCTTTTACTTCATTTATTTCTGTGGTCTTTTAAAACTGAAGTTTCAACGTCTGTCAAACTAAGCGCAATAAAAGAATGTTTACAACATTTTATAAGCAGAAATATTACAAAAAAAATGCTAACCGTCAGATTATTTCTTTTCTGATATGTAAAATACTAAAAATATCATACTCACTTGCAGAAAAATAGGACTTTGAAAAGTAATAAGGAACATAATTTATTCAATACATGCGTTATTGGTTTATTTGAAATAAAAATTCTCCTCATAGTTATAAAATATACAGAATTTCCATGGTTTGTAAGAAATGGTTTCTAAGAAATATGATATGGAGAAATAATATATCACAGCAGAATGCTTAGAATTCTTGGTAGAATGTTACTAGTAATGCATATATGTATGTGTGTCTTTGAAAATAGTGGTGATAATGGATTTACAATACATAAAAATCTCATATACAACTGTGAATCTACCTCAAATTTCCTGAGATTTTTTTTAATATTTAAAGATGCATATCTAAAAAATGTTTCAAGTATTTTATTAATTAAAAAAATTATTTTGTTATTTTCTTTTTCTTTTTTGGACTTTAATGCTTTAAAAAACTGTTAATAGAAATTGAGACAAGATTTTTTTCTACAATAATTGAAAGAAAAATGTGCAAGGTTTAACTTCGTACTTTGATATTACATAGAAAAATGTTTCGAAATGTGAAATTTCTCGCAGAATAAAATACATCTAATGCATTTTTGTGTATCCTAACAGGTTAAATAGATGCATTTTTACTTTATTAGTTACATGCAACTTAAATGAATAAATATAAAGAAGCTCTAAAAAAATTCCCAAGCAAACTGAAAAATCTTCCATGCAGAAAAATGCGATAAAATGGTTGTTAATATGCCTTGATGTCATTCTGACGTATCTGAATACTTGGCAAGAAATATGTTTATCAATATTTTTTAACTATCATTTTTTTTACCATTTATTCAAATTGTATTCAAATTGATATTTGATATATATATATACACTGCTGGACAATTGCTAAGGACGGATCACAAATTGCTATGTAGCATAACATTAAGCGAGACATGAGGCCTAGTAGGATAAAATATAGTTGCTGCACTGTTCAGACATTAGAATAAAGAATATTTATTGTTCTGGAAAGTACAAAAGATGTGAAATATCTGAAAGAAAAAAAAATGTTCATTTGATCTGCGTACGGAGAAATGGAACAATGCATCTAAAAGTCAGCAGGCAACTTAAAGAAAGGTATCAGTACGGGATATGTCCACCGTGAAGTGTGATGCAACATTCCACACGTCGTACCATACTTTGCACAACATTATCCAGCAGCTGTTGAGGCAATTTATCCCATTCCTCTGTGAGTGCACGGATAAGGGTGTTCTTGTTTGTCGGAGGATAGTTTCGACCAGCAACTTGCCTCCCCAAAGCATCCCATACATTTTCAATGGGGTTTAGATCTGGAGAACGCGCTGGCCATACGAGACGTTGAATACCCTCGCTGTCTAGACAATCCTGAATAGCGAGTGTTCGATGACATGTTTCGTTGTCGTCCATAGAAACAAATTTATCACCGACAGCACCACGGAAAAGACGAACATGAGTAAGTAGAACTTCATCAATGTATCGTTGGCCCGTCATAGTCCCATTCGCAACCACATGTAGGCGCGTGCGGCCATTGATCATGATGCCGGCCCACACCATGATACTGCATGTCGGATATCGGTCCTTTTCCTGGATATTTTCTGGACGATAAGCAGTACCACTCTCGCGCCAGATCAGTTGGCATCTACAATCCGATGACAGACTGAACATACTCTCATCTGAGAATAGTACGCATGCCCAGTCCTGTTCAGTCCAATTGTGATGCTCACGACACCATTGCAAACGGGCAGTACGGTGCTGTCTGGTCAATGGGACACTCACAACAGGTCTGCGTGCGTATAGTCCTCCTCCCCTCAAACGTCTGGCAACAGTTTTTCGGGAGATCTGCTTTCCTGAGGCAGCAAGAAACTGATTTGCTACTTGCTGAGCTGTGGTGCGCCTGTTCCTTTTTGCTGATAGGACGATATATCTGTCTTCTGCAGGCGTCGTACTTCTAACACGACCTCCCCCGTGCCGTCTACTACACATTCCAGTAGTTTTAAATGACTTCCACAGCCGTGAAACAACGCTGTGAGCGATGTCGAACTCCCTGGCAACATCTGTTATTTTTCGCCCTTCTTCGATCTTTTCAATAATTCGGCCACGCATAAAATCATCTATGTGATGTCGGGAAGACATGCC
Organism: Trichonephila clavipes; assembly: GCA_019973935.1. Classification (NCBI taxonomy): domain Eukaryota; kingdom Metazoa; phylum Arthropoda; class Arachnida; order Araneae; family Nephilidae; genus Trichonephila; species Trichonephila clavipes. Next base: position 657,368 of record BMAU01014018.1, read on the forward strand.
AAAAATTTTAAGTTCGTCTATTAAATCTTTCCTGTAAGACTTTGACTTGAAACAACAACTGTCCACACGCGTCAAAACCTTTAAAGCTCTTATGATCGCTATCACGTGATGAACAGACATGAAAAAAAATTTGCATACTCATACTTCTTCTTACTAATATACCGCATTTATTCTAATTTTCCACATTTTGCTTCCTTTCATTTTGTGGTTGCTATGGATGATAGTGTTATCCGTCCTTAGCAATTGTCCAGCAGTGTATATATTTCCGGTCTGGAAAGCTTAACGTAAAAATTAATTGAGTAATTAATAAAAATAGAGCAAATCCTTTACTATCACGTAAGGGTCTTAGGGTGAACATGATTACTTATGGTAGAGAGAATAGTTTAATATTTTTTTCTCTGAAAAAGGCAGTCTAAATCCAATCATTCACTCGCAAAAATTAATAGGAAAACTCAACTCAAGTTGCCGTGCATTTACCACTCTCAAGTACCCCCATTGGTCCCTTCCACCAGCAACCACACCTTTTCCTACCAACCAAGCTGACAACCCCAGCCAAACTAGAGAGCAAAGGACTGCATCCGCATTGCAGGCTCTTGTGATTTTTAAAAGTCAACAGTGTCACTGACGTAGCGAAGGAAATAAACGAGAAGAGAGGCTGGTGACTCCTTGCTGTAAGGATGTGTTTTGTTCTGTCCGATTAGATGCCTAGTGGCCGCCAAGTATCGTTCATGCATCACCATTCTATTTTGGATAGGTGATGCATGAACAATAATAAAGTATTGAAATCTGAAGATGAGATGCTTCCTTCATTTAACATTTTTACCAGCAGGTCTGAAGCCTAACACACGCACGCACGCACACGCACACACACATATATATATATATATGTATATATATATGTATATATATATGTATATATATATATATATATATATATATATATATATATATATATATATATATATATATATATATATATATATATATATATATAATAAACTTTTGTGATTTTTGGTGCACATATTTTGAATCCATTTAAATTTTATAACATACTGAACAATGCTTTAAGTTATCCAACTACGTTTGGAACCGTGATTTTAAAAAAGCGCATAAATGTATCATTTTCATGATATTTAGTGTCACTCAGATTAGAATACGTGCATAAAATTTTTTAAGGACATTTTGACAAAGAAATTTTATTTAAATATAATATTTTGGCAAAAAATTAACTTAGAGTAATCTTGTTTCCAAATGTTCTCCTTTTGTGAAAAATGATTCTATCATAATAACATTTTGCCTGTATATAGCTCAGACCTCTCAATAGAGGATCAACTAGAATTGTTGAAAAATTCACATTATTTTCAGAGTTACCACCAATTGAAATACTTAATTAAGTTTTTTCTTAAAATTGCTTTCCTCTGTTGTCGTAAAATATGAATAATCCCATTTCTAAGTTTTATATTTCAAAAATTCTAGTTGAGCCTCTGTACAGAGATCTGAGCTATATACAGGCACAATAATATTATAATAGAAGCATTTTTCACAAAAGGAAAAAAAATCATTTGGAAAAAAATATTATTCTAAGTTAATTCATTGCCAAAATATTGTATTTAAATAATTATTTTTGTCAAAATGTCCTTAAAACAATTTTATGCGTGTATTTTAATATAAGTGACACTAAATATGATGAAAATTATCCATTTATGCACTTTTGCAAAATCACAGTTCCGAACGTAGTCGGATACCTTAAGGAAACGGTGCTTAAATTTATTATTTTAAAATGATAAAAAAATATCTTTTTCGTCTTACAAAGTAGAAATATACAAAATTCATTAAGATGAAAAAAAAGTAAATTTTGAACACATTTTTTGAAAAAAGAATTTTTTATTATTATCTAACAATTATATCTTTTTGATAATTCCAAATAAACTTTTATGTCTTAAAATCAATCAGTATGCATTCTTATGTTTTTCTTCAAATAAGTTTGAAAAAAGAGAGTAAATTATTTGGACCAAAAATATTTTGCAATATTTATTATTTACATTTTGTAAGAATTAAATATATTCACAGAGAATTAAATTTAAATAGAAGAAATTAATTGAAAGTGACATATTGTCACTTGAGGCATTTCGAGTATTCTGTCACTATTTATTTAGCTGGCTTTCAAATAGGAGGAGGAAAAACCTGAAAACTAATGCTCCTGTCATTTCTATATCTTTTTGAACTGCTACATGAATTGTTGGACGTGGTGGTGTATTTTTCTTAACAACATTTTGAAATGACAGGTTGATGAAGTAACGGAAGATATCGCTTGAATATTTCTTCATATTTTTGACGGGCAAAGAAAAGGTTAAAAATGTATTACATTTGCACATTTTCTTCTTTTATGGGTCACAACAGAATTACTAGAAATTTCTTATATTATTTATTGTGATAAAAGTATGATAGAAGATACGTATCAATTTATATAGGTTGTTGAAAAATTTAAGAAAAAAGGGATAGAAAGATATTTAAGTGAAATAAATCTCACTTTATCACGATTAAGTTCAAACTACAGAAGATTATTTAAATGTATTGTCCGAATGAGCGAGTTTTTGCGAATTTTGAAGAATTAGATCACTCTTTTTCCAACCTCTAAGTAAAAAAATGCAACATCTTTACTAATATTTTACTTCGGAAAATATATTCCTTAATGGAATTATTAATAAGAAATTGTTTTACATTTTGTTTACTGTATTCACGGGCAATTAAAAATAAGTATTTATTTTATTGACTAAAATATGTTAAGAAAAGGATTCTTGTGATAAAAAGTAAGTTATTATGATTTATTACTTTTTGTTAAACTATGAAATCTTAACTTTCGTTCGTCATATTAATATCGTCAAAGCGAAAACTTTCAAAACAAAAATGAGTTAATTATTTAAAATTTTTGTTAATATTTTGTTACGAAATTAAAGATACGTCTAAATTAAAAGTATTTAATATTTATCTTGAAATTTTAATTATTAGTAATAGTTTTATAAAATTAGTATTTAATATATGTGTGTATTTTAGATTATTATTACGGAAATAATTTTACATTTATTTAACTTTTAAGTACTAATGTATTTTTCTTATATTTGATAATGTTTTGTAATTTTTTATGTGTTTTTCAAGAAATTTAAGGTTTTAACTTACCGTAAAAAATATGGCGTATGACGCGCACTTCTGACACAAAAAATAAGTTCAAAGTTTATGGGTGCGCGTTTTATACCGAGAATATAAACAAGAAGTTTAAAAATAAAAAGAAATGAGCATAAAAAAAATTAGACTTCTACATACTATATCGAAATACTTTTGAAATAAAAGAAATGGCAGTAGAAACGTATTCTACTTTTTTTTTTTCAAAAGCTTCGAATAATGTCTCGAATCAATGATTTCAAAAGATGAAAGCGTTGCAAGCGTACATTTCATATTTGTCCACAAAAAAAAAAAAAAAAAAAAAAAAAATGCGCGTAATACTACGAATATAACAAATTTTTTTAAAAAAATGATGGTTGAAAGTACAGGTGCGCGTTATATGCCGTATTTTAAGGTAATTTTGTGAAAGATACTTTTTTCTTCTTTTGGAAACATTTAACAAACACGGATATGTTACAACAAAATAATTTTTTTCAATGCTGTTACATGAATAATGATTAACTTTTTACGAAAAAAGTATTATACTGTATCTCACTCAATTGAAAAAGTTAAATATAAACTATTTTCTGAACTATATATATATCTTTTTGTTTAAATTTAGATATTTTTTTTGAGCTAAATGCTCTCCAAATAAAAAAAAGTGTGTGTGTACTTACGTACGCACGTAAGAAGTTATACTTCTTTGGGGGTAACAAGATTAAAATTTTTCTAAAAATCTTGAGAAGAGCAAGCTGGACCAAGGACGAAAGGCGGTCACGAGCAGAGTAAAACGACACTAACCTTAAGTCAATCGGGAAAGCCAAACCTGAGATAATCTCGATATAAAAAAAATTTAAACAAACCCGCACAGAGATAATATGACCAATAACAGGAGGGGAGGGGGGTCGGCAGACTGTATCTGGAGATTAGGTGAGCCGAATGTGATACATGAGTCCTCATATTGATTATCTCTGAGGGAAGAATCGTTCCTAAAACATTAAGACATCCGTCTGAAGAGCTCCCGAGTTATTGTCATTTTAAAATAATTAAAACATTTAAAACAATTAAATAAAATAGAAGAAGGGCACCCAGCAACTCAAAACTCGGACTGGTTGTGAGGAAACGCAAGAGGAATCCATTCGAACCAGTCCGAACTCTATAGTTGCAAATGGGACGGCGCTAGTTCGAGAATGGAAAATGAAACTAACTCCCCGGGGGGGGGACAATTGTGACGTAAATGGTCAAGTGCATCCTAACGATACACAGAGTGGTAGGTGTCCCCTAGTTTCATCCTTCTATCTCAGAAAATAGTGACGTCGTCTAAAGATCTAACCCTATATAAATAACATGTGGATTCTAATTTTAGTGATAAAGCCCCTCTAGGCCCATTATCTACAAATAAATTATAACAGATGAAAGCGCTCAACAAGAAGAACCTATGGTCCGAATTTCATTAACGAAGCTCAAAATTCCTCGGAGCTATGCGGGATTTAAAAAAAATTAAACTTTAAAAATAATTTTAAAGTATTAAATATAGGTGAAGAAATGGGGCTATATGGTCCTGAGAAATTAAATCTTGAATACTCATAGTGATAACAATCGAATCCAGCAGGTGCGGTCGATTAAGGTCACATTGGATTTGAGTTATTACTGGGGAAGCCCTGTACTGGGTAGCACCGGAGGGGGCCAATTCCACGCAATGTTTGCGCTAATACGATTAAAGCGCTATTTTATTTAAATACTTAATAACTTCTTTATTTATAAAAATAACCTCATGAAACTTTTTCCGTGCGTATGACGATATTATGCTTAATCTATACAAAGATTGAAAAAATTACTTTAAAAAAAATTGTGTTTTCTTTTTTTTTTCCTTTTTGTGAAATATATTTAAGAATTAATTTTGTTAAAAAATTACTGTTGTTTGCAATAGATATATGAAGTTTGAAGGCATTAACTTGAAAATGAATCCCGAAAAAAAATTAAAACTTTAAGAAATAAAGCATTTTTACAATAGGAATAACTCTTACTTTTATTTTGAAGGTCTTATCACTCCTTTTCCCGAAGATTTCGTGTCGCGATCGCTTAAAGCGCTTTATTACTAACTGTTGGCCCCGGGTTTGAAACAATGTCATCGCTTAATTTTTATGATTTTTAAAAAAAATACTTTATTTTTAAAAAACTCATAATTTGATCTTTTGCAGTTACTGATTTAAAAATAAAATGCCGAAAAAATTTTTACGAACTTTTAAAAAATACTCAAATTTTAAATATTTAATAGCTACTTATCATATTCAGAGTTTTTATAACTTCTTCATTTATAAAAATAATTGTATGAAACTTTTTTTCCGTGTATCCAACTTTTCAAAAAATGCTCACAATTTTAATTCAGCACTTAATACAGTTGTGAAATTTTGCATATATATAATTATAAAAATTTCTACTTTTTTTCACCATACAACTATTTTTATAAAGGTACATTTTCGTTTTCGGGGCCTAAAAAGTTGCAAAGTGAGTGAGTGCATATTAAAGTCTCATGGTTCAATAACTCGAGAGTTCTGATAGCGAGAGGGCTGCGGTAGCCCAGTGGTCACTGTATCGGATCATGGCATGCATGTCATGAGTTCGAGCCCAGTACCACTAAAGATCCTCAGTGTAGGGCAGCGATAAACGTTAATCATGCAGTTATGTTGAAAAGGAGTGTTAGAGAAGTGCTGATTTTGTGAAGGAAATGGAAAGTTTTTATAAATGTAGACAAAGCCCGTGCAACGCCAGGCCATGCAGCTAGTGTTAAAATAATAGACTACGGTGTGCGCGCCCATCGGTGTAGTGACGTTATGCTCGCGCATCCGTAACGGTGTGCGCGCGCAACGTAAAGATTTAACCTGATCCTTTTTCCCTAACGCGAAATAAGAAGTATAACTTCAAAAGCGGAAAAAGAGAAAAAAGACAAACTAAGCTCAGAAAAATACATGGAATTCCTCCTGAATTAAAAAAAAATATACATCCTAGAACGTTTTATTGAAAAACAACAATTGAGTTATTTTGGTGTGCAGTAAATACCTTTGAAAATAACTTCTAGGTATATCTTCGAAATGCTACTAATTTAATGAAAAATATATGAGACATATGTATCTGAAATATCAGTCCTATTTTATATCTTTAATAATAAAGAACAAGGTACTTATTGTTTACTCTCCTTCCTTATTGGAAGAGGTGTGAACAAATTACCATCTCCGAGTCAAAAGTGTTTTATCGATGTGGATATGTCTTAAAAATTAATAAGGTCTGGCAGTTCCACTTCTGCCTTATTGGATGGAATCAGAAGATTTACTGCTAATTTTCAATAACTTTGAAAGAAAAGTTCCTTAGTTAGCGTGTTCTCTTACTCTGAAGAAGCTTTTAAATCATCTTTAAATTTAGGCAGCTTATTTTTCCTTAGTGGCCGTAATTTTTCACGTTTCATATATCACTCAATTTTGTTTATTAGTTGAAAAATAGATTCAATTTTCATAAGGTATCTGACTATTTTGAAAAGGTGTTGCTCGGGTGTTGAGGTCATTGCAAAGAAAAAAAATAATGCTTCAGGAAGAAGAAGGAATAATGTATCTAACTTAATACGAATAGTTAAGTGTATTTTTGAAGGAAATTTTTTCACAATACTTTGTACACGAAAAATTAAATATCAAAAAAACAATCCAATAAAATTCAATGAAATTTCTAAAAAAACTTATGTTATGAACTATTCAGAGTGTAATAAGGTGCCGGTTTTAAGATAGTTGCATTTAATGACATTTTTACACCTATTTTAACATATAATATAAGATAATTTTGACGAAAAATTCTTAGATATACTTATTTGAATGCTTATAAATTATTTATTTCTAAAAATATTTTTTTTACTGTATGATTTATGACACTTCAGATGGATCAAGAATATATGAATGAAATTAAAATTGCATTATGTCCAGTGTATTTTTATTTATGCTTCTTTTCTTAACATTGAAAATTCTATAAAAATAATGAATTTTTCCAAAAACAAAAGTTTATATATGTTATTAATTTAATAATTATGACTCTTTAAATCCATATATTAAGACAAAAAATTCTTACGAAAATAAATGTTTGAAACATTTGGAACCAAACACATTCGGATGCCTTAAGAGTATATCACTTGAATTTGTCTTGCTTTGAGTGAGTGAGAGATAGTGTTATATTGACGTCGTAGTACAAAGCAACATGGGGTCATTAAAACGGACTTATTTCTGAGCATCGGTCAAGGGACGAAGATGACATCTGAGATGTACACTACACCAACCAGAGAGCATTAAGTCTCGGCAGCTTTAACGCGAATCGGTCACCTGTATATGTTTTGCTCTGAGTTTGCCATGATAAAGTTTTCCCTGCTAAATGAATAGGGGGGATATTCTGAGTGTTTTTGGGTTAATCTCGTATCTTCTGTTCTAAGTGGCTTGTGTTCCTCTTGGAAAGCTTTCGACGATATACGACAGGATACGTTGGCCACACACACACGTGCTCAATTTAAGATTAAGACTATGTACGGTACTGCAGTCTAGAGAAACATATGAAATTGGAAATTGATATCGTTATTTCAAACCACCAGCTTAAAATGAAGAAGTGTTCCAGACTGATATATCTCATTCTGTATTTTGACACCGCACTACATGAGTAATTTAAAAAAATCCAATTAACATGTAAATTCCACCATTATCCTAAGAGTCAGGAAGTATTTTAATGTAAACGTTTTTTCTTTCTTTCATGAAGCATTTCTTTTAAAAGGCAACTTGAATTATACAAAAGTAAGGACGAAGGTTGTGTCATCAACTACCAAACTCAAGTAATTACCAAAAAGGTTAAAAAAAATCCCATTGTTATTAACAATTTGTTCATCATAATTTTTCTATAAAACTCGTTACATTTCTTACTGAAAATTTCTGTTTTTCGTTCATTTAGCTATCTGAGTTATATTGATCATATTCAGTGATTCTATATTCTCAATTATTCATTTGCAATTTTATCAGATGGATATTGACAGATAATTGCAATTTCTTTCATGTTAACAAAATGTACCATGTGTATTTACTATAGATATAGATATGTCTCCCGGACGATACAATACAGGCCTTACAATGCCTAGGCATGCTGAGTATCAATTTATCAATCTGATCTTGGGGAATATTACACCACTCATCAAGCAATGCCCTCCGAAGTTCCGGTAGACATTTGGAAGGGGGTTGACGGGCTACAATTCGTCAGCCAGCATATCCAAGACATGCTCTTTTGGTTTCAAATCAGGTGAGTATGCTGGCCAATCCATGTGGGTGATATCCTCAGATTGAAGGTATTCATCTACAATGTTTGCACGGTGAGGACGGGCGTTGTCATCCAATCAGCACCCAGGGCGCCCCGAAACAAACGTACATGTTGTTCCAGAATGACATACCAATAGATATGGCCTGTCATTGTTACACTCTGAACATGCAGGTCAGTTCTGGAACCAAGAATAATTCCTCCCAAACGAGCCATCCTACACCACCGTAACGGTTTCGTTCAATGGTGTTTTCTTGGTGGTAACGGGTACCTGGCACTCTCCATATTAAAATCCGGCGAGAATCAGACTGCAAACTAAACCTGGACTCGTCGGAAAACATCACACAAGACGACTGTTGTCGTTTACACAATGCAAGCTCTCTACTCCACGTTAATCGCAGGCGACAGTAAGTTGCGGTAAGTGGAACACATCTGACAGGCCTACGAGCATATAGACCAATGTGCCCTAAGCGTCTGTACACGGTCTGACTTGAAACTGTCGTACCGGTAGCTGAAGAAAGCTGACTATACAAGTCTGATGCTGTGCTCCGTCTGTTTCTTTTGGCAGTAATTGTCAAATACCGGTCCTCATTCGGCGTTGTAACTCGGGGGTGACATGTGCTGTAACATCTACTCACATTAAAATCATCTTGGAATCGTTGCCAAAGCCTGGAGATGGCACTCTGGACGATTTCAAGTTTCTCGGATACTTCCAGCACATTCTACCACGTAAAAAATCATCCAAATGCTTCCCTTGCGCCATAACTATGCGATTATTGCACTGAAAGGCTTTTAAAGCTCTCGTGAACAATTTTACTTCTTTGCCACCATTCCTTATGTACTCTTCTCTTACACTATCGTCATTGTGACGTACTATCCGCGCCATCTGGTGGTTTCCTGTAATTTTTATATTCTTCTTCAAGATGTGAGTGATAATTCTACTGGTGAAATTTTTATTTTAGTGTTCAATTTCTGTGTGATTCTGAATTATCCTTAGTTTATGGACATGAGTGTATGTTGTTGGCTACTTTTTTATGACGTTCTACCTTTTCATTTAAACACCCCTTATACTAGCGATCAGATATCAAAACCTTGCTATAACTGGTTTATTGTTCAACTTAAGTTGAACGAACTCTAAAACATTTCTGAATGCCTTTTTCAGAATGTAAGCGTTTTGTTAATAATAGACTCATAGATTTTATCTTTAACATTTCATAGATTTTTTATCAGTTTTTAAATCAAAATGAGGGATGGTCGATTCTTCATAAAAGTAATTAAATCGTAGATTTTATTGTTTTTTCTTAAATGCAGCCACGATTCTGCAATGTTTATGTATATTGTAAGATTGAATTGTTTTGTTTCCAAAAACTGAATTATCTGCTTTGAGCTTCAATATTCTTATCGATAAATTCAAAGTACACATATGCCCTAATTTAGTCTAGATTTTACATTTTGCATTCTCTTAATGACGACTGTATTAAAAACTTTACTTTCCTTATAATAATTGCCATATATATATATATATATATATATATACAGTCCCTGGCCAAATTATTAGACGCACTCCTGTTTTTTAATAATTCATTGATTAGTATAAGTTTATATGCAATACTTTCGTATTTAAACATACATCCAATGGATTTTAAATGAGTAAATTTATGATATATTTTGTATTTGTATTTATTTTTCACACATGGCATCACAAATTTAATGAATTGTCACACGAACGTAAACAAGTCAAAAACATACTCGAGTCGCGTTCGCGCATGTTTCAGTTGCGGACGTGTTTCTGTGGGTTAATGTGCTTTGTTTGTTAATTTAGCAGCTTTATTTTATGCAGCTATTTGTTTGTTTCATGTGCGGCGTTTAAATGATCGGTTTGTACACTTTCAGCATGGGTAAAAAAGGCGATTTTTCACTATGTAAGAAAGCAGAAGTAAATTCCCTTGTGAATGCAAAATTGTTTTCAAACCGCGAAATATCACGAAAGCTGAAAGTTTCTGAAGCTAGTGTACGACGCATAAAGAAGAAAATTGAGTCAGGGGAAGAATTGAGCCTATAAAGAAAGAAAAAATGCGGCAGAAAGCCTATTTTCCCCCCAAGGTCAGAAAGATATTTTAAGAAAATTTGCCTTGAAAACAGATTTGCTACCACAAAAGTGATAAAATCGCAACTCCAAGATATTAATGTGAAAGCTTCTGAACGCACTGTTCGAAGAAAATTAAAAGCTTTAAATTTTAAGACCTGCCGTCCCACTAGGAAGTCCAAGTTAATCCCTGCAACAAAAGCAAAGCGTCTGAATTGGGCCAAACACTGGCGTGATAAAGATGTGTACTTCTGGAGATCGGTATGTTGTTATAATTTATTCACAAACAAAGTGTTTAACCATTTTCTATTACAGAAGGAACAGCAAAAAATGTTAATCTATTATTATTTTTTATTTTTGACATGTCTGCTTCAGTGATGAAAGAACATTTGAAATTTTGTAGAACAAAACTCAATTTGTGCGTCGTCGTGATGGAGAAAAGTTTCATTCTGACTGTGTTGTTCGGACTGTGAAACACCCTACAAAAATAATGATTTGGTCAGTCATCAGTGGCAAGGGTATTGGACGTCTGGACGTGGTTAAAGGTATGATGCGGCAAGACCAGTACACGATGACTTGCAAAATCGCTTGATTCTGCAGCTAGAAGAATGGTTTCTAAATGGAAAACCATACATTTTTATACAAGATGGAGCTCCCTGACATACAGCTCGGTGTATCAAAGCTTTTTTGGCAGAACAAAATATCCCTTTGTTGGATTGGCCGGGTAATAGCCCTGATATTAACCCAATTGAAAACATTTGGGAGTTAATGAAAAGAGAAGTGGCTAAAGATGCGATTACAAATAAAACACAGCTCTTAGAAAGAATAATTCACGTGTGCAATCATCATCCTCAAATGCAGGAGACAGTACAGTCTTGTATTGATAGCATGCCGCGCAGAATTGAAGTTCTCATAGCGGCTAAATGTGGCTCAACAAAATATTAATATTTAATTATAATTGTTCCTGTTTTCTTTCAAGAGCCAATAAATACATATTTTTTTCTTTAATGATGTCTTATTTGTGATAATAATAGATTATTAAATGGACAACCAAAAAAACATACACTGTATCTGATAAATACAAAAAACCTGTATAGTATCACCCAATAATTAACATTTTTCATAAAATCTTATAGTGCGTGTAATAATTTGGCCAGGGACTGTATATATATTGCCAAGGAACAATTTAAACACTTTAAATTATGTTACTCAGTTATTGATATCTTTCGCTTATACATCGGTATGAGATAATCATATGGAGTTAATGGTGATATTTCGTGATATTTCATTTGCAGAGTTTCGAAAACTTTGGAATTTTAATTAAAATATTACTCACATCTATTGTATCTGATTTTAAGATTTAAGAAAAGAAAGGGAAATCTTTTTTCCGAACGGTTTCAAATGTAGATGGATACCTTAAATAGCTAGAGGTTTCTTGACGGTAAGTAGAGTAGCATATATAAATACTTTTCTAATAAATCAAACATAAAGTAATTTTTTAAAAAGAAAAATAAACAGGAATTGAGTTTCAGAGTAAAAAAAGTTATTGTATTTTCCTTTAATCAGTTTACAGTCATCAAAATTGTAATTTTGGGAAGAAGGCGTTTTTTATTCATTGGTTAATTGACAGGTAAAAATTTAAGTAACTGAATTGGGATGTTGATGGTTTGTATAATCTTTTAGTTAAGGTATTGAAACTTTAAAATCATTTTCACAGAAAAATGTCCAGATCCGAATATTAAATAATTAATTCATGTTTAGTTCTACTATACGTTTTTGCATACTCATGTTATTTGTCCTTTTTTATCTGAGTTTTATTTGTTTATATCAATATAAACTCTGATATCTCACAATCAGGAACAGTAATTGCTTTGAGTTATATGGCCCTGTGAGTGCATGGAGCGTAGCTTTCACCACACTCAGACCCACGTGGTCTATCTCGATGAAAACCATATGTAACGGAATCTGCCTTAGTGTTAATCTTGAACTAGACTTCAACGTTACTAGGTGATGTTTATTATCACAGATATTTAGTAATCTTGATCTTGGCTTCGGCGTTACTAGAGTGTCATTGTTTACTCGGATATATTATGTCATTATTTTCATTCTTTTATTTTACCTTGGTAATTTAGTTTTTAAAGATTATTTTATTTTGTTTTATTGAAGTTAATCGAATGTTATCAATAAACCAAGGAAAAGACAAACTTGAATTCCAGTGTTATTTGAATAACACCACACACGCACTAGCAGTATCAGTATTATTATTACTATCATTTTTTACAGAACTAAACAAGTTAGTTGTTTTAAAAGATTAAATTTATTTGATTTATACTTGAGACTTCATTGCTAAGATTTATCACTTATCAACCATATTGCATGAAATTTGTACGTGACCTACCTATATAGAATTATTTATTCAATAACGTAAATAACTATTAGATAGTAGAAAAATGATATAGTTAAAATCTATAGTATATCGTTTGAGAAATGGGCCCACTTTATATCAAATTTCTTTCAAAGTAAAGGGTTTCTTACAAAATAAAAGATTAATAAAGTTCTTATCATGTCGAAACTTCTCTTACTCGAGACTGACGAAATTGATTTGCTTATTTTTTTTATTCAGACTCCATTTTTTTACTCCAATTTTCTTGGCAAGATTTCGTTTTTGTTAAGAATTTCTTTCAAATTTTGTTTCTTTATCATTATGGTAGTTAGAATAAAGTTTTTCATTTATCAAAACATTACCAAAGTTTAACTAAAAACAACACTTTAAAACTAACCAAAACATGAAGGAGACAAAAATAAATGCTGGTAAGCTTCCCGAAGGGATTAAGTGCTGTTGTTTACAGTAAAGGAGCCAAAACATGAAATGCATTATGAACTTATATTTCAAAATCGATTTTTCAAAATTGCATTTGATGTTAAAACCTTGTTGTTGGCACTGTATCTTATGAATCAGGTTTAACACAAAACTATAATATTTATTTTTAAATTTTAATGATATGCATGCTAAACCAAACTACATATTATTGTTTTTATGACTTAAGATAATCCACATACACACAGAAAACTGAAATATTTTAATCTCCTCAGAACCGGGACAAAAATAAAAGTTTGATATTTTGAAAAAGGTACTTAAATAGTTGTTTTGATCCCTATGATGTAGAAAAGTAAAATAAAAATTTATAGAAGCTAGGAGGTGGATGTATCTATGTGATACAAACAAATTTAACAAAAGTCATTGTTTTAATATTTAAGTAAATTCATTCTTTTTTTGCTGTTAAAAAGTAAAAAGTACATATACAAAGAAAAAGCATATTTTAAAAATAGTTTAATATTTGTATATATAAATAAGAAAAAAACCTGTACTTCGACGATGCGCAAACATCTTGTTTTCATTATGAGAGGCTACTTGAAATCGTTATCATAGGCAGATACTGCCATTTGTTGGCTAAACGAGGAAATTATATGAGGTATTTCACTTTGTTTCTCATGCAATACAACCGGTTCCAAATTTGTTTTTGCAACTCAGCCTTCACAAAAAATTACGAAACTTTTGTATCACATGTGATACTAGGTGACCGAGGATGTTAATGAATTAATATGCTTAGAAAAAGTAATTTATTATACAAAATCATAGTTTTACCTTAAGGTATTCAACTACGTTCGGAACCGTGATTTTAAAGAAGTGCATAAATGGATAATTTTCATGATATTTAGCGTCACTTAGATTGGAATACACGTATAAAATTGGATTAAGGACATTTTGACAAAACAATTATTTAAATACAATATTTCGGCAAAAAATTAACTTAGAAAAACCTTATTTCAAAATGTTTTCCTTTTGTGAAAAATGCTTCTATTATAATAGTATTTTACCTGTATGTAGCTCAGACCTCTCTACAGAGGCGCAATTATGATTTTTAAAAAATCCCATTATTTTCAGAGTTACAACCGATTGAAATAATTATCAGCGTTTTTTTCTTAAAATTTATCCCCTCTGTTGTCGTAAGACATGGATAAACCCACTTCTAAGTTATATATTTCAAAATTTCTAGTTGAGCCTCTGTACACAGGTCTGAGCCATATACAGGCAAAATATTTTTATAATAGAAGCATTTGTCGCAAAAGGAGAATATTTTGAAAATGGGCCATTCTATGTTAATTTTTTGTCAAAATATTGTACTTAAATAATTTTTTTATTAAAATACTATTCTTGAAATTATTTTATATACATTTTCTAATCTAAGTGACACTAAATATCATAAATATTCTCCATTTGTACGCTTTTGCAAGAACACGGTTCCGAACGTAGTCGGATACCTTAATTTACTCTTTTGGAATTGTGAATTTTAAATTTGATGCGGGGCAATGAATTCCATTTGAAAGATGTGAGAAAAACCTAAATGATTTTTCCTTTCAGATTTATGAATTCTTAATTGAATACAGGGTTTCACATTCGAATTTGTCTGAATGAGTGTTTATTAACGTCACAGAGTAAAATACATGACGGCTATAGGAGACGGTAATTTCAAAACTCGGTCAAGTCACATTCACTACACTTCAGGTGACATCCCATTCTTCAAACTTCCACACCACCTAAGGAATTTGAGATATGACACATTTATCGTGTATATATTTATCGTATCCCATCTTCACGGCAGGTTTCTCTGATGCACTAGAACTCGAGATCATAATACGTCGGCCACACGAGCACATAACTAGAGCCACTATCCTACCTAGACCGCACATTCAATCTTGCCATTTTCGTTCAAAATATTTATTCGGAATTTAGATCCCTATTAAAGAAAAAGAAGGAATTTTAATTAAGACACACATATCTAACAAAGCTCTCATTTCAGTGATTTGTTTAAATGAGGAAAACATTGAAATGTAAAGCTAAAATCTATCTAATTTCGTAGTAACCATTAGTTACTGCGAAAGTAATGCTAGATTAATTATTAATATAGTTTAATTTTTTAGTATATCAGAAATTAAATGAAATTTTTAAAAATTGAATAAAAAAATAAAGAAATTTTTGCTCAAAAAAGTATAATGTTTAATACAGCATAAAAATTTATGCCTTCCACCATAATATTTGAAATTCAATATCATACATATGAGTAAATAATTGCTTGCGAAAAATAACAAAATGTATAAAAATATTTAAATCTTGCGGAGTGTGATGAAGACCTATATAAAAAAGGTTATTTTTGGAATTTTTTTTTTATTAATGGAATTATTATGAAATTCTCTCTCTCGCTCTCTCTCTCTCTCTCTCTATATATATATATAACCATAAATATAAATACAGATAGCTATAGAATCTAAGTATAACTATTCAAGATAGGAAATATTAGGCACATTAGTACAATAGCAAACTCCTGGCTTTAGGAACCAAAATTGCAGGCTTAAGCAAGTTTTAAGTCTAGCCAACCTTCACCTGTAATTTGTCTATACACTGTGCCAAAGGGAAAGGAAAGAATACTATTAAGAGAAATTTAATTATTACAAATAAAATCACTATACTATTAAAATTTAACGATAAAATTATAGCCTACTAGTATTCACAGTTAGAGATTTAAAGACGATGCAATAAGGTAAATAGTAAGACTTACTTCGTGAGATATCAACTAGTTTTGATTCCCACCAAATACAACAGAGGAATATCAGTACCGCATAAAGTTCATAAATTATGATAGAATAATATAAATTCTATATATATATATATATATATATATATATATATGTACGTTTTAAAAACCATAAAGATATATTGATTAAAATATTTGCAGAAAATAAAGAATTACAAGAATATTTAAATAATTATATTATTAATGTATTAAACATGTGGCGCCATCTATTGCATAATTATTAATTTTAAAAATACTAACATTAAAACATAATGGCAATAATAGTTATTAATACATATTGTATATTTTCACTGAGAACTGTTAGAAATATAATTGTAAAGAAAGTTAGCAGGATATCCATGTTCAATACATTGTTTAATTAAGTTATTAACATTTATAAATACATTAGCTTTATTGTCAACTAATACATTATTACGATCAATATAGTTAAAAATAATATTTCTATATATAGATGTAGATAAGTTTGAATTCCAGTAAGACACTTTAAGAATGTTAAAATTAAAGGCATCTCTTTTATCATAAACTTTTTTTTTGTAATTTAAAATCCTTAATATACAATTATGCATCTAAATAATTAGTTTTAATTGAAATATGATTAATTTAACTAAGTTTAAGTAATCCGGATAAAATTGAATATTGGCATTAAAAACTATTTTTACCAAAAATAATTAAATCATCCATATATCTAAAATTAAATAATCATTATTAATAATATAATTATATTCATAAAAGTGTAAATATAAATTAAAAACTATTGCTAGCAAGGCCTCCTTGTGGTAAGCCTTTATTTTGTTTATATAATGAACCATTAAAATTAATATAATTTTCTTTTAAAACTAAATCTATGAGAGTTTTAAATTTGTTAAAATTAATATTAAGATTATAATTACTGTGGTTTTCTAAAATTACTTTAATAATATTATTGATATCAATGGAATTGGAAAGATCTTCAAAGTCATAACTATAAACTGAATAAATATATATATATTAAAAAAAAATCTATAATATATTTACTATTTTTAATTATAGCTTTATTTGCTTAAATATAAAGTTTTGTATACTATTATGTAGTAATTTGCCTGCAGTAGTATAATATATGTTTTAAAACCATTTGTCACAGTTCTAAATTTAACAGGACTTTTATTGAATTTTGGTGATAAAAATATATATGGATACTTAATTTTAGGAACAGAAAAACCTAATTTTTTATAAAAAGCAATAATACGATTACTAATTTCATTGTGACAAATCCAATTTTTTAAAAGATTCATTGTCTAAAAAGTATTCAATAAGTATATTATAATAAAAATACTTACAAATCCCAGCATATTTTTCAGACACTTTGTCGATGTAAACTATAATAAAATTATATTGTAATTCATAAATTTTCTGTTTTATATCTTTATATGTAAAGTCATGATGAGAATGGTAGCTAAATTTCTTAAGGGCTTTTAAAATATTGTATTTACATTCAGCATATGTCTCTGTAGGTAGCCAATATTTAATTGCAGATTTTGCAACAAATTCATCCAGATCTTTTTTAATTTGTGTTTTAACAGTATTTTTGTTATTAGAAACAATTAATCTGAAACAATGGCCTTTACTCGTGATATCCTTTAAAATTTTGTTATGGATTATATCTAAATTGCCAGTAACTCAGTGTTTCTCAAACTTTCAATACTGGCGACCCAATTTTAAATCATAATTTTTGTCGCCCCCTTCCCCCCGTACAACAATAATGTATTTACTGCAATAAAAATACACTTTGAGAGACAGACGCTAAAAATACAATACGATCTAAATTATAAACCGTACAAATTAATAAGATATGTATATTAAATTTTATATATGTAACTTTTAAGTAAAATATATTTTAAGATTTTTTTTACTTGAAATATATATTACTTATTTATTATTATGTTTTTTTTTTATTTTTCTAATTTTTAAATTGGAACAGATCGCAAAATGATATATTTAATTTAAGATTTATTTCCTTCAGCATCCATTTCTCAAAATACAAATATCATTAGAAAAATAGTCTAGTCTATGTTGCTCTCTATCATATCCATCACATCTGGCATTATCGGGTACGTTTGTTTTAGTCTGGGCAACCTATCGGACGTCTCTGCAAAACATGTAAAAATGCTTTTCCTCATACAATTCCAGTCAGTTTATATATATAGGTCGACTTGATACTTCTATAGCTACCATATGTAGCTTGAATGTATTTTTTTAAATTTGCACGTTAATTGTAATTCACGGCAATTTCGTATTTACGGCAGTAGATTAAAACAAAATCATACAAGTCTTCATCTTTTAAGTCGTAAGCAAACCTTCGGCGATAATAATGGATCAACAAGTACACAGACGCGCATGGATCCGAAAATTAAACCAAGGAAATATTCTCAAAAATACTTACATTTTAAATTTCTACCACTACCGAAGTAAATGATGAGGAAAAAAGCCCTAGCTCGTTATGTGTTAAAACTTACAAATCTATAGAACAACATGTGACAGTTGTTTATAAAACCATGTAAAATCATTCAGCCATGATGGCAAAGAATTTTAAAAAGTATTTTCTGGATGAGGATAACTTGCTAGCAAGTTACGAGTGGATTAGAGATCTATTTCAAGATACTCCAGAAGAAATCTTCATTGATTTCACATCCTGTGAAAAATTAAAAGACAATTTTGTAATAAATCACTCTTTGAAATTTGGGTAGAAATGGATGATGAATTTCCTGTACTAAAAACAAAAGCACTTTGTATACTATTACCATTTTCAACATCCTACCTTTGTTAAACCGGATTTTCTGCAGTGGCTGCTTTGAAGACAAAATATAGATCTCAGCTAAATATAGAAAAATTACTCAGAGTGTCAATTTTTGATATTAAACCTTCCTTTGAAAAACTTTGCCCTACAAGACAAGCACATAGAAGTCCCTAATAATTATTAAACTTGTTCTTAATTTAGTATTAAGAAATTTTTTATAAAATACTTTCTTCAGTACTGAGATACATTAAAAGCATACTGGCTGAAACATCGACTCTTCGCCGAATTCATTTTTTTAAAAAAATATAACATTATTCTTGATATAATAGCTGAACTGTAAGGAGAGTAAAACTGCGTGAACGACATTGCATACAAAAATTTAAAATTATTTATTTAGATTAATGCTATATTTGTAAATACCTGTTTAAAAGAACTGTAATTTTAAACCTCACAGAATTAGCATTTAGAATTAATGTTAAATAATGAAAAATAATATAAAATTCCTATGAAGAATAATTGTGTTACTTTTTAATATTTAAAGCGAGAAGACTTCAAAATGTTTTAACCCGGGAGCAGACGCGCACTGGATACTAACTCTAATGGTAGTGCGGTGGAACTCAGTCACCCCAATCATTTGTTTATAATTATTTTTACTGTACACGAGATACAAATCAGAAATCCAGTGATTAATTTAATTAAGAGAAAGTATACTTACCGATTTTCAAGGACTATTCAATTTTTGTTTGATGATTTGTGAAAAAAAAAACCCAATAAAACTGAACTAAAATGATTCAAAAGTGCGAGACCTTAATAAAGAACGCAAATCAGAGACACTTTTCACTAATATTATAGAAATCTTATTTGCTGGCAAAACTGTCATATTTTGTTCAAGTTATTGCAGTTTTAATGAGCTTTCATGATCCAGTGAGGGAATATTAACGTCGCACTGTTCAGCTACACAAGGGCTTTTGGAAACGGACCTCTTAATTTTAAACCATGGTCAAGTGACGTGGATGATACTTGAGCTGGCCTCTTTTAACTACCACACCATTCCAACAAGAGGACGTTTGAGCTCTCGACAGATGTAACGTGCATTTCTCCCCTACACGGCGGGTCTTTAGTAGTACTGGGCTCGAACTCATGTCACCTTTGGGGATCAACAAATAGCAAGTTGAACTTTTTCTTTCTTGTGTCTTTTTGACAAGGCGAAT
Organism: Trichonephila clavipes; assembly: GCA_019973935.1. Taxonomy (NCBI): domain Eukaryota; kingdom Metazoa; phylum Arthropoda; class Arachnida; order Araneae; family Nephilidae; genus Trichonephila; species Trichonephila clavipes. Next base: position 677,579 of record BMAU01014018.1, read on the forward strand.
TGAACGTTGTGGTACACTTGTGGTTCTTTAGGAAGCATTTGAAAATTTTTACTTTCGTTTCATGTTTATCACGTTTCTCAATAATGAATAATATGCATTTTTCAACAGGTTCTTTTGCTTGATCGGTTTCAACTTCCTTCAATAGAGATCATAGATGCCCCACACCACCGCTTGCGGGTTGAAAGTGTATTCAGAAAAAAAAATACGGATGATCTAAAAAGGATTATGACGGTTTTCACTATACTTTATATGTTTGAAAATACTCATAATAAATAAATCTTGGCCAAATAATCCTTCAAATCAATCAATTCTTTTCCAAATATTGTAAAACTCTTTATTATTTACAATTTCCCTGAGCGAAAAATAAACACTTAAAGGATGGGACGGAACTAATGTAGAACTAACCATACCAGTAAGCTTGAAGGTCAATCAAATAATCAGCAAACGTATTATGCAGACAGGTGGCATTAGCCACAAAAACAACAACAACTTTCGTTTCATGTTTATCACGTTTCTTAATAATGAATAATATGCATTTTCCAGCAGGTTCTTTTGCTTTATCGGTTTCAACTTCCTTCAATAGAGATCACAGATGCCCCGCGCCACCGCTTGCGGGTTGAAAGTGTATTCAGAAAAAAAAATACGGATGATCTAAAAAGGATTATGACGGTTTTCACTATACTTTATATGTTGGAAAATACTCATAATAAATAAATCTTGGCCAAATAATCAGGCCGTGGGTAGCCTAGTGGTTAGAGCATCGGACTCCAGACCGGAAGGCCTGGGTTCGTTGCTCGATGTCACCAAATACCCTCCGCGTGCACACGGAGTACGTGCTCGTTAAATCAGTGGGTCCGTAGTCTTGTGGGCTTATTCACTAGCGCAGGAACTGGGGAATATTTCCCTCCCCTTCAGTTCACTTGCAGAAATTGTGGAGGTGGAGATAGAGGTCGTGTCGCCATCTATCGTCCCTTCGGGGAAGTTTCACTGAGCTTAAATCGCACTGTCACCTGTATGGTGCTCAAGGCCAACGACAGGCGTACCTCTTGCCCTTGCCACGATGAATTTCGTGGGCCTCGTTCTGACTACGTCAGACAGGTGGCATTAGCCACAACAACAACAACAACTTTCGTTTCATGTTGATCACGTTTCTCAATAATGAATAATATGCATTTTTCAGCAGGTTCTTTTGCTTGATCGGTTTCAACTTCCTTCAATAGAGATCACAGATGCCCCGCACCACCGCTTGCGGGTTGAAAGTGTATTCAGAAAAAAAAATACGGATGATCTAAAAAGCATTATGACGGTTTTCACTATACTTTATATGTTTGAAAATACTCATAATAAATAAATCTTGGCCAAATAATCCTTCAAATCAATCAATTCTTTTCCAAATATTGTAAAACTCTTTATTATTTACGATTTCCCGGAGCGAAAAATAAACACTTAAAGGATGGGACGGAACTAATGTAGAACTAACCATACCAGTAAGCTTGAAGGTCAATCAAATAATCAGCAAACGTATTATGCAGACTGGCTGAAACGTGAATCATGTCTTCCTTTTCTTTTTCTACAACTAATGTACAGTATTTGAATAATAATTAAAGTGATGAATTATTCATCTTCTTAGAATTTTCTCAGGGTCTGGGTTTCGTTTTTTCTTTTAACGAGTAATATTTTATGTTAAAACGTGATGAAAAAATTCTCTCATTGAGAAAATACAACAAATTAAACAAAATGTTTTTTTCTTTAATTTGATTTTGGAATCAAAGATAGCTATTTGATGACGGAAAAACGCCAGATGATAAACATAAATTATATCAGTGTTGTTGTGTATTTTTTTATTATGGAAGAAAGTATTTTGTTTTACTTCTCTTTCCAGTTATTTTTTTAAAAAAAGCTTTACATTTCCGATATACTCTCACCCTCCTTGTAGGGTTGTCGCGCCCCCCCAGGGGTCGCACTCTACACTTTGAGAAACATTGCAGTAACTACATGTTTATGGTGACCATTAATAAAATCACTGTAGTTTTTACACATACAGTCTTCTATATAAATAGAAGGTAAACTTTTATTGTAATTAAAGATAAATCTACCCATCGTTTTATATTTAAATGCTTTCTTAACAACCACATTTCTAACAGAAAAAGTGACATATATGTCTTAAATACATTCGAAAAATTAATTTTATCAAAATTTTTATTCATGAATAATAAAGTGCAGTGCACTGTAATAAGCTCATAATTTTCTCAATATTTATTTCGAATTATTTAACTAAAAATTATTAATATCTTGAATAATGTGTACTGCATGGCATACGTTTAAAGAATCATTATTTAAGATTTAATTTAACATTACAATTTCATTTTTGTTAAGACCAAGCAAGATGTATTTGATATTCTTGATATTAAAATTTTTTTTCAAAAGCATCAATAATAATCTTAATATTATCAGTTAATGTATGTTTATGTCTAGTTTTTCTTTTAGTTCTTTTGCTTCTAGAATTTCTTTTAGAATTATTATTTAAATTGTTAACATTATATATATATATATATATATATATATATATATATATAACACCGATCAAACTTCCTATTTAAATATTAGTAATTATACTATTATTCAAGAACAAGCAATGACAATTTAATTTTCATATTATATAGTTTACTTACAGATTTAAAGAATTGAATACCTGCAATCACTGTCTTTCAGTTATACAGTGTGGCGCAAGTAAAAGTAGCCTGGAAAACAGAGTTCCGGGTTTTAAAGAAACACGGCAGAGGAAAGGAAATAGTTTATTAATCTGCTTATAGCAGATGTTAAAAATAACCGTCATTCATCTCTTGGCCCATTTGAGACCTGGACAATAAATTCCGTAAGCAGATTGAATATGGCCTGCTGGAATTGAAGCAACCTCATCCGAAATGTTTTGCTACAGTTCTTGAAGACTGTGAAAGTTATTGTGATACACCTTAGATTTGAAAGGTTCCCCATAAAAAAGTAATTGCAGACTGACAGATCAGGTAACCTGGTTTTCCAGGCAGGTCCGATATCAGATTGACAATTGCTAACAACTCTTTCAAGGACGAATATTGTGTAAATGGGAACCATGGTTCGGCGGTATGTATGGGCAAAGTACCATTCTATTGTAAGCAACCATATGTCTCTTACTCCTTAGTTAACGCTGCCACAAATGGATACACAACATTGGAAATGTAACACACCGAATTTACCTTCGTTGGAAGAAGATGAAGCTAATAATACGGTTTGCGGACACTGCCCACAAACCTTAACCTTTTGATCATGTAATGGTGTAGGGTGAAAGTAATGCTGATAATTCGCTTCACAAACCTGACATTCTGTGAGTTGACACAACCACCCATATCAACTCACACTGATACAGCCCAGTTTTGATCTTTCGTTGTAAGTGTCATATTCATATCCAATCGTATCTACTAGTCCAGACCACTTTTATTTTTTCCCACCCTTTATAATTTCAATGCTATTTCCTTCGAAGGAATTTTGTTTACCTCTGCACGTTTTTAAATTGATCACAAATAACTAAAATAAAACACTGTATTAAATTAGCTGGAAAACCAAAAAAAAAAATACAATAAATTAGAAATCTTATTCTGTTCATTTCAAAAATTAGATTAAAAGTTTTATATTTTTCAAGCAAATTATTCTTAAATCTAGAGAGAGTTATTGTCAAATAGCTAAAAAGTAAAATAATTTTATCCTATTTTATCTCATATTACTTCATTATTAAGTAAAATTATTCATAATTTAATCTTTTTGTCTATTTTTTCTTTCAATATTGATGCAGTTAAACCCCAAATTTAAGTAATTAATTGTAATTCGATGGATTTTTGCTAAGCTTCTAATTTTATGTTCAAGATATATAATTCCGACTTTTTTCAGTTGATTAACTTCAAACAAAATAATATTTCCAGTAACTCGAAATAAATATGTGAAAGTAAGTAAATCCATTTTTCTTCTCAGATATCAAAATTTAATTAAGTTTAATTGCTAATTTAATTTTTTGTAAGCATTTGAATGAAAAAAAAAACCCGAATTTAATCTTAATAATTCGTTTTTATTTATCAAATTTCTTAATATTATCATATTTTAAAAAATAGAGTTTATTATTATTATTTTCCATTTATAATGTAGTGGAGTTCATCTAGAGTATATTATTGCTGGATAATTATGATTTTAAAAATAGATAATAAACATTTGCTTTGGTTGTTATCTAAAACACTCGTTGTATAACTATAGTATAAATTCTTTTATTTCTAAACTATACAATTTAGAGTGTGTTATCATAATTTTATATGTGAATTCTTTATTCCAATTTATTTATTATTGATAGACATATAAACATATTGATTTTTTTAACACTGTCTTTCAGCTAAAGTTAGTTGATAATTTTACAAATGTACGAAGTTTTATTACAGATTGAATGTCACAAGGCACTAAATTTAACATTTTCATTCCTTAACAAAAATTAACATAAAAAGATTAAAATATTGTATAGTTTATTTGAAGTTTTTTTAAAACATAAAAAAATATTTTTTCACATATTGTTTTCCCATTCTCTTTAGCTTCCAAACTTAATGTATTTCAACAGAAAATGTAATTAGTATGACAAATATCAATTCCAAAGAAGGAATTTTTTGCTGATTTTTTCTCAATATAAAAAATTTAGTGGAGTCGAAGAAAATGTAACTGTCATAATTTCTGTTACATGAAAGGTAATTTTTTTTGTCTAAAAATGTAAAGTATAGGATATAAACTATTCATTAGAAAAAAATTAACTAACGAAAGTATTTTAATGATTCTTTCAAGTTATGTCTGACATTTCATTAAAATTCTTCGAAAAAAAATTCTTCAAAATATTACACACCTAAAGATATTTTACATTATTATACTCAAAAGAAAATGTTTCAAAGATGACTATAAAATTAGTTTTGAAAGAAACTATATTACTTTTAATGGTAATGTAAATAAATAAATTAATGATTAACCTCAAGGTACCTGATAGCAATAGTTAAGCTATTTTTTATATAAATTATTATAAAAATCGTTATATTATTGATGAAGATTTTTATTTTTTTATATATGACCTAATTGCCTTATGTAAAATAGTTGAACTTTTCGTAATATTAAATGTCATCATTTATATATTTGAATTCCATTCAAACGATCAATAAATCTCTATAAAAAGATGACATCGATACATCTTTTTGTATTATAGGTAACAAATTAAACATTAAACACCCATCGGGTTTAATGATTAGTGACGCTGAGTAGTTAGTCCCTGAGCTCGAATCCCGAAGAATGCGAATATTTTTTTATAAATGCATGGTGCTTATGCAGCATGAGACACTCTAAAGATTATTCAAGCTTCAAACTCTTTTGATAGGTTGGCGGAAGGGGAAGAGAGGTTAGAGGCCCCTGACCATCCACGGGTTGTTCTCCCTCAGGTATTAGGGTGGAATCAAGCCAAATCTCATTGTCACATGTATGGGGCTCAAAGCTGCAGCTATCAACAGTCTTAAAACTAGCCCCTTGCCACGATGAATTTCATAGGCTTCAAATTGTTATCGTCTGTCAGGTGACATCAGAAGCCACAGCATATTAAACAAGATTTTTTTTTTATGCAGAAAGATGATTTTAATGTTAATATTACTAAGATACTATTTTGAGGGGTTCCTAGATTTATATTTCCATTTGCACATTGTAAAATCCGGCGTATAACGTGCACCTATACTTTCAAGCTGCAATTTTTAATTCTTTGGTATATTCGCCGTATATTCGCACCTCTTTTCTTACGAAGAAACCTGAAACGCATGTGCTCAATGCTCGTACGTTTTGTAGTCATTTGTTCGAGGCATTATTTCAAACTTTAGAAAACAATATAGTATAATTCTTGAACTACAAATCTTTTAGTTCATAAAGAGTATCCTTTCTTATAAAGAAACACTATTTCGATCTATGCTTAAAAATCTAATTTTTTTTCTAGTCTTATCCCTTTTTTTATTTTTAAAGTTCTCATTTTTATACCCTGCGTATAACACGCACCCTTAAATTTCGATTTTACTTTTTGTGCTAGAAGTGCTTGTTATACGCCGGATTTTACGTTAAATATTATTCTTAATTGTTTATACCATAAGAATACATGAATAAAATATAATACTGATGTAATTTTTACTCTCAAAAGTTACAATGGTATCGAATTTTAACACTGTATTGTTTTCGATATCTTGAATTGAAATCTCGGATCCTTTATTTTTATTTAACAATTTCGGGTAAAGTAATAGGAAAAAATATATTTTATACAACTGACGTCAATGTAAGTTAATACTGGTTAGCTGGTTCTGATATTGCTTATAAAAATTCTGGTATTTGAAATAAAAAATTAGGTTATTGTGAATTATACTTTAGTAAGCCACATTTTGGCATTTTTCCTTACGCACTCTTTGGCTTAAATATGTACCTTATTTGATTTAAGCTACTTTTTTTAACTAAGGCAAAATAATGATTTATTGAGTAAAGATAATTATTACATACTTGTAATAAAAATTATACTATAAGGTAATTATTAGAATTTGTAATTATTATATACTTGAACATAATTTTATTATTATTACTAAAAATAGTGTTTTAAACAATTTAATATAATCAAATAAATTTTTTTCATCTCCATTGTAGTTTACTGAGTAAATCAAATTAAGCTGAAATAATTCAACTTTATAGAAAGCGGATATCAAAATTAGAAATATCAATGCATATTAAAGAAGTCTGCGCTTTAATTTTTTTTAACAAATATTACTGATAGAAACTATGCGAATAGATATTGGGTAAAACTATGATGAAAAATAGCTCATTTGCTTTTTCTAACGTTCATGCATGAATTTAAACATATTCTTGTGATTACACACTGTAAAAGTAATGATTTAGATATTTTTTTATGTCGATAACACTTAAGCAGTGGACTCAAAAGTAGCTAGCACAATAGCACTTTATTTTTGCAAACACCGTTCACAATTTCGTTTCTAAAACACGGTGACACACACTCAACTCTCTTCATGACACAGATGGTGCTTCGTATGCCATGAACTGATGCACCGCCCCACATTGCACTGGTTACATCATGCAATCACTGCATTAGTTATTTACACAAAATGTAGTTAAACTGTTCACAACTCAAATTACACAAAATACACTTTAAGAAAAGCACTATGTGTTCAATGAAAATAAAAAAAAAACAAAAACAATTCACTTAAATTAATTAAAACACACAACAAAAATACATTTTACCAGCAGTACTTAATCACTTGGCATTGGCAAAACACAAACTTTAGATATGAATCTTTTACGAGTACTAAATTGTGTTTTTACTTTAACTACTCGAATTTTGTTATATTCTAATAAACCTGAATAATTCTTGCTAATAACCACTTGTATGGTCGCAAATTCTCTTCAATTAAGAGCACCAAATCTCCAAATTTTACATTATAATTTTTTTAGCACATTTCCCTCTTTGAGCCATAAATCTTTTCAATGTCACAATAAATGCACTGGAATTTTATGTACAGCTTTAAACACAAATCAGATAAATATACAAAAATAGATTTTATGCAAACTTCCTTTGCGTTGACCTTTGTTTTTTATGAAGAAAGGACCACAAAAGTTGACACCCGAGCAGTAAAAGGGGCAGTCAGTGGTAACCCTTTCCTTAGGAAAATCGCCCATCATTTGAAATGTTATAACAAGCTTACACTCTTGAAACATATAATACATTTATTCACAGTTTTTCTACAAAGATTGCGACCCTTGAGATGCCAAACTTTTTCGCGAACATGATTCAAAAGTTAAAAGGCACCAACATGAAATTATTTGTTATGCAAATATATTCAATTATTATACATGACAATTTATGCGTTTTAGGCAAAATAATTTGATGTTTTTGATTCAAATCAAAATTTGTATTACCTAATCGGCCGCCCACTCTAAGCACACCATCTGAATCGAAAAACGGATTGATACTTTTCAAGTTACTTTTTGGCAACACTCGTTGTTGTTGTTGTATACTCTTAATATCTGCTTAAAGATCTTGACTTGGTATACTTTTTATTAAGAAATTTTCGCTTTCTCCAACTCATCTACTGTTAGTGGGTCGATGGCTTTGACCTTCCTCCTCATATTGATCACGAACCTAAAAATATAACTTAAGATAGACATAATGTTTAAATAATTGTTACTAATATTACACAATTTGTCCACAAAATCATTCACACAAATGTTAAGTACTGGTACTTCATTCTCAAGTTTTTCACGAAGGCATCGCTGTTTTCACTAATGTTCACAGTTTTGTTCGGATAATCACCGCCAGATAGAAACTCTGGACCATTCCATCACAGTTCTTGGTTCAGAAGTTTGTCAGGATCTACTCCACGAGAAATCAAATCTGCAGGATTCTGGTTAGATGGCACACTTCTCCACTGCCATACGGGAACAAATTTTGAATGTAAGCAATTCTATTCTGCACAAATGTTTTAAGGACCATAAACTTTAACTGATTCTAGTATCAATTCATCAATCACTCTTTTCACAAGTTTGGACAAAAGGACAGCTGCACATAGCTCTAATCTGGGAGTAGTTAGGCACTTAATTGGTGAAACTCTCACACACACTTTGCTAGTAATTAATCATCTCACTAAAGTCTCTCTCAAATTATTTTTTATATGCAATACACTGCAGCCCCGTAGTAACGCTTTGACGCAACAGAAAAACCATGAATCTATATAGATGGAGGATTCTAAATCACTACATGTCTTTCGATATTGATGCTATTTAGACTCTTTAGCCTAGTTAACAACTGGTGTCATTCATAATTCACTTGATTTGGGATTGGATCTTTCCAGTGAATACTAAGTCTCCAAAGCTTTTGCATAAACATCTTGACTTTGGACGCAACGGGAACCACCAGTCCCAAAGGATCGAACAGTCTGGCATTAGATGATAAAACGCTTCTCTTTGTACACGAATCACTAGCTATAATGTCAACTTTAAAGGAAAACGTGTCTCTTACTATGTCCCTGACTCACACAATATTTTGGTCTCATTTGGTCTAGAAAAATCGTAGATTCCATTTATACACTGGTTGTAGTTCAGAATAATTTCCACAGATTTTATGTAATTACAGGCCTGCACTTTTCAAAATTGCAATTAATTGATGTTGTAGCTCCTTAGCCTCTTCTAAGGTTTCCGCACCCCATAACGCATTGTCCATATAGAAATTGCTTCGAAGGACTGGTGCTGCTACCGGAAATTTATTTTCTTCATCATAGGACAATTGTTTCAATGTTCGTTGCGCTAAGTATGAGGCACTTGACGTCCCATACGTGACCGTTTGAAGCTCATATGTGTTTACTCAGTCATGTTTATTGTCCTTCCACAATATTTGTTGCAGACAGTGTTTTTCGGAATCGATCAGGATCATTCGATATATTTTTTAATGTCCACAGTCAGTGCATATCTGTAAGTACGAAATATAATCATCTAAGCATATAAGTCATCTTGAATGACTCCTCCGTTGTACTGAATATCATTTAGTGATAATCCATTATGTGTTGGACTAGACGCATTGAAGACCACTCTCACCTTAGTGGTACTTTTTTCGGCTCTATACACGCCATGATGAGGTGAGAAATAGCTCATCTTCGGATTGTCATTTTCAACCGTCACTTCTTGCATATGTCCGAATTCTTTATACTCTTGCATGAATTATCTATACAATTTTAGATATTGAGGATCTTTCCCAATCTAAGCCACAATGCATTTAATCGTTTGAGAGCAATACCCCTGGAATCCCTTAGGCAATTTGGATCATCTTTAAGGGGCATTTTAACTACATACCGTCCCTCAACGTCTCTAGAATGCGTTTTCATAAAGTGTTCCTCACTTAAATAAACCTCATTATTTTTTGTTTGCACCATCTCCCCATTTTCTACTTCCCAAAGGTTTTGCAGCGTTTTATTTAAATCTGCGTCCCTAACCAAACCGCAATGAACTTTGGTTTCATAATTTAACGAATCTACATTATCACTTACAACATATCTAAAAACAGTGTTTTGTAAAATTCGATCAGAATTATTTATCTTATATTCTTCTGGTTTCAATAGTTCAATAAATATTTCTGAACCTAACAACATGTCTATTTCATCTGGAATATTAAAATGATCATCAGCTAACCCCACTATATCTGACAAATTATCACTGCTATTAAACGTGTTATTTGGAATAAAATCTGTGGTTTTCTTTTAACAACTAACCTATTTAAATCCTTCACGAATGTATTATTTTGATTTGAAATTGTCGTTTTAACGCTACCGTTAACAATAATAGAGACATCATTTAAACAGGAGATCAAAGTATTAATCTCTTCACTTTTCAGTTGTAATTTATTCGCGCACTCGTCAGTTATAAGACAAACCATACTGCCTCCATCCTACAAACACCTACATTCATGCCAATTCGAATATTTATCCTTAATTAAGATGCGAACAGTGCTCAATAAGAATCTTTTAATTCTGTTATGTAGTCACCTCGATTTCTTGATTGTTCATATTTATTTGAATTAGGAATGAAAGGAGGGGCAGATGAATTAAAGATATTTCGTTTGCGGTTTCTCTTCAAGGACTGAAGGATTTGTGGAGTCTGAATACTTTGTATTTCTCTTTGAAAATGAAGCAATATATTATGCGGCTTCTTACAAATTATGCAATTTCTAGAGCGGCACTGTTTAACACAACATTCTGGGGATAGACATTTAAAGCAGATTTTATAGTTTTTAACAAAATCTACTATTTCATTCATGGAAACACTTTTAAACTGAGGGCAAAATTGCAAAGCATGTGCTTCATTTTTACACACACACACACACAACATACAGTTTTCACTCTTTATTTCAGAAAATAATACGCTCGAAACTCCTCTCTGACTTCGCGAGCCGTTATATCTCTGCTGTTTAATGAAATCAAATCTTTTTTTCCATCTCCAGTGAAGGACCTGGAAAATGTATTAGACTCGCTTTTAGTTTTACCTTTAGAAGATAAATAAATATCACATTATCGTCCTAAATCGTGGGGTTTAAGAAATGTTTCTCTTTGCTTTACTTTAATATGAGTCAATAATTCTCTGTCAAGAGTGCTCATTATTTAATCCGCAAGAATTAATTCCCATACTGACTTAAATTCATTAACATTTCGTAACTGACAGTAATACTCAAATGTAGCATTTACGTAGACTCAAATTGAACTCAACTCTCTGAATTTAATTTTTGAGTTTTATAAAAATTATTACAGCATTATTGCGGTGTAGGCTGAAATTATTTCAAAACTAAATTTTTAAGTTTATTATAACTGCGCAATTCTTCCGCAGACAAATAAATCATTAAGTTATTCGCTCTCTCTCCTAGGATATTTAAAAGAATTTCCGATTTCCATTCTTCGGGAACCTCTTTCGTTTTGAATGATTTCTCTAATGACTGAAAAAAATAAATTATATGACTCAACACGTGAGAGTACATAGTTTGTTAATGTTTTTATACTTTTTATTAACGTTTCGATACTAATATTGTTATATGTTTCGGTGGCGCTCACTGTTGAGAGTCAAGAATCATGTGGTAAATTTTTCCGAATATCAAGCAAGCTCTAATTGCTTCTCTAACTGAGCTAACTTAACTTTCTGTAACTCTAAATTTGCTTCACTTTCTGACCACTTATGCGCTAATTTTATTTTTTCTAACTCTAAATTTAATTCCCTCGCAGATTTTTTTAATTCTCGTTTCTTCAACAGCATAGTCAATAATATTTTTAACTAATTCTGTTTCTGTTTTTTACATTTCACTACTTTCAATTAAAATTTTCAAATCAAAATATTTTGCATTATCTGGCACAGTTAGTTTAATTTCTCAGTAACAAGTTTTTTAACTCGTCTTTCTTCAACTTAGCAATTAAAGACATAATTAAAATTCTCACAAAAATTCAATGAACATTGCTCTCACCTACCTCACATCACTGGTTGCCGAACTTGGTTTTTGTTTCGTAATACGAATACAACGCATTAGCTTCACTTAGCCATTTCTTAATCCACAATAGCTAATTCCTATACTCCGGCTGCGTAAGGATCAATTTTGATAGTGACAACACTTAAGCAGTGGACTCAAAATTAGCTAGCACAATAACACTTTATTTTTACAAACAGCCTTCACACACATTCGTTTTTAAAAACACAATAACACACACTCAACTCTCTTCATGACGCAGATGGAGCTTCGCATGCCGTGAACAGACAGAAATAAACTTGAAAAAATATTACACGATTCTAAAATTTTTAAAAGAAATATTTGATTTTTTTTCAATAATTGAGTTAAATAACTCTTCAGGGATTATATAAAAAATCGAAGACAATAGGGATAGTTTTCTTTAACAGTTTGCCTACATCTCACTAGCTATAAATCTTTACTTTGAATATCGCAGAGATTTATCAAATTAGAATACTTATTTTAATTGAATTTTATAACTTTGTTAGTAATTTTATAAATGTTTATGATAAATTTTGTGTACAAGTTAATTGAAAACTAATATTCCATTGAAAACTAATCATAATTTCATTTTTTGCTTTTTTTATTTTTTTAACTTTTTCTTCAGATTAAAAACTATGATAATTTTCTTATGACTACACATTCTCAAAATCTTCTGATGCGTCTTTTAGTCTTTAATGCAGTGTTTATTCGTTTTAGAATATAACTCAGGAATTTTGATGACACCTGTGAGAAATCCGAGGTCATGCTTGAAGACTATCTGTATTCATTAGTACAACATATGATGGTTGTTGATCTAGATATCAAATGACTTTTTCAACTTCCTCGCACAGAAAATTCTTGTATTGAGGTGTGTTAACTGCAGAGGTAAACTCAATAAAATGAAGTTTCTTTAATGTTCCTTATCCAGCTCTGTATAGTACTAACATTGAACCAAGACCATTATTCGACAAAAAGTATTCATTACCATTGACATAATTCATGCGCATTGAAATACATATCTTAGTTTGAAACGATGTTTAGCTCTGGTATCTTTTATGCATTCTTACTCATGTCCATGAAAAGAGCATATAAGAAATCGGAAAATATTCCCCAGAGCGTTTCGTTACGTACAGCAATTAGAAGTATCCTATTCCATTTAGGGCTCATGCTTTTCTGCTGTCTCCACTAAACAACCATCTCATATTCATGATGCCATTTAAAACGGAACTCACTGGACCATTATCTTTTTTTAACATCCCTTCTTTTTCTCCAACGGTGAATTATTTTGTTTTAGCGAATTAGACAGTTCTTATATCTCTTTTGGCTGCAGACATCGATGGTGCACATTAGTTCCTTTGATGTCGCATTGTTCTACACGATACATAGTAAACCGGGCAATAGGCTCACATTCTTTGTGAGAAGTTTCTGTTTTGAGGGGACTCAAATTTTTGCAGTGTTATCAATTATGCATTCTTGTACAAACTGGAAGATTGTGCATTTTTTTATTCCCCATTCAGTGACGATTTATCCGGTACGACTTACTCTTTGTATGACATCCGGGTCTTAAAACGCTTTCACAACAGCTGCTCATCAACATACCAAAGATATGTTGTTTTCGATAAAGTATTTTTTTTTCTATCATACCACGTACAAACTACGGCAAATCGCACTTTTCCTTCAGATTTCTCTGTTTAAAGAATGCCGCTTTGTTTTTTCTATGCAATCTAGCCCTCTAACTATCACATAGGGGCACATCAGTCAACTTGCATTAAACTATCATTTAGTTATAGAAGTGGCCGTTCAGTGTTTTTATGGGAAAACTGAATATATTCAAGCTAAATTATATTATTGTCTTGACTTTTAGTAGAGTTCTGTCCAGACTCCGGAGTAGTAAATTAAAAGGTCTTAAATTGGAATTGTGTACGTTTGTCAACATGTTTTCATTCAAATGAATTATTAAATTGTACATAAATCATAAGCAATCAATCTATGTATGTACAGTTATTGTAAGTAATGGATAAAATACAAATATTTTAAGCTCTCTTGTATGTACTGTAAGCAAAAACACATCAGAAATTTATTCAATGACATTTATGGACATAAGTTCTGCATGACAAAAGTGGAGACGAATTATATCAAAATATTAAATTTTAAAAATAAAGTTTTAAATCTAAATTTTAAAGAATGAAAATATGATTTATCAACCGCTTTAATTCTTAAATTAATAAATAGGGGATATTTAAATAATTTGATACTCTTGAGAAAGACTCGCGCCTCTCTCTTGGGTACCTAAATGTGTGGGAGGTAAGGAAGAAACACTCGACATCATCCAATTAATCTATATAATACCACACAAAGAACAGACACAATTTCAAATAATAATAGTAACGGAATGTCTCAATGCTTATCATGAAAGTGGGACAACGACAGTAAAACAGTAAACTATCAAACTTGATACTTAAATTATTATAGGATCTAACCCAGCGATACTTAACCTGCGGCCCATTGGGACATTTAAGTGGCCTGGTAATGGCCCGTTGATCTGAGAAATTCATTTATTTACGAAAATTTGGCGGGCGATTTCTTGCTGAGAAATGAAATACATCAGTTTTGCTTTTTGCTGTCGATGTCGAATGGGAGCGAATTGATACTTTTTTCTGATAAATAATATATCTTCTGATGTAATAACATTTCTGATGTAATAATAGAAAATAGTGGAGTAGCGACCATTTTATGAGTTTAACTCATTTTTAACGACCTTTCATATCTTGCAAGTGAAAAATATTCGAAGAAAAGGATGTTTCAAGAAGATTGGGAAGTTGACTATATTTTGTAGGGAAAAACAAGCATGAATCAGTAATTGTTTAATTTGTCACAAATGATGTATTTAAAAAAATACCAATAAACATGAGTTGTGTTCAATGACACTTTTTCTCGAATATCTCTTTCAAGAGATGATAAATAGGCTTTTTTGAATAATTTTTAAAACAGCGAAAATGTGTTTTGACTGTGGTAATGTCACAGTGGTAACAAATGAACCCTCTGAAATTTGTTATATTATTGGTAATTATATGGAAACCGTTTAATGATGCAGGAATTGTAAAGGAGTGGTTCTTAAATGCTTCCAATTTAGAAAAATTTACTGACAAAAATAAACAATATAATTAAAAATATCAAAATAGGAGTTTTAATATTTGGATCAATTTTCCTCATTTTAAAATTTACATGTTATCTTGGTCTTATATAAATTATTTCTCTCCACCTCTCAATTAATCCTCATATTGCGGCTTGCGTGAAATAGACATCATATGTATGCGGTCCGCGTGATGCAGCTAATATATGTATGTGGCACGGCAGAAAAAAAGGTTGAGTACCCCTGATGTAACCTATCAACCGATTTAATCTACTATCAATTCAATCTTCATTAACAATCGTCACTTTAAGGTTTCCTCCTAATAAGACTAAAATCACAATAATTCTATTATTATACCTTCAGTAGCAATTTCATCTGATTCGAGTATATTTTCAAGCCTACCCTGTTTCAAGGTATAAAATCTCAACTATATATAGTAAGTTAATTTAAATATCACGATTCTCTTCTTCCGAAGAGTTGTTGTGAATAACGCGAATTGATAGCCCAAAGATTTCCCAAGAGGATTAATTGGAAAAACGCGTATAGGTCCGCAACACACTTTAATAAAAATTAACCCTGTTAAATTATTAAAATAATAAATTGTTGTTTCTAAATTGTGACAGTTCTAGCTATGAGTTTCCTTGTTTGATAAAAAATAGTTCTATGTATGAAAATAGAATAAAATAAATTAGCACGAGACTTTAAAAAATACCATATTAATAAGAATTAATGGTGAATTACATGGATTAGGAAAATGAGGTTTTCTTGAATGATGTTTAAGATGGATGAAAATATAGATTTGAATCATTACTCGTAAATAGAAAAAGCAAAAAATTGTGTACTTACAAAATATATCACGCAATGTAAAATAAAAAAGCATGGTTTAGTTACTACTTCCCATTTAGCAAAGAAGTAGTTACACAAGCTGAAGCGGAATAATCTGTCTTCATGTTTCATTTACTTGTCATAATTTTACATGATTGTTTTTAAAATGGATGTATATGAATTATATTTTCTGTTTGTAAAAATTATTAGGGTAAATTTTCAATACAATTTCTTCATTTTTCAGTAAAATGTCAATATTAATACATCGATGATTTTTTTAATTCTTGAAACATTAGAGATAACAATAAAGCGTGCAGGTAATAATAACGTAAATACATTAAAGAGCGCATTTAGATAATTTACATATATTAATATTTCTAAAAATTCGTCTTTACTGTATGCAAAAAATTCTTTTGGAATGTAATACCAGTGTTTTTTTTCAAATTTTATACTTACTTATTTATTTGTTTTTCATTTACTTAGGGAAATAAAATGCTCATTAAAGTAAAATAAAATAATCATACTAAATTTGGCCCATAAAAATAAAATTATTTTAGAAATAAATTAATCGGAAAATTTTTTTAAGAAAATCATTTTTGTATAAATTATACTAAAAGCAAATATTTTTATAAATTATACTAAAAGAAAATATTTTTATAAATTAAAATTTAAGAAAAATATATACAGCTGTGCTAAAAATATGATTATCAAAAAATTTCGGTCTTATATAAACATTTTTTTTTACATTGACTTCTCATAAAATAATTTGGATTTATTATGTATTTCGTACTTTTTACACAAATATAAGCAGAGATAAATGTAATTTGTTTCATTCAATTTTTAAAACAAGAATAAATTTAGAATATTACAGTCTATTAATAAAAGCGAAGAAAGTTTGAACTATAGATTTCTGAAGAATCTGTCACGTATAGATAGCATCCTATAAAGCAAATTGAAATTGATATTTTCCAATTTAAAATTTATTATACGTTTACATAAAACAGTATACTATGAAACGTTTAATTAAATTTAATATTAACATTTCTAGATCTATTCATAAAACAAATAGAAAAATAAATACAAATTATAGTGTGTAAACACTTTAAAAGGAAAAAATCCATTTCATCATTTAAAATGAATTTAATCATTTTAAAATGAATTTCATCTTAATAATATTGCAAAAACCTTTCGAGCTGGGAAAAACACAGCAAAATTCTATTTTGAAAATCCTTTTACTGAATGTTGGCGTATTAATCTTGAATTCAGTAAAGTTTAATTGAGTTTGAAGAAAGAAGCACTGGAATATAAAATCAAGTTTCTAATTTATTTAAAATCTGAAACAAATATTCAGAATAGATTTTTACTTGTATTTATTTAATGTAGTTTTATCAGAAATGATTCGAGGAATCTTCAAATATTCTTGCAGCTTTAATTTAAAACAAATTTGTATACGGCTCATTCTTACTAAGAAGCTAAACAAGTTTTGCAGTTGTATTCTAAAAGTAATTGCGTATGGCAACATCTTGTTGATATTAAGTAATATCTTCATACTTTACATTTTTACATTATTAACATTTATTTATTTTTTCCATTTAAAATATACTTTCTAAATATTCTTGGACATGTTTTAACAAAGTTCTTATTATGAAATGTTTATACATTTGTACATGAGACAAAACTAATTACGAAGGTTATATCCTAAAATTATGCACCTTTATATGTGTAAAAAAAAATATTATTTCCAATAAATAAAATTTTTAATTGCTAATATCATTTTGGACATCGATATCATATATATATATATATATATCAATATATATATTCGAATTCTCTACAAATAAGAGATGGACATTTATCAAACAAAACCGAAAAATACTGAGATTGTAAGAAGAACATACATTGAAAGATAAGTGATAAATTAAAATTTAAAAAGTAGATGCTGCAGTATTTTAAACATTGTTGTCTTAGGACAGATTATATATAAAATAATTTACATAAAAAAAGGGTTGGACAGGCTTTTTGGCCAGCCAACCATCTCCCTTTAAGTTAAAAATACTGAGCAAAAACACCTATTAAAAATAATGTTTAGAATGTCTGAATCCATTACAAGATAAATGTAACTTGCCTAAAAATCGCACTCACAAATATGCAAAACCCTCGCTAAATGTGAGTACAATAAATAAGTTATTGCCAGATTCTGGACGCCAATAAAAATGCAAGGCATGGGAATGGATGAATTGCAGCACTTAACAAAAGTATAAAAAATTGAAATAAAAAAAAAAAAAATATATATATATATATATATATATATATATATATATATATATATATATGTAGATAGACAGATATACATATATGTGTGTGTGTGTGTAATAATTCCCTCTAGTAACCTTTTTATTAACTCTTTGTACTAATATTAAAATTAACTTTAACTCTTTGGTTTAAAATTAACATTGTAATCTTACTCGTAATCGGCTAGTCCGAAATCCCTGTCCCGCCCATTCTATCCAATCAGAACTACTATTACGTAATCATCACGCGCTTGCACTGCTGGCATAAAAGCTAAAATCTTGTGTAATAGCTTTTTATTGTCAGCTTGCCTTCATCGTGTAACAATGTAATCAGCCGGCTGCAACACGTTCAATGTTTATCTTTGGCTGTGTTTGTGCCATTATGTTATCTTCTTGTTTTGTGCAATGTCGTCCGTACTGGATCTTTATGTGTTCCTGGATGTGAATAAGAAAGAATAACGATTTACATGAGTGACTCTTCGATAATACCGTACTCGACCACGTAACACAGAAAATCACATCACCAGCCACGCCCAACGTTTAGCTCACCATCGTTTAAATCGACCACTCTCCAGAAATATTATAAAAAATACTGCTGCTATATATATATATGTGTATATATATCTAATCCAAAATATAAACCCAATATATATATATATATATGTATATATATATATATCTAATCCAAAATATAAAACCCAATATATATATATATATATATAATCCAAAATATAAAATCCAACATATATATATATATATATATATATATATATATATATATATATATATAATCCAAAATATAAAATCCAACATATATATATATATCCAAAATATATATCCAATATATATATATACAAATATATAAACGAAAATATAAAAATAAACAGATAAATATAAACCCAAGATAACTATAAATAGGAAGAAGGAGGCACATTAGTATAAGGACAAACTCCTGTCCTTAGGAACCAGGACTGCAGGTTTAAACATGTTTTGGCGCCGGCCAACCTTCACCTATAGTTTGTCATACTATGTACCAAGAGGAAAGGAAAGAATTACATGTGAGAAATTTCAATATATATATATATATAATTTCATATTAAATATATATATATATATATTTAATATTATATATATACAATACATATATATATATATATATATATATATATATATATATATATATAGCAATATATGTATATATATATAAAGGAAAAAAGCGACTCACACACTCACTGACTAATCACGATATCTCCGGATCTTTTAAACCTTCAGATTTGAAATTTAGTAGGCAGGTTTCCTTTATGAAGGAGACATCAGCTAAGAACGGATTTTGCAAAGATCTAACCCCATGGGGGGTTACGGGGGTTTAAGGGGTGTTACAGAAAATTATTTCCAGTTTTAAACTATTAGATGTACAGTCTTGAAACTTGGTACACATGTTTCTTTTATAAAGTAGATATTCCCTACATAATGAATATTACGAAAATTGACCTCCCAGGGGCGTTGATGGCGCTTAAGGGGTGTTATGCATATTTTTTTTGCATTTTTCAACCATTAGACGTACGGTCTTGAAGTTTGATATAAGCGGATTCCTTTCATAGAGTAGAGATCCGCTACAAAATTGGTTTTGTAAAAACCGACCACCAAGTGGCGCTGTTGAGAATTAAGGGGCGTTACAGGCTATTATCTCCATTTTTAAACTATTAAACGTAAAATCTTGAAATTAAGTAAGCAGATTCCATTTACTTAGTAGATATAAGTTATGAAATGGGTTTTGTGAAAGTCGCTTTCTAAGTGGGTTGCGGGGGCTTAAGTGGCGTTATAGATAATTATTTCCATTTTTAAAATATTATACGTACACTCTTGAAATTTGGTATGTGGATTTCTTTCATGGTGTAGAGATCCGCTACAAAATAGTTTTGGGGAAGATTGATCCCCAAGGGTCAATGAGGGGGGATTAAGGGGCGTAATAGATAAATATTCCCGCTTCTCAACTACTAGAGCTACCTGCTTGAAAATTAGAAGGTATTTTCCGTTCATGGAATAGAGTTCCGCTTTCATAGAATTTTGTGAAAACGGACCACCCAAAGAAATGGGATTGCGAGGGGTTATGGCATGTTATAGAAAAATTCATGTTTTTGAATTTAACCCATTTACTTGAAAATTGTTGAGCACGTTGCTTTAGTTAAATAGAGTTCCAATATGAATGGATCAACTCCAGGGGGAAGCGGGGAGAGTTATTGGGGCGTATTGATAGACAAAATTCCCGTTTCCGAACTGCTAGGACTAGTAATAAAATTTAGTTTACATGCTTCTTTTGTTGACTTGGAATCCGCTAAGAATGCTCTCAACGAGGTATTGATGATACAAATTCCGTTTATGTTCTGTTAGATTTAGACTTGAAATTTAGCACGCATGTTTATTTTATGTAGAGATCCACTGAAAGTTGCTTTGGTGGAAATCCACTTGATTATTAGGTTAAGTGAGTGCAAAAATTTTCCTACTTCTATTTTAAATATAAATAGAATATAGATATTTTAATTTATGTCCTTTTTATATCAAGAGGCGAGAGTTACGGCTATAAATACATTTTTCAATACAATCGAGTTCTTAATGCTAGATATCAATAATTTATGTATATGTAAATAATATACATTTATGCAACATCGTGAAATATCCAGTGAAGCGGGTGGGTAATGGCTATTATATATATATATATATATATATATATATATATATATATATATATATATATATAATAAGATGTGATAATGAAACGTAGTTGTGCAAGCAAAGTTGTATTCGTCACTGTACATCAACTCCTATATCAGCACACGTTAGAATTATTTTAGGCTCATATATGTTATTAAGATTGTAATCAAAATTTCGGTGAAGATATTAGTTCTCATACCAATATGCTTTAGTTTCATCAAATAAATTAACATAATAGTATTATTCATATTTTTAAATTTGTAGAAGAAGTATTATTTAAAATTTGTTTCTTCAATTGTTTTAAGTTAAAAACATCGATTAAAATTATTATTTTTAGCTCTCGAATGACATTTCTAATAAAATTGAAATTAATTATTCCTAATTTTTTTTATCTTCGATAAAATTAAACAGATTTAATTATATTTTATTAATCACAGAAACCCAAATACTTTTTGTTAATATCTGAGTTTTTATTTATGTTGAGTCGAATAATATCAAATATTTAAAACTGTATTCGATAAAAAAAAGCCTTGAAATACATTTTTCGTATCTCCTTCCTTAGTATCTAAGATGAAATACAACATTTTCTTTTTATTGAAACCACCGTATAAAACGCGATTTAACGATCTTAAAAAAGTAAAATCCGTAAATGAAATCATTTGTTTCAAGTTCTCTGACATTTGAAATATTAAAAAAGATCGCATTCCAATCTTTCTGACTTTCATAAGGGGAAACAAAAGATAAGGCTTCAGATCAACTACATCTAATTTATCTTTGATGTTCACTGAACTTTAATTTCTTTCCCAAAATGTATTTTTCTGCTGCCACATTTGGGCACTTAAATAGTACGTCTCGCGTGCTGTTCTGATGTTCCCTAGCGGAATGGAACAACCCTCTTCTCTGCCGAGTCGTCTGCCAGTTTCTCTCTTTCATTCCTTATCCGAAACTGTAACCGGCATGGTCGTTCACAGCAGCTCTCTCCAAGTCGAATCAATTGGTGTGGAGTTGAAACTTTTTTAGAGAAGTTTTACATTTGTTGCAGTTCCCTTCATATAAAAAAAATGTGCCGAGACTGAAATTTTTGAAAATAAGAATTCAAAATATATATTTTTTTTCTTGTAAGAGTTTAGGTTAAAGAGTTTTGTTTAAATTCCATTTATCGGAACTTCAAATGTTTCGGTGAAATGTAATTTAGTTTGGAAGAAGTTTCAATTGCTTTGTCATTATTGGAAAAGTTTTTGTTATCAATCTGTAGATTAATAGGACGAACAATGGTTGCATTTTGTGGATTATTTTTTCTTAGCATGTTGTGCATAATTTATACAATGGACCAAAGTTATGGTAAGTTAATTTTTAATTGTATTATGTTCAATGTAATGATAAAGTACCTGAATAAATTATATCTGCAATAACAGCAGATAATTTGCTTGTATTTGAATGACAGATTTATGAATATAATATATGCTTAAGTGAAACACACAGATGTATAAAAATGCGTTAAATGTAGGTTTTTTTTTTCTTTTTAATACATATTTTAGCAGTCTTATAGATTTGCATTAAATTATTATTTTTTCAATATAAATTTAAAGTACTTAAAGTATATGAACATTGTAAAAGTACATAAATTGCGTCTAAAATTATATTTTAGAAAACTTTCCAGTCAAATATGTTTAATAACTATCTTTAAAAAAACTGATATATTAAGTTCGTATAACTATTTTTGATCAGTAAAACTATGTGGAAAACAAATGAAGTAAGTCCTAAATTGTAAAAACAGTTAATCTTTGTTTTTAATTTTAATAAAATATTAAAATAAATAATAAGTTTTAAATTTTCGCAGATTACAAAGTTTTATATTTATCAATGATTTAATACAAAAGAAGGCTAAAGAAGTCTGCCGCATTTAAGAAAATAATATATATTTTATTTTTATGTGATATAATATTTATTAAAAAACCCAATTTATTTTTTAAACTAAAAAGATTCTTATAGAATACGATCAATAGGCTTTGAAGATAATTTTTAATCCAGAGGTTAAACAATTCCCTACTAATTCAATTCAGTGCATTTTTTAAATTTTTTTCATCTATAAATATTATCTTTCATTCTAATATTTTTTCCCTTTACAACAAATTAAGCTAAGTTATTGGATATAACGTAGAATTATTTTTTTCCATATAAATTGGAGAAATACGATTCGATTTTTAAATTTTGTACATGAGTTAATACAAGAACAAATGCACTAAATAAATATATATTTTATAATTGTGAACTATTTTGCTTTGAAAATCATGAGTGGGATAAAAAGTAAATACTTCTTCAGACGTGAAAATTTTTTGAGCCTGAGTATTTGATAGCTATAATGTGATTTTTCGAGCTTCTATAAGATTCGCAAGCCATCGGTATTCAATCTCAATGTTGTCGTTTATTTGAGAACATGTAACATTTGGTGTAATGGAATATATTCTAGGCAACTATTGTGCAGCAAAAAAAAAGTAAATATTTTGCTCTTTTGTTTTTACTAATTAATTGTATATAATGTAATACTGTCAAACGTAATAATTTTGCTGCCTAAATGAAAGCATAAATATTGCTGTATGGGCTGCTAGTTGCTTTTTCAAAGCAAAATGATTTTTTTTCACACACTACTTAAAATAACGTTATTTATTTTCAATATTGTATTTCATTTTATAAATATTATTTATATAGTACTCTATTTTTTTTAAAAATCAGACAAATTTATAACGTTATTCTTTATAATTACGAAAATGATTATAAATATTTATTCATAACTAATATAAATGAAATTGATATTGAAGTTATGCGCTACAAATAATGCAATTACTTTTTTTTCCAATTTAGCATCTGCTTCTGAAAAATCACGAAATTATTTTTGAAAAACTGTACATAAGCGTGTATGTTATGTGAATGATGATCTCTAGCAGAAAGATAAAATGCAAGGACGAAACACATTTTAGAAATATATATATACCTTATTGAATTTTAAAAAATAACTTTTTAATATAAAACAGGAATTCAGGTCTAAAAAAGTCTTTATAAAGTCGAATCATAATTTTTGTGAACCGCATTTAGATATTTCTCCCTCTAGTCAAAATTTTTATAGACTTATTTCTCCAATGCTATGAAACTTTTAAGAATTTAATTAAGTTACTTATTTCGTTAAGGTAATATAGCTTCAATAAAAAATGATTCATTTTGGTGCTAGTTAAGTCATATGATATAAATCAATTTAGAAATATATCTTAAATAGTTTCAAAAGCTTTAAAATTTTATTCTGAATTAAATTTTTAAAAAAGCATAGTTGAAATAAGATAATGAATTTACATATGATATTTAATTTTGATTATTTAGAACTACATTTTACTAACAAAGCTTTTTGCTTAATATGGAAGCATAAATTATCGTTTGATTTTTTTTCATAAAGAACAATAAATAAAATTTCTATTATGTATTTTCCATTTTTCGATTAATTTTTTTCATAACATATTTTTTTATTTTTTTAAAAAAATATTTCACTATTGTATAGTCAAAATTCATCTTTCTGTTTTACTTTTCTTAACTCTAAAACCAATCATCGTAAATTACCTCATTCATTAAATGTAAAATCGATTTTAGAATTACGAAGTAAATGTATTTTACGACAAAATATTAGTCTTTGTGTAAATTGTTTTAAATTACGTATCTAAATACACCTACTTTCAATAAAAAGCACATGTGACATTTCATTTTATTCAAAGCTCGCTACATCCTTTAATTTTTTTTCTTAAATAACTCTTTTAGAATAATTTACTTTTATTTTATTCTTCATAATAATGTTCATAATGAGAAACTTAAAAAAAAACAGAACTTCAAAGAAATTTGGTTCCTTTATATTATTCAATACCACATCCTGCTTTTGCTAATGAACTACTATCGATTCTAATGAATTGGTATGGTTTATAGATTTTTTATTCGTGTGTTTGTATTTCCTGAATTGCTGTTGATCATGTAACTAATATCTATTATTCTATTTAATTCAATTTATCAGTTACGTTTCAGTTAACTTTGTTATTTTCTACTATCGGGACTCTATCGGCTAAAAGTTTGCTAAACTATTCATTGTCAGGATATGAATGGCTAACATATGTACAATAGATGCAATTTCAAATAACTTCCCCCAATACCAGTACTAAATGATGATTAGATTTTTTAAAACATCATAAAGGAAAATGTAATTTTCTTTTAAGCAAAATAAGTATATAAATAAAATGTAACATATTTTAAAAAGTATTTACTGAATTAGAAAATTTAACTATAATTATATCAAAAAGCAAATATATTGATAAAAAATTATCTGTAATGCAAAGATAATTCAAAGCTAAAATTAAAAAAATTATAATAATAAATAAAGTAATATTAAAATTATATATTACAGAATAGGATTTACTTCTGTCGGGATTGAAATTTCAAACTTTGTTGTTGAAAATGTAGATTAAACCTTGTGAAGCAATCAATAGAAGGCAATGCAAGATGTTTTTTTTTATAAAAATATTATATACGAATATATGTAATGAATGTTCTATTAAATGCCCTTGAAATGTAAATGTTCAATACAAAATGGATTTTAGATTTAAAAAACAGTATTTATATTATTTACAGATTCAGTCATTTAAAAATATGGTATTTTGTTACAATTTATGTTTTACGCATTAAGGAATAAATTCTGTTTCATTTTTGCATTTTAAAAAAACATTTTAGTTCTCATACAAAAGTAACACGGGGTGTTTTTCGGGGCAAAAACTACTTTTAAATTTATTTTTTCTAAAAGATAAGTTTTTTTTTCTTAATAAGAATTTACTGTATGAAATTATTTATTACAGTGTAAAATACAAATACAATTTTAGAATTATTTATGAACTAAATTGTAGACTCTTGCAGAAAGGCCTTAAAGAAATTTCAATTTTGTTTCTCATGGTTTCTGGCAGACGACCAAAACTCGAAATAGTGTTAAGAAAAGAAAGATACACATTCCTTGCGCTGTACAAAAGTCCCAAAGAAAAATGAAATAATCTCATACACAGAATGTTTACATTATAGCGTGAAATTACACTCCACACTATTCAACACGTTTATCCAATTTAGTAAAAGTTGTCATT
This sequence comes from Trichonephila clavipes, assembly GCA_019973935.1. Taxonomy (NCBI): domain Eukaryota; kingdom Metazoa; phylum Arthropoda; class Arachnida; order Araneae; family Nephilidae; genus Trichonephila; species Trichonephila clavipes. The sequence goes on from BMAU01014018.1 coordinate 703,790, forward strand.
GATAACTATTTTTCCGTTCCATTTCGAAAAGTATCAAGTGTACTCGAGATATTTCTCTCTGTTCCCTTCCACAAAAAGTCTTTCGGTAACGGAACAACAATTTTCTCTGTTTACGGTCAATAATTTCACCTTGAGACTTGCGGTAAGTTTCTTGGCGCAAAGAAACAACTCATTTGGAGGTAGACTTTGGGGCTTCAGGATAACAGGTGCTTGTGATGATCAAGCTTCGATTCACTTTGGGATGTCCTTGTAGCGTAACAGATTCTTGAGTGTTCTTGATCTTCACAATATCAACTCATTGATTCGTAATGGGAATTACATGGTTTGCTTTCATTCCTTTACAGTTGGATTACTTTATTCTTCTACGAATATTGAAATAAATATTATAAAGCAATATTTGATATGCCAATTTTCTGCATCAATTCAAATCACAATATTTTTTTTACAACACCTAGTGTGTGTGTATTAATTTGACTTAAACTTTACTTTTAGTAAAGGTCACCATTTTACTAAATTTAAAGACTAATAAAAAATTATCATATGGATTCAATATTTAATATATACTAGCCATTAACCAATGCTGTATGAATATATATATATATATATATATATATATATATATATATATATATATATATATATATATATTTATATTTAAATATATAAAATCAATCATTAATCAATCACAATAATCAATTAAAAAATTGAAATATATGAATCTTATAATACTAAACCCTATTTCAAAATACCAATGGCGAATATAAAAGATAAAATTCCATCATTTTTAAACAAAATTAAAAAATTATTAAATGAAACAAAAAATTATAAATATCCAAGTGCAACCTCGGAATTAGGACCGATAAGTGTGGTTAAACTATTTTGATTGTGCCAACCTTCCCCCTATTGCTACTTGGTAGGTTAATCGAAAAATATCCAAATTTCAAAAATTTTAAAAATTAAAAAATTTAAAATTTAAAATTAAACCATTATACTTGAAAAATTAAACTATTCGCCATCGCATTCTGAATGATATTATAACATTAAAATATTAAAACTCAAAAACAAATTAGTGCATAATATAAGTGAACCATCGAACACCAAAGATAATGCACCCATCTTTAAAATAGTTGTATAGGTAGAAAAAAATAGTTGTATATGTATAAAAATTATTTGAGATCCCCGAAAGTTCAAATTAAAAAAAATATCTAAAATCAAAAAGTTCCAACTAAAAAATCCGAAAGTTCCAACTAAAAATATCCAAAAATTCGAACTAAAAAATCCGAAAGTTCAAATTAAAAAATCAGAAAGTTCAAACTAATAAATATCTAAAAACTGAAAGTTCAAATTAAAAACCCAGTATATTCACAAATGAAAAGCGTAAATCATTAAAAACGCAACAAAGGGCATCCTATCAAGAATTCAATCCATATCTATAGAACGACTTCTCATGTTTAATATATCAACTACCACACCTATATTTTTCTCATAACACCTACTAATGTCATGTCAATCCAAACGATTCATAATCTAACAGAAGACTTTAACCACTTGGCATTAGATGCAAACCAGACCACATGCAAAAATAACTGCTTGATTGGTCATAAGCGTTTGATTGGTCATAAATGTTCGATTGGACATAAATGTTTAATTGGTCATAAATAATTTTAAAGTGTAGTCATGTAAATATTAGTCTATGTGTGCATTAAAATGTATCCATATATATATATATATATATATATATATATATATATATATATATATATATATATATATATATATATATCAATTTGTAAGTTATGCAAACTTTAAAAAAAATTAGAGGACAAAAAATTAAAACACAATTAGAACGAACATCTTTAAATTTAAAAAAAAATTAATTAAAATTGAAGTAAAAAAAATTATTAATTTTTTTAAACTGATGTATAAGTTATTAAGAATCTTATTTTGAACACGTGCATAAAATTTCAAATTGATATCATAAATAGTTTCTGATAAATCCTGCGCGCAATCTAAAATTTTTTTTGTTTTGCGAAAAATGAAGTTAAAAATATAAGAAATGATAGGGTTTTCGTTTAAGTTCCACAACTTATTTCTCAATAACTTCTGAAGTTTTCACAGTACCAACACAATTTTGATACCAAAGTTCTCAGAAATATTGAGGCTTTAACATACATCCACACCCCCCCATATATATATATATTCAAAAAATTGAAAAATTTGTAACTTACTAGTCCTGCGAGCCCTTAAAACACATTTTTGTAGTGGATCTGGGTTCCATGAAAATAATGTAGCTACCAAACTTCAAGATTGCACGTCTAGTTTTTTAAAAAAAATTAATTAACTATAACACCGCTTAATTTCTTGTAATGTTCCTTTGGGGTCGAATTTCAGAAAATAACTTTTGTAGCGGATCTCTACTCCATGAAAGGAACATGCCTTCCAAATTTCAAGAATGTGCATGTCTAATAGTTTCAAAACATAAACAATTAACTATAACACGCATTGGGGTTAATTTTCACAAAGTCCGTGCGTTTTGTAGTGCTTCTCTACTCTATGAAAAGAACAAGCAACCCACATTTTAAGATTGTTCATCTAGTAGTTTAAAAACAGAAATAATTATCTATAGCAACCCCTAATTTGCGATTACGCCCTTTAGGGAGAGCAATAGACCTTCTGTAGCTGATTTCTACTCCATAAAAGGCATTTATCCACCAAATTTCAATTATGTATGTCTGAAAAAAAGGATGTATTTATATGTAACGCCCGTTAAGCATCTTGGTAGTCGATTTTCTCAAAATCCCTTCTAAGCGGATGTCTACATCAAGGAGCGGCCTATTTCTACAGAAAGGAACATACTTACCAAATTTCAAATATGTAGGTTTAGTAGTTCTAGAGATAACATAATGAGTGAGTGAGACTAATTTCTCCTTCATTAAAATATATTTATTCCTTGTTTTTATTAAAAAAAATATTTTTGCTCTTATTGATTATTGAGTTTAAAATATGAGAGTTACATCAATATTTTATATACATCTGTTGCATCCGAATTTGAATACAACTGCAAGTGTTAAAAAAAGCTTCATTTTATAGCATCCATACCGGACTTAGTATCGTAGCCAGTTGCCATCAGTTCAAGTCAAGTGCCACCGATATCTCGTCGCTTAGAGAAGGTCGATGCGCATTGAATCCGTTGTAGCTCTAAACGTTTTCCTGTTGGCGTGATGTCATAGTTTGAAGAGGTTTTTCCAGATTATTAGTTGCTTAACCATGGATTAAAATCACAAAGTCTGTTGCTAATAACCCTCATAGTAGCTTTTGCACTGTATACTGCGACGTTTTAATAAACTCTCTGTTATATTTATATTAATTTCTATTCTATTTGCATAACTTAATTATTCTTCCTGATTTGTCAATTTTCAAAGATAAACTTTTGTATTTTTCACATAGTTATTTTGTTTTCGAACAATAAATATATATATATATATATATATATATATATATATATATATATATATATATATATATATATGCAATTATACATTTCTTTAAGTCAGCGTTTCTCAAACTGTGGGGCGCACACACTTGGGGGGGGGTCTTAACAACTCTACGAAGGGGTGCGTGCATATATTGAAAAGTTGAAAACGAAAGAATTAAAAAAAATGGTTAATTTATTGAAAGAAAACAAACAAAATACATTCTGACTTAATAAAAAATAAAATGCATATTTACACTGATATGTTACACGTATAAATGTACCAGTGCCACAGAATGTGTGTGCATTTGATAATTTAACAATATTAAGATAAGAACAAGTTTAATAATTACAAGTGACCCCATGAGATTTGGATTGCCTTATATAAATTACATACAAAAATTAACGTTTATCTTGATAATTTGTAAGGTTTATAATTAATCCCTTAATTTCCGATTACAAGTTTTGCAATTTGCTTCCCAATGCCAATCGTTTTCCACCTAGGAACGCGTTTGTAATGTATTAGGGGTGGTTAGGAATAAAGAAGCAAATAATCTGAGATAAGTAAATCATTCGCAAACATTGTCCAGGTCTATTAATTGCATTCCAAAGCCTTCAGAATAATTTTATGGATAGCAGTGCACAGAAAAGATGGAACTTCGGTAAGACGTTTACATATGTCCGTTGAAATTAACGTTTTGACTGAGCGAGACGTTTATATACGCTGGTGGCACTTAAGAGGTTAAAGACATATCGTAGTTTTAGCATCAAAGTATAGTACTATTGAGTTGCCTATATTGTTATTGCATGGGGGGCGTGATAAAAATTATAATTAAATATTGGGTCGCGAATATTAAAACTTTGAGAAGCACTGCTTTAAGTTACTTTAGAACAGAGAGTTTAAAATGAGGGTGGTAAATGTTTGCATTATTTTGTGTTTTGGAATAGTGTAACTACATAATTAAATTTCATTTTCGACATGTTTTTTAAAAATTTTTATGTAGTTTATTTTGTTTAAAATTATTGTACCTGTCCATTCAAGAGAAAGTAACAATTTATGTGAAATGGCATGTTACAAAAATTGAGGTTATTGCGTTTCAATGATTTTAACTGACTAACAATACTACCCTTATTGACTATGGAGTCATGAGTACCAAATATTAGTAAAATATTTAAATCTTAATCTGATATTCATTTATTTTTGCTACTCCTTATATTTTCTCGATTAAATTGTGGGGGCACTTACATTAACCTTTCAAATAACTGATATTGGAATTGAATTCAAACAATATAATAAAAAAGGGGTTTTAAATTACATTTAATTGAATCCATAACTTAAGAGCTATTTATTTCTAAGACGTAATTAAATGAAATTTGATAAAAGATTTATTTTATTTAAAATTGTATTTTAGAATTTCCTAGATAAAGTGAAAAAATGCTTATCATGTTCATAAAAAAATAATTTTATTGAATATTGTCGATAAATACTCTTGATTATTTAAAACCATTATAGTCGTTAATTTTTTTTAAATTGTACTTACATAAAAGAATCACGGCTATATTAATTTTTTTTATAATATAATCAGATATTTCCCATCATAGCGAACAGTGTAGTTTTTAAAAAAGATTTAATTACTAAATTAAAAATAATGATGGTATTCGCTAAAAACGTTTACGCTTTAGCTATTCCTTTTTATATTAAAGTTATAGAACACTTTAAGAAATAGTTCTGAAAAACACATACACATAGTATAATTTGTAAAAACACACTTTGCAAGGAATGCACAAGCATAAATAAGATCGAATAATATTTAATTGATATTCAGATTCAAGTAAAATAACAAATGCTGCCATGCTTAATCTTGAAGTTTGGTTTACTTTGCAAACCAATTAAGCGTGTAACTTGATTTAATAAAAATTTCATCTGACAATATATATCTTAGTTTTTAAGTACATATTAAAATAAATAAATATTTTTACTTAAATAGTAAATATGTTATATTAGAAGTAATTTGTTTCTAATAAGATAAAAAACTACTCGGGGAAATTTACTCGCGATTTTAAGAAAAAACTAAGAATACTTTTCTGTAATTAAGAAGATGAATATTGGCAAGAATTTTAAAAACAACAGATAAAATTAAATAAAAATTCCGGGAAAACGAAATGATTGCTAGTGTAAAATATGATAAAATGTGGTATTGTAATCTACTTTGGTTTTCAAATTATTATCTGTTCACGAAAAAAAACTTGTTCGAGGTTAAATTGTATTTTATTATTTTGAAAAGTTATTTGCATTTTATCCCTATTAATATAGATTTTTATAATTTAACTTTAAAAGTTTTTTTTTATTTTTTCACTTAGACAGATTTTAATATAAAAAATAATTAAAATTTTAATTTAAGTTTCTCTCTTCTAGCTGATATTAAAAAATTAACTATCTAGAGACTTACTTCCATTGCAATTTTGAGTCGAGTATCCATTTCAACTTAATTCTTTTAAGCTAAAGGAAATGACAGTCAAAGTAATTAGACAGTGAAGATACCGCCTCATCTAAAAGTTAAATGTCTCTTTCCATTCCTTCAAAAGAGGAGGAAGAGTGTTACAATATTTCTAATGTAGCTTTGCTGATTTGTGAATAGCTTATAGGGAGCCAGAAAGGCTGGCCTATATGATTAAAATACCTTGTTTCTAATTATTGAAGGAGAAAAACTTGAGCCGAAATACAGAGAAATTTGTAACAAATGGGAGTAGGTTTAAAGTACATACGAATAACTCGCTTGGGCAAGAACGCAGGGAAAAAAAATAAACTGATATTTCCATATAATTTCTAATGATATTTATTCATTACGTACGTTTTAATTTGTTAAGTTAATTTAAATTTAAATTTAATTTGTTATCTTCATCAGTATTTTTCCGATTTTTATTTATAGTTTGTCTTTAATGAAACATCAATATTATTTTAAAGCTAGGGCATTATTTTAGAAAATACTCGTTAAAATATATTATGTATACACTGAGTGGTCAAATTATTATATTTACCCGTTTATTACAATATTGTGCTACCTTTTCCCCTTAATATTACATGAATTCTTCTTGGTATGAACTCTATGAGCTGTTGGTTAGTGGTATGTGCGAAATGTGAGACAATATCCGATGAAGTGGTGTTCCCAATGCCCTCAGAGTGAAGGGTATTGGATTCAGGTGCCTAATACCCCATTTGATCTTATCCTCCAGATGCGTAATTGGATTCAGATCTGATGATTGTGATGGGCAATAATACACTTTTTTCTGTCTAGGGACAATGTTATCCGTTAGACAAAAAACCCTACCCTGCTGAAAGCACCCTTCCGAGGAAAGGTACATAATTAACATAACAGTATGTATTTGCTTCAGGCGTTCTTTCAAGTAAATCAGAGGACACATACAATAAAAATAAAACATATTCTAGCCATAATATTACCTCCACGAGCTTGAAGAGTTTGATCAATACAAGTGGGGTCCATGATTTCGTTCTTTTTTTTTTTTTTTATATTCACATGCCATTTGTAACGTGTAATTGACAACGCGATTCACAGGACAACATGGCCTTTTCCAGTCATCTACTATCCGATTCTTGTGCTCATTTGCGAAATGGTGTTGTTTATTCTTGTTGAAAGTTGGTAGTAGATGCTTTTGAGCTGGTCGTCATCTGCATGGCATATATGGTAAAATGACCGCAATTCCTGAATTATCCTTCTCGATCTAACGTTCTTTAGCCTGTGATAACCACAACCTTGATGTTGTCCCGGTTTTCTGCTTGAGAATCCCCTCCCTGTAAACATTAGTAACTGTTGCTTTCGAATATTTCACAAGTGCAGCCGTCCAAGACATTCATTCATTCCATGTTCAAACACAGCTGAATCATGCCTTTATCCTATTTTTTCTCAAGCAATGGATCTTAATATATTCCTTCATTTCTTATTAATATTTACCTCGCAGTCTAAATGAAAAAAAGGGAATCTATGGCTGATCGCTGTATAAGTAAGTTTGAATTGCTCATAATAATCTGGTCAATCAGTGCATATACATTGAGAGAATATGTTCATTTTAAAATTAATTCAGAATTTGACATTTTTAAGTCATTAGTAGAATGAATTCGAAATCATTAAGTTATGATCTCTCTATATATAAGGACATTTTAAACTTATTGGAGACAATTTTTAAGCAATTAAACAGAGAAAACACTTCTTAATTGAAATCAAATATCATAAAATTTATTTTGATTTTTCGTAGAATTGTCAATGCTCAAGTTGTTAATTTATGATTAACGTGTGCAATTCGTTCACACATATATTTGTCTGTGTGATTTATGATTTTATTTCTAGTTTTGGGATTATTTACATAATAATTGATAACAATTGTTAAAACATATCTAATAAGAGGAAAATATCCAAGATATAATAAATCTTGATGTAATTTATTTGTGAATAGTGCATTTGTGAAAAAAAGGTTTTTATATTGACGAGCAATTTATTGAACAATTCAGACACATCAGCGAAATACTTGTTCACCTCGAAAAATATTAAAATTGCATTATTTTCTAAAAATTAAAGGAGAATAGTTTTTAAAGTTATATAAATTTGAAAATGAAGAATAATTCTCTCTCCCTCTCTCTCACTCGCTTATATAATAAAAGCATTTTCCTATCTTAAAAAGAAAGGAATAAGTTTCAAAGTTAGATGGAAATTAAAAATAAAAATAAATTTTCTTTTAAAAAATATTCGTTGGCGCAAAATACTGAAATTCCAATGTAGATTTTAAAAATTATTCAAATCGTAAATGAAGATTTAAAATCATGTATTTCAATTTAATTTAACCTTACAATCATACGTGCATGACACATTAATTTAAGAAAGAAAATTGTGCAGCGTGAAAACACACAAATAATTTTTAGAAGAAAACAACATTATATTTAAAGAACTGTGCAACCCCCGAATTACGAATAAAATAATATATACTTTGTGAAAAGTCACAGCATATTAAAGCCTAAAGTATCAAATTCATATCATAGAAATAGTTTCTATAGATGTAAACAAATTTCAAAAAATAAAAATATACTTTATATATTTATGTTTTGAAAATAAGTATTAAAACTTGAACTTTTATAAACAGTTAACATCTTTCTAGTAAGGGAGAGAATATTAATGTTACACTATTCAGTGACACGAGGGCTTTTGGGGACGGATTTCGTAATTTTGAACCATGGTCAAATGACAAGAACGACATCTGAGTTGGCATCCCCCTTTCCTAACTTCCACACCACACCAATGTGAACATATTTAAACTTTCGGAAGATTTAACGTGTGTTGCCTACACGATGGGTATTTCGCCATCTGGACTCGAACTTATGACATGTCGGGCACGAGTCCGTTACCTTGAACACTAGGCTACCGCGACCACATAGTATTCCTTTATTCCTTTTCTCCTTCAGTTATTTCTAACTGCTTTTTTTTACTAAATATAAATTGTTGTGATATAAATATTGTATACTGCAGTGTTATCTAATTGCTCGTTATATCTGTACATATATGAGTAGTCCAAGCATAAGAGGCGGATCGGGGAGTTCAAACATCTTTCATAAATCAACAGAATTTTAAATTTTAGGTTGAATATTACGCTTTCTCTCAAATATATGTAGTTTAAAATGTGTAAGCCTCTTCAATAAAAGTGGTCTATGTACATCACTGAGTCCAAATGTTGATCAGCCCCAGATCTGAACATTTCAGTGAGTCAAGAGTCTATTGAACCAGCTAGACCATACATTGTGTATAGTTTTACGAACATAATAATAATTGCGAAAAATACGATTATTTGGATATTGGAAGTGTACTACCATAACATGTTGAAGATCGTTGTTTTGTAAGAACAGTTTACCGTTTTGCTGAACCAATAGTAAAGGCATTGGTCCCAAACATTGAATATTTGGCCAATGGATGTTCATGTTCATGAGAAAATAATGCTTTGCAATCACAAAAGTTTATGGTTTTTCGTAGCAACTCTCAAACAACTTGATTCATTTGCTTTTGTGGCACTTTTTTTTTCTCTGCTGGAATATATTATTAGTTCTACACAGTTAAGAAAGTCGTAGAACGTATTTTGAAGTCAATGCATTACTTTAAAGTTTTTGAAGAAATATTTGGTGGTAGATTGTGTACAGAGGGTGGTCTAAGTAAGACATACCAATGTTAAACACATATAATTTTTTCTTTTTTTCTTTTTCTAGGTTATAATGAAATTCTTTGAAATTTATTGTGGAACCATACAATACAAAACAAAACGTTAAAATTATCGAGTTTTTCTATTCTTGTCAACAATCAATTGTTGTGATGTAGCGTAAATATCAGCAATATTTTAATTCAAGATCAGCTAGCTCCACCCAGCCTTCATGATTAAGAGTTCGGTCGGTCGTTTTGAGATACAGAGTTCAGAGACCGACCGTCCTGGAAGAGGTGCCCATCGAAATATTCGCACTAAAGACAACGTGGAAACTATACGGTACAGTGTTGCAGAGGATCCATATGTCTAAGCTCGCCGTTGTTCTAGCCAATTGGGCTGTTCCAGAACGACGTTGCGTAGATTTTTTTGCGGCCAATGGTGGGGCAGTATCCTAATTTGTGGTTTGAACAAGATGGAGAACTGCTAAGCAAACAATGAACCTGCTGGGTAAAATTTTTGGCTAACGTCTGATGTCAAAAAATTCAGATTTCTATTGGCTATCTCGCTCGCCAGATGTAACTGCGCTCGATTTTTTTATGAGAATATTTAGAAGATAAAGTTTATGTTAATAAAGCCATCACTATTAGAAAGCTGAAGCAGAATATTCGAAACGAAATACTGAGCGTTTAACCAGAAACATTACGTGATGTAATGAAAAACGCGTTAAAAAGAGCCAATTTCTGTATGGAGAAAAAAGGTGAACATTTCTCTGATGTCATATTTCATTCATAATTTCCAGAAAGTGTGTAAAAAATAATCAAAATAAATGACTTTTACAAGGGTTATCCGTGTTTAAGGTATCCGACAACGTTCATAACCGCGATTTTGCAAAGCGTATAAATGGGTACCATTTATGATATTTAGTATTAATTAGATTTTAAAACTTATATAAAATTGTTCTATGAATATTATTACATTAAAAGTTATTTAAGCATAATATTTTGACAAAAAATGACCAATTTTCAAAACATTCTCCTTTTTTGAAAAATGTTTCAATTATAATAATATTTTGACTGTATATAGCTCAGACCACTGTACAGAGGCTGAACTAGAATTTTTTGAAATGTATAACTTAGAAGTGGATTTATCCATATAATTTACTGCAACAGAGGGGATACATTTTAAGGAAAATACACCGATAATTATTTTAATTGGTGGTAACTCTGAAAATAATGCGAATTTTTCAAAAATCCTAGTTCAGACTCCCTGATGTGTGTGTGAAGTATTTACTTTATATAAGCAAAATATTATTACAGAAGCATTTTTTTATAAAAAGAGAACGTTTTGAAAAAAGGTTATTCTAAGTTAATTTTTTGCCAAAATCTTGTATTTAAATGATTTTTTGTCATAATGTCCTTAAAACAATTTTATACATGTATTCTAATCTAAGTGATACTAAATATCATAAAATAAACCATTTATGAACTTTTCAAAAATCACGGTTCCGAACGCAGTCGTATACCTTAATATTAGTAGGTCTTATTTGGGCCATCCTGCATTTTGGGTATGATAAGAACAAGCTTAAACGTTTTTGCCCCAAATCATGAATTAAAAGGTTATCTCCTTAAACATTTTTTGTATTATGAAATAAAGCAGATTCTAATATTTGTACAATAACAATACAAATTCTTAAAAATATGTTTAATTATAGTAACAATTTAATGTAGCATCTTTTAGTCACATCGAGTGACTAAAATTGAATTATGTTTTAAAATTTTGAAAACAAAGTCACTGTGCAAAATTTATTTGCAATGTTTTAATACTATGCATAAAGAGGTACATATTCTGATTTGTGTTGAAAAAATCGTGAAATTAAATTTTTAATAAAATATAAAACTATATTGTGCACTTTCCATTGCGTAAGAGGTAGGATCTGCTTAGATTTTATTGCTCACACTTCATAAAGTCTTCAATTTTGCACCATAGTCTGAAAGGAGACCGAAAATTCTGCTGTTAGATCACGCGTTCTAGACTTATCTAAAATGAGACAGGCCGTATTCAATTGCCTAAAAACAAAAATACGCATTTTGCAGGAAACAATAAAATAGTTAAAGCTCAAAACCTTCTCAATGACCATTCTACTCTACGCAGGGGAAAACACGTTTATAAGGATACAAATAAATAAAGATCAAAGATTTAAATGTATTCTTAAAAATTTTTGCAACTCAAAACAATTATTATTTTGTGTCCCAATAGTGCTTATATGTACCACTTCAACAAAGGTTTTGAAATTAAAGTAATAAAGAGCTAGCTACATGCTTTAGTGCGACGGATAGCAATATTTCTCAAGAATTATAAAAACAAGAAAAAAAAAATATACGGTACACTTATACCTATAAATGTTGAGATACCCTACGCAGAAACTATGTAATGCATAGCAAGATGATTGCTGAAATGAAACACATAGGAAAAATTGTTTCCTTCTCAAAGATTTCAGAGAACTACTAATATTATCTGTCGATGATGTGGGGAACTATTTATCATTATTTTTGGAACTTACCTTAGGTAATGAGCGAATAGAATAATTTTAAGAGTAATATGATTCTAGTGGTACTAAGTACCTTTGCCAACAAAGTAACTAAATGAAGTTAAAAAAAATCATAAAAGGAGTGGAATGAATTTTCACTTTCACATAATAATGAACTGCCTATTCAAAAAACATATATTGATTTACGTTAAAATAAGACCTATCTTTATTAAAATATTAATGGTTATTTAAAAATATATTCATAACATTTTCAAATATTTTTGTTTGTAACACATAGAATATTCAAGAACAAATTTCAAGAAACAAATAAAAAATATTGACTTTATCCGAAGTAAATATGAAAATTTAAATTGCCGTGTCAATGGATATTCTGCGAGATATGAACATTGAAAGAAAATGTTACTCATTGCGGAAATACAAAATATGTAGATACTGTTTTGTATTTTCATAGCAAACGTTGTAGAATACTTATAAAATTAATTTAGTTAAATACCATTGGAATTCAGAAAGATAATGATGACAGTATAAACTAAACGCATTGTAAAATAAATAGATGTTAGTAACTAACTACATGTACAAAAAGCTTTTTAGATCACAGGATGTTAAATTTAGATATATAGAGTTTACTGATGTGCTAATAAATATTAGTTGAAGAGCATCGTGTAAATTGAAATATCCAAACCAATCACAGTGATTTGTTGATAAAAAAGTGCAAATCTCCCCAGACGTATTTAGTTCTCTGAATTGAGTATTCTATATACACTCTGTCGCAAAAAAATATATGCACCCAGAAGAAATTGAGCTACATTCACGAAATTTGGTATGCATGTAGTGTATATGAAAATAAACAAATGATTAAAAATTCAGAACAAAATATCATTTTATTAAGCGGTTACAGCTTGCAAAAGGTTAAAAATCAGTAAGTAGTAAAGCCAACTCTGGCAGCTATACAAGCCGAAATTCGGCGTGGCATCGATTCAATTAGATCACTTATGACCCCCTGTGGAAGATCCTGCCATAGTCTTTGCATCTGCGCAGTTAATTCTCCTGTATCTCGGGACGGCTGCAGTTGCCTTCCCAGCGCGTCCCAGACATGCTCTATTGGCGAAAGATCTGGTGACCTGGCAGGCCATGGTAGGACGTCATATCCTTGAAGACATTGTTGGGAGAGTCGCGCAGTATGTGGACGAGCATTATCCTGTTGATAAATGGCACCTGGGCGACTTGATAGCATGGATAGCACAATCGGCGTTAAAATATCGTCCACGTATCTGCGAGCTGTCAAAGTGCCTTGAAGGACCACTAAAGATAATCGTGTGTCCCAAGAAATTGCTCCCCACACTGTCACACCTTGTGAAATTGCGGTATGCCGCTCGACAATAAATGCCGGATCGGACCGCTGGCCGGTGCGCCTCCAGACACGTGTGCGGTGGTCATCAGCACTGAGACTGAATCGGGATTCATCACTGAAGATGACACGTCTCCAGTCTGTCACACTCCAAGTTGCCCGAGGTCGGCAAAAATCCAGTCGACACTGCCTATGATGTGGGGTCAGTGGTAAGCGTCTTAGCGGACGTCGGCTCCTCAAACCAACTTCGGTCAGTCGTCTCCTTATGGTTTCTCTTGATGGCACTGGATGTCTGGAAGGAGGTAAGTGGCGTTGAATCGATGCTAGCGACGTTGTTGGTGCCGAAGTGGCCACTCTTCTGATTGCACGATCGTCGCGATCATTTGTGTTCCTGGGACGTCCTGACCCTCCGCGACGGTACACTCTGCCTTCTGTGATCCACTGTTGCCAACACCGAGCAACTACCATATCGCTCCGACCGAGGTGGCGGCTGATACGTCTATTTGACCAACCTGCTTCTCTGAGGCCTATTATACGGCCCCTATCAAAGTCCGTCAGCTACTCGTACTGCCACCGGTTACGTCTTAGAGGCCTCCTAAGTCTCAATATCGTCTATCAAAGTCATCAGATTCGTTTGGATAGCCGTACGGCGCTCGTACTCATGCTTTTAAACTCTCCCAGTTGCGCAACTAATATGCGCATAGCACACTTAGCCTTGTCTCATTGGCTTCGAAATTTTAATCATTTGCATATCTCTTACCAGACTACATTCTTGCCGAGTTTCGTGATTGTAGCTTGATTTCTTCTGGGTGCATATATTTTTTTGCGACAGAGTGTATAATCTCAAAAAATTCAAAGATTACCTAAATCGAATAGTGTGTGTTTTCTAACTTTTTGCTATAAAATGCATCTGTTATCGTTCTGAATAATGCAAAGATATACTTTTTATTTATTAAAAGTAGGGTGATATTACATTTGTATGTGTGTACAACTGCTATAAATGTGTATCCCTATAGATAATTCTATCTAGTCATTGATATCAGATGAAAGCCTATGGTAAATATTAAACAGTAGATAATAATATAGTAATAAGACCTACAAAAAGAATTTTGCATATAATCTTGGATTTTAAAGGAGGTTAATAGCGCACACATCGTTAATCTGGTTTCAATTGAGATTACAAAATGCAATAGTCCCGAATGTCATTCTATAAAGTGAATAAGCTGATCAGACATTAATGTAGCATTGCTTTCCAAAATCTTTTAAGGTATCCGTACACCTTCAAACAATAAGAAATAAGTCAACAATAAGAAAATTAGGTATATTTTATATTTTTTTCTTTGATAAAGGCACAAATTCAAGCCAGGTGGTTTAAAATGTGAATGGTCTTTATGGAGCCGATACTGTAACAGTTAATTACGTGCAATTTTGGTTTCGTCGGTTCCATTCAGGCATTTTTGATGTTAAAGCCGCAGGCAGGCCGTTGTCGAAAACGTCGATAAGTTCCCAGAAATAATTGAAGTCGACCGGCATGTTAGTAGTCGTAGTATAGCCCAGGAGCTAAAGATCGACCATAAAGCATTTTTAAACCATTTGCTGTATTCAAGAAGAAGCTCGGTGTTTAAGTGTCACACTAATTAAAACCAAATATCATGATGGATCGGATTTGCTTCTGTGAAGACTTGGTCAAACGGAATGAAATTGAGCAGTTCTTAAATAGATGGTCACAGGGGATAAGAAATGGGTCACATACGACAATGTTGTGCGTCAGCGATCGTGGTCAAAGCGCGGTGAAGCAGCTAAAATAGTGGCCAAACCAGTACTAACGGCCAGGAAGGTTCTACTGTGTATTTGGTGGGACTGGAAAGGAATCGTTTATTATGAGTTGCTTCTGTATGGCCAAATACTAAATTCAGATCTCTACTCTCAACAACTGGACCATTTTAAGCTTGCGATCGACCAGAAACGGCTTGAATTGGCGAACAAAACTGGTGTTGTGTTCCATCAGGACAACGTTAGACCACAGATATCTGCAATGACTCTGCAGAAACTTTGGGAGTTTTGTTGGGAAGTTTTAATGCATCCACCATATATTCCGAACCTTACATCAAGCGATTACCACCGTTCTCTAGAATTGCAAAACTTTCCGAGTGATAAGAAATTGGGATCAAGATAAGATTCTAAAAATCGATTACTAGAGTTTTTCACTAATAAAGACCAAGACCTCTATGATAGAGCAATATGTAGCCACCTTTAAAATGGTAACACATTATACAACAAAACGGTGCATATTTGACCCAAATCGGACAATCCGAAACTTTTTAAATAAAGTCTTGAATTTTATGAAAAAATGATGGATTTCTTTCCCCCCAAACTAATATAATTTGTATTTGTGAGTAAGTGTGATAAATATTTACCTCAGTGTGACTCATTCTAAAATACTTTTGAGTTATTTTGATAAATATGCTTTATTACTTCTATAATTTTAATACTACCATGAGTATTCATCTTTGTTATCTTCTTGATGGGTGATATATTAAAGAGTCAAACATTCAAATTATTACTTCAATGAAAATCACTTTGCGGTACAATATACGCTCATTGGAGGAAAGCCCTTATTTCCACGATTGGTGTTGTTGCTCGATTTGGAAAGTGTCAATTCGGTTTTCGTCCTCATAACTTTCTCTCAGTTAATATTATAGCATTTTAAAAAATTATAAAGTTCATCATAAGCACTCTTCATAATTATAGAAAGGTATTAACTCGTCTCAATAGTAGTATAGTTTATTTCAAATCTGTGCTACGACTGTTCAGTAAACTTAAGGTATACGACTACGTGCAGAACCGTGATTTTATAAAAAGCGCACAAATGGATAATTTCCATGATATTTAGTGTCACTTAGATTAGAATTCATGTACAAAATTGTTTTAAGGATGTTTTCACAAAAAATATTTCAATACAATATTTTGGTGAAAAATTAACTTAGAATAAGCCTTTTTCAAAATGCTCTAAGTTTTATAAAAAATGCTTTTAAAATAATATTTCGTTTATATAAAGTAAAGACTTTTTCAGAGGGTCTGAACTAGGATTTTTGAACAATTCACATTATTTTCAGAGTTACAACAGATTGGAATAATTATCGGCGTTATTTTCTTAAAATTGCTCCCCCTTGTTGTCTTAAAATATGGATAAACCCACTTCTAAGCTATATATTTCAAAAATCCTAGTTGAACTTCTGTAGAGAGGTCTGAGCTATACACAGGCAAAATATTATTGTAATAGGAGCATTTTTCACCAAAAAGAATATTTTGAAAATTTTTCATTCTTTGTTTTTTTTTTTTTTTTTTTTTGTCAAAATATTGTACTTCAATAACTTTTTATTGTAATAATATTCTTAAGACAATTTTATGTACATTTTCTAATCTAATTGACACTAAATATAAATATAGTCCATTTATACGCTTTTGCAAAATCACGGTTCCGAACGTAGTCGGATACCTTAAAAAATAAATTAAACGGCAAAAAATATTTGCAATATACATCCATATCATTTTGATTACTTAAAATGAATTCATTCATAAAAAATGGCAGCTAATATTTTTCATTTCTAATTAAATAAAATGTTGAAACGCGTGCGTAAGTAACAGACAGTTCAGATACCTGTCGTGTCCGTAATTTAATCAGGATTCCTAATCTTGAGGTAAATTCTTAGTAGTTATCTTAGTGATACGGTGTGACGGTAATTTAAAGATTCGCACATACTTGCAAAACATATTTAATTGAAGTAAGCAATTAATGTGACAAGTAAATAAAGTACATTCAATAGAAAATATTTCTCAAGAAATTAAATTCCTTAAGTTTTTATTTGCGAAATAATTGTAGTTAGACTTAAAGTTAAATTTTAAAATTTGCTCTTTAAATATCTAAGGATTCACACATTTTCATGTCTAGTCACCCATTTTTTCTTTGTTTTCTTTATTTGTTTTGAGTCAAAGAAATATGTTATGTTCAATATATAATGTTTAAATATTACTTCATATGGTTAGAAATTTTTCTTGTACTCTTACGTAAAGTGTTAGTACTGATTACAGTATTATAGTTTCACCATGTATCTAAAGCTTTAGGAATAATTTTTTGGGTGTGGGTTCATCATCAGTACTGTAAAGACTATTAAATATTTTTCTATCTTGCCTTCATCCAAAGTAATACGCCTCAAATGACGCTTATGCTTTATGTGTAAGCTTAACTAAGGTTCACTTTAACCCATTTGTACCTGAAGGAAGAAAGGAATCGGTCTGAGTATCTTCCTTTTCATTACGCAAGTACTTTATCGACTAAGCTAAAACGATCGTCATCGCGTGATGTTTAATACTGGGTTATATATATATATATATATATATATATATATATATATATATATATATATATATATATATATCACACAGCGACATACCCTCATGCTAGTGATTCGGCGAATAGGCGAACGATACCATATCCATGGTGAGCATGTGAGCAGTTGTGTCACTTTGTGGGTTGCGTCATCGTGTGTGACGGCTTGAGAATCGCGTCATTTGCGTGAGACGGCTTTGAGAAGTAACGGCTTATTTGCGTCAATGTTTGATGGCTTGGATGCTTTTGCGGTGGATAGATGGCTCCACGACTGCAGCGCACGAAAGGTATGGTTCTTTGCATGGCCGGGATCACTAATGAAGGAGGGAATATTTCGATCTGAGTACTTTCTGTTCCGTACGCAAGTAGTTTATCGACCACGCCAAAACAATCGTCATCGCGTGATGTTTGGTACTAGGTTATATGTGTATCACACAGCCACATATCTGTCACATCGTCTGCATTGGCCTTTTTAAATATATTTTTTCCAATATATTCTTAACAAAAAAAATGTCAGTTTTTCTTCCAAGCGCAATCCCTAATAACATATACATCTTATAAATTGACAAAGATTTTTCTTTCGCAGGTACTCTATTTCAGAAACTCTTCTTTCTTAATAAATAGATTTCTTTTTTACAATCATACACTTACTGTTCTATACGATGAAAAAAAAACTCATCAAAATACATGTTTTCTGAAGACTGCAATAGTTTGCCAATACTTCCCATTACTAAGATATCTCTCGATTTCCTTTTGAGTTTTTTTCTGTTATTCATCATTCATTCCATAACTAGAAAAGTATCGAACTGCTCAATGTTTTCACAGTGAACTTTAGAACTGACATTCAAAACAAGCCTTGATTTTTTAATAATTTTCAGAGACCATGACACTTTTTATCATATCATTCTCGTAGTATTGATTCCGATTTAAGGTATCCGACAACGTTCGGAATTGTAATTTTACAAAAGCGTACAAACGAATATTTTAAAAAAATAATTAATCTTTTTTAGATCAGAATACACGTATAAAATTGTTTTTAAAAAATTTTATAATAAAAAATTATTTAAATGCAATGTTTTGGCAAAAAAATGAAGTTAGTATTATTTGTATTCAAAATGTTCTCCCTTTTTGAAAAACGCCTCTATAATAATAATTTTTTCCTTATACATAGCTAAGACTTATCCAGAGAATCTAAACTAAGATTTTTGAAAAATTCGCATTATTTCCAGAGTTACAACCAATTGAAATAATTATCGGTGTTTTTTTTTTGTTAAAATTTCTCCACTCTGATGTATTAAATTATGAATAAATCCACTTATAAAAGGTAAATATTTCAAACATTCCAGTTCATACTCTGTACAGAGATCTGAACCATATATAGGCAATATATCAGTATTATCGAATCACATTCCATAAAAGGAGAATATTCTGAAAATAAATAATTGTAAGTTAATTTTTTGCCGAAATATAGCATTTAATTAACTTGTTATTGTAATAATATTCTTAAAACAATTTCATACTTGCATTCCGATCTAAGTGACACTAAGTATTAAAAAAAAATATTAGTTTTTACGCTTTTGCAAAATCATGGTTCCAAGCGTAGTCGGATACCTTAAAACAAGATTACCTGGCATCCGCTTCTAAAATATTTTAAGCATCTTCCTAACTTTTGTTTTTATCAGCATTGTGCTTTTAGCCAAGAGTAGTTACCAGCTTTGTCAAATCGTGGGATCGAGCCTTTGTGTCATAAAAAGCCTCCTATACAGGGGGGCTAATTCACTATAAATGTATGAAGGTTCAAAATCCACATGTGTTTCAGTTTTAAAGTTTGGAAAATCGAATATTTCCCTCGTCACTTGTCGGAAATTCAAAGCGTCAATCACCAAGAGCCCTCAGATCATTAAAAATATGTACTATATCATATTATCATCATACTTACTTGTTTCATCATTTTGTAAATCCTTTCCCCTTTTTAAAAAATCTCAATTCTTTTTTAAAAATATGAAACAATTTTGATAACATTTTATTTTATTTAGAAACCACCCAGATTCTTTTTTTATTTGGATATATTTAGTATTGAGATATAAAAAATGAAGTAACAGCTGCATTTTAAGGTATCAGACTACGTTCGCAAACGGGATTTAAAAAAATACTCATAATGGATAATACTCATGATATTTAGTGTCACTTAGATTAGAATACATGTATAAAACTGTTTTAAGGACATTATGGCAAAAAATTATTTAAATACAATATTTTGGAAAAAAATTAACTTAGAATAACCTTTTTTCTTCAAAACTTTCTCTTTTTATAAGAAATGCTTCTATAATAATAATATTTTGCTTATATAAATTAAAGACTTCTCCAGAGTGTCTGAACTACGATTTTTGAAACATTCACATTATTTTCAGAGTTACCACCAATTGAAATAATTATCGGTGTTTTTTCCTGAAAATAGCCTTTGTAGCAGTAAAATATGGATAAATCTATTTCTAAGTTATATATTTTAAAAATTGTAGTTTATTCTCTGTACAGATGTGTAAGCTTTGTACAGGTAAAATATTATTATAATTAAAGCATTTTTCATAAAAGGAGAATGCTTTGAAAATTGGTCATTCTAAGTTCAGTTTTTGTTAAAATATTGTACTTAAAGAATTTTTTAATGTAATAATATATTCTTAAAACAATTTTATATACGTTTTCTAATATAAGTAACACTAAATATCATAAATATTATCCATTCATACGCTTTTGCAAAATCACGGTTCCGAATGTAGTCGGATAACTTAAATGACACTTTAATACTATGTTTGGAAATAAAAAGAGAGAAATAAAACATGTCTCAGTATCAATGGTGAAGATATTTGAAGAAGCTTCCCGATCTATAATCATAATCACAAATCGAAACTATTTTGGGAGGACACGTTGATTTCAACGCTCAACATGTTAATAAATACTGTGAATTTCTTTGAAAATCTTTCAAAAGTTTTGAGTATTATTAAACACTTAGTACAAAAATATTTAATTTGAGATGAAAAACAGCAAATTTTGGTTCAATAGTATTACTATAAAATAAAAAAAAATTACAAAATTTTTGAAGAAGGTACATTTTAAGATAGGTACATATTTAAATTTATCTTGTACCTTTTTCAATACGATTGCATTAAGAGTTAACATTACATTGATTAAGAGTTAAATTGTAATTCCTAATACAGAACTTTAAAAGTAGATAAAGTGATAAAATATTTTTAAAAAATTCAATACTTTTACTGCTAATACACGGGAAATATTATAGTTCAATTTCGTGTGCTTGTTCTCATTTTTAGAAAAAAGCACGGCATTAAGATTTGCGCTATAAAATCACTAAAATCATCAATGCAAATTTATAGTAATAAAAATATATTTTTAGTAAAGGCAGCATCCCTCTTTTTACGAACAAAAACAGAAATATATATTTTGGAATACATATCGTATATATTTTGAAAGAATGCAAGAGAACTAGAATAATTGCTTGTCACAAACATACATTGAATAGTTACATGTTCTTATTCTTCCACATTTTTGTGATGATGAAAGGGTATAAGACAATTTTATACTTATTCGCTGAAGAAATATTACGTTATTTGTATAGAAGAAATACGTAAAAAATCACTAAAAAAGGAATTCGAACATTGTTATACTAAGTAATCTGATACAAGAAATGAAATATTGTAAAAATAGTCTGCACATTCCAATAGAAGAAATGTGATATATTAGATATTAATCTCTCTTCAATTACAAATCAATATATAAACTGATTATGTGAAGATGATATTTCAAACGTTGTTATATATATATATATATATATATATATATATATATATATATATATATATATATATATATATATATATATATATATATATATATATATGATTAGTTATATTGTATATATTTTTATATAGGTGGAATGTATAAATTTTGTATGGATGTGCACTTAGTTTTGATGGAAAATTAGAAAAAAAATGTAATATTGCAAAATTACCTACACTTTATCATATAAAAACTGTGAAGGCCGCATATATTTATTTACCATATGCCTTTTATATTAAACCACATGATTTTTTAATATTTTTTTAAGCTATTTTAAAAGTAATTTCAAGGAAGAGTAAATTTTAAACTGTAAAAGCTGATACAGAAGGCGCTATTTGTTCTTAATACTTGCCCATTAAATTAGGGCATGATACATTATGTGACGTACCCAGTCTCTTTCCCCTAATTGCTGAGAGGGGACACCGACAAACTTGGGAAAACTCTGTTCGTTTTCCTTATTACCGGGAAAATTTTCACAAATGGATAGTCAGAAATTCTGTTCGTTTCCCTAATTGCTGAAAAAAGTTTCTCAAATGGGTGGACAGATATTCTGACCATTTATTCTCATGCCAGTCCCAAAGAATAAAGAAACACAGGTACAACGCGCTTTCGAGTTCTCACGGATCTGTGACGACAGTACGTCTAAGAAGATATAAATCAGATTATGCCCCCCATATAGAATCTATAACGAGAGCTATAAAAGGCCGACGGACAAGAGATCAAACGGGATAGGCGGTGAGTGACCATGAGAAACGAGAGGTTCATAAAGGGAGATGAAGGGAGTACCAGGAACAGATTCTGACTAGAGTGAATTCGATAAGAGGTCTCTTGTTTATTGATAGACTTGAGAGTCAGCGATACCTGATAGTCCTCGAATTAAGGTGGACTTCGAACCGATGAGGTTTCGAATCAGCAGCCGCACGGTGGAGATAGAGCCAGCGAGCTCACCCAAACTCAGGGTGGAGTTACCGAGAGCGAACTGAGAACTGTGGATCCTTTGGCACATCATATGTGTAGGGCTTTTCTCTTAAGGTTCACTTTATGTAGGTATGATTATGCGAGATATATAAGACACTAGAGCGAAAGAGACTCCTTATCTGTGGACCCACTTTGCAATTAAATAGTAATAAAATATTTTTTGATGATTGTCTTACTGTGTAATAAATAGTTCAACCAGAGCTGTTTGAAGTCATTATTATTAAATATGCTAACAAATGTGTTCTACATTTTCAGATTGCGAAAGTTTGTCTGAGCTTGTGTCTGATAATTATGTAGCAGTTAGTGTGTTTTACTTTCTGACGAAATACTGCTGATTTGTTTCGAAATTATTTTTATATCAATTAAATAACATTATGGTTTTAATATAACTAATCCATTATAACTTAGTACATAGTACACATACATATATATATATATATATATATATATATATATATATATATATATTATACATTAATTAAATCAAGAACAGAATAAAATAAGTAATTTCTGACTGAACTGTACAAAACATTTATTAAACCAAATGTTATAAACATTTACATGTAATTAACCAAGGAAATATGCTCATGTTGCATATTTGTTTCCCAAATTTAAATATATATACACTCTGTGCAAAAAAAAATATATGCACCCAGAAGAAATCAAGCTACAATCACGAAACTCGGCAAGAATGTAGTCTGGTAAGAGATATGCAAATGATTAAAAAGTGTGCTATGCGCATATTAGTTGCGCAACTGGGAGAGTTTAAAAGCATGAGTACGAGCGCCGTACGGCTATCCAAACAAATCTGATAACTTTGATAGACGATATTGAGACTTAGGATGCCTCTAAGACGTAACCGGCGGCAGTACGAGCAGCTGTGTTTTACTTAGGCCCCAGAGAAGCAGGTTGGTGGAATAGACGTATCGGCCGCCACCTCGGTGCTGATATGGTAGTTGCTCGTGTTGGCAAAGTGGATATTTTTACCGTAGGGTCAGGACGTCCCAGGAACACAAATGATCGCGAGGATCGTGCAATCAGAAGAGTGGCCACTTCGGCACCAACAACGTCGCTAGCATCGATTCAACGCCACTTACCTCCTTCCAGACATCCAGTGCCATCAAGAGAAACCATAAGGAGACGACTGACCGAAGTTTAGCCGACGTATACCACTGACCTAAGTGTCCATTTTGCCGATAACTTGGAGTGTGACAGATGGAGACGTGTATCTTCAGTGATGAACGATTCAGTCTCAGTGATGATATGGATGCGCACCGGCCAGCGGTCCGATCCGGCATTTATTGTCGAGCGGCATACAGCAGTTTCACAAGGTGTGACAGTGTGGGGAGCAATTTCTTGGGACACACGATCATCTTTAGTGGTCCTTCAAGGCACTTTGACAGCTCGCAGATACGTGGACGATATTTTAACGCCGATTAATTAAATCAAGTCGCCCAGGTGCCATTTATAATAATAACTGCACGACTCTCCCAACAATGTCTTCAAGGATATGAACCATGGCCTGCCAGGTCACAGATCTTTCGCCAATAGAGCATGTCTACGCGCTGGGAAAACTGCAGCCGTCCTGAGATACAGGAGAATTAACTGCGCAGATGCAAAAATGGCAGGATCTTCCACAGGGGGGTCATAAGTGATCTAACCGATGCCACGCCGAAAATAGGTGGCTCACTGGTTTTTGCATTTTGCAAGCTGTAACCGCAAATAAAATGATATTTTGTTCTGAATTTTTAATCATTTGTTTATTTTCCACTACATGCATACCAAATTTCGTGAATGTAGCTCACTTTCTTCTGGGTGCATATATTTTTTGCGACAGAGTTTTACCAAGGGAGTGCTACGCTTTTAATAATTATAATAAAAATTAGTTTCTCCACTCAGTAAATAAAATAATTTTTCTAACACCTATAAACATAATCTATTTTTAAAGGAAAATGATAGTGATATTTCTTTTTGAGGAAATCGAAAAATTTTTGTTAGGTCTTCATCATCAAATAAAAATATGCTCTTTTTTTATTGAAATGTAGGTTACAAACGAAAACTTCGTAGGAATTTTTGAATGAAAAAACAATCGTTGATTTTGGTATATTTTAATGCACCGTTTAACCTATTAATTTCTGCAGTTATTAAAAGAGTTTATTTCAGAAATTGGCGTTAATGGAAACAAATTTCTGAACTTCGTGTTGTAGAAAGAAAAATAAACACTATATATACTTGGTGGATTTATATACTGTAAAATCCGGCGTATAACGCGCACTTTCAAAACACAAAAAATAAGGTCGCAAATTAAGGGTGCGCGTTATACGCCGGATATAAAACCGGTAGCTTTAAAAATAACAGAAATGAAGGGCATAAAAATAGATTTACTTCTAGATGCATCGAAACACTGTTTATTTAAAAGAAACGACTGGCCTTATGAAAAAGAACAGTTGCAGTTCCAGAAGTATTAACAATTTTTTCAAAAGTCTGGGATACTACATCGAATAAATGACTTCAATACATGAAAACAATGTATACTTATGTTTCAGATTTCTTCATTAAAAAGCAGGTGCGCGTTATATAGCGAATATACCTAAAACTTAAAAAAATTTAGCTTGAAAGTATAGGTGCGCGTATATATATATATATATATATATATATATACCGGTGAGCGTTATACGCCAGATTTTTGTGGTAGCTATATCTTTCTTTAGCTCCTTTTTATGCATCATTTGCTTCTACTAGGATATATTTGTGCTTATTATAATAAATAATAATTTTTAAACGAGATCATTTGGAAGTCTTATGCATATTTGTTAAAGGTATGTAAGAGATAATTTGCTTTACATAAAAGAGTATATCCCAGAAAGTTTTTAAATACGAATACAAACAGACATTCTGTTCTTCTTTTATCGGCACGATCGCCTTGGGTGGGCAGGGTCCCTCCCAAGAACCCTGTTTAATTCCGGCCTCTGCCTGGTAACAGTTCTCCACAATTAGTTATTTTAAAACTTTAAAATATTTTTCCACGCTATCAGCCCATCTCAATTTGGGCCTAACCCTTGTTCAAGTTCCAAAAGTTTTGTAATTGAGAATTCAGAGCTTCAAGGATGAGAGGTCCGTACGGCAGAAGTGACAAGCGAACTTCAAACGACCAATGTTGATATGTTTAATGAAATCTGCTTCCTTAAACAGATTGTACAATTTAAAATTATGTTGTTGACTCCACAATCCATTCTCAATCACAGCACCAAATATATATCGAAGAACTTTATGCTCAAAGATGGCTATATGCTCATTTTGTGATTTAGTCAAAGTTTCCGATCCTTAGGTAAATATGGGTGTGGTGATTGTTTTATACGGTATAATTTTTGTATGTCTTTTAACTAATTTTGATTTTAAGAAAGCTTTAAGACCATGTAGACATTGATGAGCAGCAATAATACGTCTTTTAATTTCAGCACTAATGTCGTTTAAGGTATCCGAACACGTTGAAAATGACCAAATTTGGACAAGACCGATATTTTTGTTTTCTACTTTATTTAATACATCTATATTTTGGCTTTACAAAACATACTTCGTTTTGTTTCTATGCTTCTTAGAAGCCAAGTTACAATAAATTTTATTAAGTTAGAAAAACCGAAAGTTGGTCTTTGATCTACCAGAAGTGGTCATTTAAATTGTTCGAAATCTATCATGGCGAGTCTGATCGCACAAAATATTACAAATGTATTTCTATAAAACTTTTTGCACCTGATATTTATGCTATTTTCTAGAGAGTATGAATATTATTTGAGTATTTTATTTCTATTGAGTAGTTTATTTCTTAGAGTATGAATATTATTTCAGTTAGGGCATGTTATTTAAATAATGGTCTCATAAAGGCGTTATTTTTCCTATAGCGTTTACTCAATCATCTGTAAAAGTTTCAAATTTTAATAAAACATTAAAATTTTAGTACATTCTCTAGATAAATGCCTATAAATTGCTTTTACTAATATAAGTTTATTAATTTTTTCTCTAATTGCTTTAAAGTTTTACAAATATATTGCTAAAATTTCACATATAATTGTCATTTTTACGAAATTCAGGCAATTTATTTTAAATATTTTTGATTAAATAATAGTATTTTTTGGTATTGAATCCTAAAAAAGCCTTTATATGTTTAATTATGTTATTTTGTCAAAAATTACTCTGAACATGTTCGGATACCTTAAAAGATTCATGTTTGAACCCAAATAGGTAAAAAATATGAACATCTTCAAATTTATAATTTTTAGTCTACATATATTTAAAAATTATTGGATTTATTTTGTAATTGACATGCATTTATCTTTGTCTTCATTAATAAATAAATACAACTTTTCAGGCGACTTCTTAAGGGTCAGACATACCTCTGGCAAATCACCTTTTGTACGAACAATGATTACTATATTATCGGCATAAGCAAGGATTTGTATAATTTTGTTGAAAATCATACTTCTAGTGTTAATGACGTAGTCGCGAATAGCCCATTCTTATGCCAAACTAAAAATGAGACAAGCGAGAGTATCACCCTGTCTCACATCATTTCTGACTTCGAAAGAATTTTGTGAGGCAACTAGAAAGCTTTACACATGAAAAAGTTTGAGTCAAAGTTGATCTAATAAGCATTTGGCGTTTTTTGGAATGCCCAGCTCAGAAAGGGCTACAAGTAGGAAATCATGGGCAACACTGTCAACACTATCATGCGAGGTCTTAAATCAATAAAACGGTTGTGTGTGTGTATTTAAATGCCAAGCTCTCTATGTTATTCAAGAATTTTGACGTAGATTGGACATCTGCGCACAAGAGTATATCCTATTTCTCAATTCAACACCTACTGTTATAAATGGTATTGTTCAGAAAAAGGACACAATATGTTAAAAAGAATAATCGAGAATACTTTAAAAACACTGTTTAAAAGACTAATACCTCGATATTTTCAACAGTAGGGGAGGAGCCACCATTTTAACAGATTGGACATAAAATGCCATGAGTCCAGTTAAAAAGCAGTTCTTCGTAGTCAATTGCTAAGGCAATAAAGTGCGTACAATTTATTGTTAAAGAACCTCCAAATTTAACGAAATTCGCTGGAATACTATCAGGATCAATTTCAGGGTTCTATGTGTTAACTCAATCTCTTCTAAGGTGGGTGAAAATTCCTGAATATTCGTCGGACATTGGTAGGTTTCATGAATATAACACGTAGGAATGGTTAGTATAAAGCAGATTACTGAAATATTCAATCAATCCCTTAGAGATACCTTTGGGATCACTGAGAATTTCACCATGGCTGTTTGTACAGAATGTTACCTTGGATTTGAAATCCATTTGACTATTATTGATCATTTTATAGAAAGCTCAGCTTTCATTGCTTCTTCTTAGATACTCAGCATCCTAGAGTAAATTCTCGTGAAATAGTATTTTTTCCTAATGGATTATTTTCTCATTTCTTCCTGCAGTTTTTTTGTTCTCCTCTGATCCGATGGGGAATATCCTATGATGAATTTGCTTTATGTCTTGATTCAGTTGTTGTTGTTCTCGTGTCCATGAATAAATGCAGTAGATATCACTAGATTCCGTCGAAAGTCTTGATCACTGCCTCTGCTATTCTGGGAGCATCAGGGCTGTACAGGAGTTCCCGCAAAGAGTCCCTCAGAGGGACCATTCCCATTTTTAGTAACTTTGTTGCGACGGTTGGGCATTCAAGATGTGATTGGGCATCAGTTGAAGATCTGGGCAGTGTTTGCATTGAACATATGATCTTGTCTTGTCTGGGTGAATCTTCATGCCCTTAAGGTGTTCAGTTCTCAATCTGGCAATTGTGGATGTTATAATTCGGGGACAGTCAAATTGTAACTAGGGGTTTTTTAAAAAGTGTGATTCATAATTCTATGTTTGGCTACTGCATTAGCATCATCAAGTGTGATGGTGGTGCACTTATGTTCGATGTCTCTAGCTTCTTTGGCGAGGCTATATATATATATATATATCTGCACATTCATTACCCTCAATGTTGACATGTGCGGGTATCCATTGCAGGATACAGGATTTTCTTTTGTTGTGCAGCTGTTCTAGAAGGGTAATAATATCACAGGAGATGTCAGTCTCTCCGTTTCTTATGGCTTCTATAGCTGATTTAGAATCTGAGAAGATTACTAATCCTTCTGTAGAATCGATAACATGTGGGTTTTGTTGATATAATAAAGGGCCTCTCTAATTGCCACGAGTTCACTTGTGAAGTTTCAGGCGATTATGCCTGTGTTAATTTTGTGTTTGTAGTTATTACCATCTGGGAGGAGTAAGATGATTCCGGCACCTCCATTGCTGAGGGGATCTGTCTGAGGAACCATCAGTGTAGGCGATTACAAAGTTATCTTGAGAAGTATTGCTATCGTTTCCAGTCCTTTTTTGTCTGAGAGTTACAAGGTCTTCTTTTTTGGAACATGGCTGCAACAATTCCAATTCAGAAACAGGTATTCTTTGGTGGGTTTTTTGGAATGAGGGGCTCCTGAAGGAACTCTAAGGAGGAATGATCCAAATTGAGTTCTTTCTGATTTCACTATCAAGTTGGAGAGTCGAAGATCTTTTGAGCCTTGTAGAATGCTTCCATTTATCAAAACTCTTCTAGAGATATGGTCCAAACCATATGAGCGTAGTTTATTAGTGAACTTGATAGTGGCAAGCTTGCGCCTGCTTTCTAGCGGAGGCAAGCCGCATTCTTGTTCGGCCTTTTCATTATTGGTTGATGACACTGCTCCAATAATAATTTTGGCAGCTCTGTGTTGTACAGAATCAAGTTTCCGCTTAACAGAAATAGAGGCCGGAGTCCAAATTGGGGTCGCATATTCTAAAACCGGTCTGATAACAGTGCAGAAAGTGCTTTTTAGGGTTTGGTCTTGAGCCCCAAGAAGTTCCGCATAGCTTTCGAAGAATATTCAGTTTTCCAAGAGCTTTGTTGGTAGTTTGTTCGATGTGCTTTGAAAAGCGGAGTTCAGGATCTAAGGTTACTTCAAGATAGGTGGGTAGGTCGACTTTTTTGATTTGAGAGTTCTGTATTTTGATATTAGCATTAAAACTGCTTCTGTGTCGTCTATCGGTAGAGAAGATGCAGTAGTTTGTTTTGTCTGCGTTGATGGTTAATTTAAGATTCTCTGCCCATTCAGCAATACCTTTCAGTGTTGTGTTTAGGGCCTTTTCCGATTCTGTAATGTCATTGTGTGAGTGCCATATAGCAATATCATCAGCGTAGCAGGCGATATTTGTGTCTGGGTGAATATGATGGTGGATGGTGTTCATAAAGATGAGAAAGAGCAAGGGGCTTAAGACAGAGCCTTGAGGAACTCCAGCCCACATTCTGCGAGAATCTGAAAGTGCCCCGTTAAATCTAACGAAAAATTTTCTTCCTCTGAGAAAATCATTTATCCACAATAACGCTTTGCCATTAATTCCGGTGCCTTGGATAGTATGGACCAGTTTTTGACGCCAAACTCTATCAAATGCTGCTGAGATGTCCAAAAATACTGCTAAAGTTTTCTTTGTGAGGCTTTTCTTGAAAACCATCAATTATCGACTGGTTCAGGTAAAAGAGTACGGTAGTACTATGATGGGTTCGGAAAGCTGTTTGATAGAAGTGAAGTTTTTTTGTTTTCGATGAGCCAGTTCATAAGCCACGGTGGATAACCCGTTCCATGAGCTAGCAGAGGGTGCTTGTGAGGGGGAAAGTGGCCTATAGTTTTTGCACTCTGAAGCATTCTTGTTTGGTTTCAAAATTGGAGTGACGGTGGAAAGTTTCCAGATTTTGGGCAATTTGCCAGTAGCCCATGAAAGGTTAAAAATTTCCAATAGTTCTTTTTCAAGATTTCCAAAGTGTTGGACCATGCGGCCAAAAATAACATCCGGGCCAGGGCTTTGCCGGGATTCATTTTTTAGCAATGGCAGCTTCTAGCTCTTCCATTAAGAATGGTATGGTGAAGATATTTTTATGGTTATATCATTTTGAGTCTTGGATGGTTTTTCCTGTAGGTACGCAGCAGTTTCCTGTTATTTGCGTTGAAAGTTAACTTGCTTTTGTTTTCATAGTGCTTTGCTAGCAGGGAAGCAGTTTCTTATTTGTGGCTGCATCTCTTCCAGAGGATGATATGATATTAGTAGGAATGTCTGCTTTTTGGTGTGTTGATTGATTATTAAGAGTTTTGATGACTTTCAATGCTGAGATATTTTTTGGGGATCTAAAGTTTCACAGAATTCAGTCCATTTTTTTACGCTTGCGCAGGGAGGAAATAACCTCTTGAACTTCGTGACAAAGGTTCGTGAATCTTATTCTGTTTGTTTCAGTATTATTCTTCTGAAGTTCTGTACTTAGTTTGTCACGTTCGTTAATTAAGTTCTCTATGTCGGTGTCTTTCCAAAACGGGACCCAGTCATTTCTTCTTTTGACCCTAGGGATAGAACGTTTTGCAGCAGCATTAATATGCGAAGCAAAGCGGACTGTAGTCTCTCGTCGAGGGTGTGTGGCGAAGAAAGGGAGCAGAGCATTTCAAGTTCAGAGGTGAATTTTCTCCACTTTTGCTTTCCGAAAGTTCCAGGATCTTTTGCTTTGGATGGTGCCATCAACTCTTTGGTTTATCGAAGTTATAATAGGGAAATGATCGCTAATAGCACTTTTTAGAATCTTCCATGTCGCTTGACTTGCTGTTTGGTGGTTAATGACCGTGATGTCAAGGGCTGATGTTGTGCCGTTGGTTTTGGAGAGAGGTAGGTACTTCTCTTATCATTTAGTATGGAGAGATCGTGTCACAGAGCAGGTCTTCATTCTGTGAGCCTTTCAAGTCTAGGGTCCTGGACCCCAAGATGGGCTCTTGGCATTTAGGTCTCTAAAAGAATTTTGTGTCCGTTTTATGTCCAAAAGCGTGTTAAGGAGATCTAAGTTGATGTCAGAGTTGTCTGGATGGTAGGTATTAATGATTGTTACTTCCTGCTGCGGTAGGAGTACAGTGATTGCTTGTACTTCCGTGCTGTTCTCATCGTAATCTGTAGTTGGTGGCATTATGATTTCTCTAAATTTTATGTCTGCTGATTTAACAAGGAAAGCAAGGCCGCCACCTGCCCGGTCTTTTCTGTCTTTTCGCAGAGTAGTAAAGCCTTTGATTTTTAGCTTCAGATTTGGGTTAAGCTTGGTCTCTTGTAGACACGCAATATGTACCGTATTTACGTTGAGGATCTCAGTGAGCTCCTCAATCTTTCTCTGGGTACCATTAATATTCAACTGCAAAATGTTTAGGGTCCTCGTAGCATACTTCTCGCCATGGGACCGGACTTCAACCCGTGGCGCGTCGGCTAACCCGAACGCGGTAACATTATCTGAATCACTCAATATTGCACTATTCATGGAAAAAGATGCCATAGCCTCCAGGAGGTTGTACTTCTACCTGTTGGTCCACGGAAGGTATTTTATTTCCCTTCTACCACCCATTGGAAACCAATGGAGGCGTTCCCCTATCCGCCACCTCGGGACGCGCCCTCTAGGGGTTACAGGCTCCCCGAGGGCTTGATTCAGTTGCAGATTGGTATTACTCACCAGACAAATATTTCTTGCATGTCTTCTCATCAGGTCCCAAAAGATCATCAGCAGGGAGTAAAATGCTATCCTTCTAATTAATGGCAGTTTCAAAAGCTATAGCTCCACTTCTAATGCTGAGACTTCCCCAAAAAGTATTTTGAATGTTCACATATTTTAACCCAGAGCAGTTAAATTTTCAGTCACATTTTTTTAGTGCTTTTAAAGCTAACATTTTAGCACTCAATCTGTATGTACGGCCATAGGCAGGTAATGGTCAGAATCAGTATTGGCACTCCGATAGCTCTAACGTCCCAAAGAATAGAGAGGTGTCTAGGATCAATCAAAATACGATTCATTTGGTTAAAAAAAGTGTCATCAGTTATCAGTAAGTATTATGATTAATATTACAGACGAAATATTCAACCTTTACATGAAATCTCAATCTTGGACTAATTAGTTCAATAAACTATGTAACGAGAGATAAAAATTTGTGTAATTAAATATATAATTAATTGATCATTGAATGAATAAGAAAAAACCAACAGACTAACTGTTCAGGAATTAACTGAGAATTCAAGTCTTAGCATGAAAATTAAATGATTTATGATAATAGAATTTATGTGGAAGGGAAGAGGCAGTTATATGGTTCTCCTAATGTAAGGAACTTAAAGGTATCGGAGGAGTGTTTTAAGAAAACAAGAATAAGGCTAGTATTTTTTTTAATTCAAATTTATTTCTTTATTGATCCATACAAAAATATTTTTTTTATTTTTCGATTTCATATAAATTATCCTATAAAAGCATAAGAAATAACGTATAAAAAAGGACTTTTCAACACAGTAAAAATTTTCTTGCAAGGTAGATAAATTAAGATGTTATGCCAAAACTTTATTGTTTTAAATGCGATTACATAAAATATAATCATGTTGCCATCAAAATTATACTTATATCAAGAAAAAATGATAATGCAAAAAAAAATTAAGTTAAATCAACATGATTGATATGAAAAGTTTACTTACCTGATCAGTATTGTAAAAAGATTGAT
The DNA here is from genome assembly GCA_019973935.1 of Trichonephila clavipes. Lineage (NCBI taxonomy): Eukaryota > Metazoa > Arthropoda > Arachnida > Araneae > Nephilidae > Trichonephila > Trichonephila clavipes. The sequence goes on from BMAU01014018.1 coordinate 737,198, forward strand.
TTCTGGTCAAATAATTATATTGCTTAAATGAAATATCATCGGCAAATACTTTGATCTTTATGAAAAATAACCTGGGGTTTTGGAATTTGAGTAAAAATCTTTATCTATGATACGAGTAGAAATAAAAAAGAGAACTGGAATTCCAATTCACACACGTACACATCTCTAAATTTTTGCTAAGTTACGTATTTCTTACAGGTATTTAAAGATTTTAAAGCACGGGTGTGCAGACTTTTACATGGCACGGTCTACTTTAAATTTTTTGTATACTTACCTACGTAACTACAGCAGAAAAACTTACTCTTTTAAAACTACGTTTTAAGTAAAATGCAAAATGCGAACATAATAATTATTGACATAAATTTAATATTAAATGATGCATTTTAAAACAATTCACAATACATCACAGATTAAATAATTTTCATTTAAAATTAGTTCTTATAGCTATAATCTCAATAGACGACTTAGTCTTCATTTTATCCTCCCCAATCCTGAATAACTTGGTATTATATAATTACTAACTGCTAATCTTACACTGTATTCTAAGTGGTCGTCTGTGAAACTGGAATGTGTTGTCTTAATTATATTCTTCGTTGAAAATGTAGATTTACACTGGTAGGTAGAGCAAAAGAACGATGTTAAATGAATTGCAGCTTTTTAAATTTGGGATACTTTACTTCGACTAATAGATTCCAAAAGTTATTCTTCACGTAGTACGCCCTTTAGAAATAGAAAAGCTTCGTTTTCCTCGAAAGCTAAAGAGAACATTTAACATATATTTATTTATATTTTTCACATCAACACTACTAAACGGATAACCCATGAATGCAACTTTTGTGTGATTCTAGTCTAGTAAATTCTTGAAAACTTTTCTCAAATTTGGGTTGGAGTTTATTCACGGGTGTTTCTATTATCTTGATAAGCATCTGTGTTTCTTTTAGTTGCGCGTCAAAGGTTTTATTTAAAATGTCTTGGCTATCGACCGCGATCGACTTAATGCCACCCCGGGTTTTATATAGATAATATTCATTTAGTATAGTCTTATATTACACAACAGAAATTGAAGGAAAAACTGTACTTTCACATAAGTTTTGGATTGATTGGAAATAGTTAAGTGAATTTTATTGGTTTTTCTAAATCTCTTTCCCGTTTCACCCACACGCCGTACCGGCACCATGTTCAGACCTCTACTGCTTTGCCCGTATAATTTCTCTATCGTTTCTCGTCGTACGATTTGTCTTGATTTATCTATCGTTTGTACTGTTTTGCCCTGTGTTTTCAATTTTTTTATCAAAATAGTTCTACAGATGGTAATAATTGTCCACTGTAAGAGTTTAAAGAAATTTAGTAAATAACTGTATTTTTTTATGTTTATATTCAGGACATTGAGTGTAGCTTCTGTGTTAAGCATTAATCATCCATATAGGGCGTGGAATTATTATGGGCATGGCCATATATTACATGGAAAATACTATTACTTTCATTAAAGTTAAAATTATCCTAAGAGCTGAAAAATATTGAAAATTGTCTACTTTAGTAATATTTTCCTGCTTATAAAATTGCGAAATTAATAAAACAATTCCATACAAAAATGGGACATTTTTTTAATTGACTTCTGGAAAAAAATGAAGGTGTGGAAAGGATTAAAATAAACGTGCATTTATTTTTTTTAAAAAATAGAAGTATCTCGGGTGGGGGGTACATTTTAAGTAGAAATTTATTCTTTTACAACAGCATAAAATGATACATTTCCTGGAGTAAAGATTTCTTGTATTAAAGATAAAATATTTCAAAATATTATGCTCAAGAAGGAGAAATTCATCTTAATTCAACTCATAAATTTAAATTTAGATCAGCACTAGTTATTGCTGAACGTGGTCATAATGGAACGCGAAATTTGATTTTCTAAATTTCTATTTTGGAAACGTGGTGGAAATAAAAAAACCATCGGAAAAAACCGATACAAGTGTTTTATTTTGAAATTTTTTTCTTACATAATGAATAAAAACAGTGAAGTTTCCAAATTAAATTTTATGATTGTAATTTGTAAGAAATTATTTATTGTTTTACACATATAAAATAATAAATATGATCTTAGTTCTTTACACATCGACACTGATAGCTTACTTTATTCTTAAAAAAGGCTTTATTGAAAAGCCTTAAAAGTTAAAGAAAAGGTGCAAATGTTTTATGACGTAGTATTATTTTCTTTTTGAATCGATTTTTATACAGTGGATATAAATACAATTATCTGGGTTTTCCCTCTCAATTATCTTTATATATATATATATATATATATATATATATATATATATATATATATATATATATTAATCGGATAATCGAACATCCAAAAATAAGTATTCGTTCCAATAGCTAACGTAAGAACATTTTGATTCTTATATATATATATATATATATATATATATATATATATTTGACGAAAAAAATGTATAAAATTTTCTTAAAAATTAAATCAGCCTTGTTTATAATATTCAATACTAAATTAAATTTTTTGATAGTAAAATCGTGCATTGTTTGTTTTCTTGTGGATAAACTAGTTTAGTTTTTAGAGTAACTTTTTAATCGAAAGGTATACAATGATTGGTTGGTAAATAAATATTTGAAATCCATTTTATTACTTTAGAATCTAAAAATCTATTAGTGCTAAATGATAAGAACATAAAATATTCTTTTATAAAATATTTGATTAAAAAAACTCTTTGTTTTATTGCTTTAAATTGATATTTTTTGTTAAATAAATCAGTATTGCTTTTGTAAATTACTGCTCAGAAATAGAAATTTGAAAAAAATTTTATCCTGGGGAGAAAAGAACACGAGTTTTATACTGGAATAACCCGTGCATTGCTGGGATTATCACAATGGATAGAAACGTGTCTGTTAAAAAAAGATGAAAATTCGGAAAGGAGTTTCAATGACAATTCCTCGCATACACACACATCCAGAGATTCTGACGAGAGAGAAAAGGGAAATTTCCATGGAAATAAAGTTATGCTCTCGGTAAAAGCTTGTGTAAAACCTTCTAAAAGGAGGGCGTCCGACGGAGCAAACGGAAGAATTTTGTCCCGTTTAATGGGTAAATGGAACAAATTACGCATCACCAATATCTTGAAGTTTTCAAGACTATCATGATGTAACCCTTTCGTGGGACATTTGTTACTCTTTTAAATTTCTCGCAGTTTTTTTATGTTTTATTAACAATCAAACCATAAAATTTTAGAAAAAAATATTTTATTTTTTAGAATTTTAAATTTTAAAGGTGGGAGGAATATTTCATATAAAACCATTCACCATCATAAAGAAAATTAAATTAAATTGCGATTAGTTGCCATGAAAAGATGAAAAGCATATTGCACAAGGGCACATCACATTCAGCACGTATGTAGCGGGTCCTCTTTTCTTGTTCCTTTCTGCTACATTTTCTACGTCGTCTGTAGTTGGAAACCATCTTTAGCATATGATATTCCACACTAGCTAAGCGCATATCATCCGGATCTACACATTCTTTTGCTTGGAAGCTAGCAGGACATCCTTTCTTTTTCTTGAAATATCCGTCTATTAGCTGACGAGCTAATGCTGTACGGAATGTTAGCTATTCTGAACTTATGTTTCTTTTGTTGACTTTCCGCAGTGTGAAACTATTTATGATGGCAAGTTCAATAAGAAAAAATAAAAGATACGATGCAGCCATTTCCATTTTCTATTAAGATATTTTTATTTGGTATATTTCTTTTCTTTGATCGAAACGATCAAACCCTTCCATGAAATCACTATAAACAGTGACAGCTTTTGGAGAAGTCAATTCTTCTTTAGTAACATCTTTTTTGTCTGATTTACATATGTCATTATAGCTGCATTATATGTAGTAGAACAAAACTGAAGTAAGAATTAGTTTTCCCATCGAAATAATAGCGAATGTTATATATTATAAAGGGTTTTGCGCTTACCACAAGTGCATTTTGTAATATGACGCACATGGGAATTAATCTTCCCAAGGCCCACAAAAGAGTTAAAGAAAATTACTTTCAAGGAAATTTACATAAGGAGAATTATAATTCATATGTAGGAAATTATGAAGCAAATTATTCTGTTATATTCAATGCAATTATAGCCCAATGATTTTCAAAAGCATTCAAATGTATAGCAAATCTATAATATATATATATAAATATCCAGTTTTTAAAAACAGAAATGGAAAATGTCCCCTCAATTTCCATTTATTAGAAATATTTTAATGTGATATTTTACTGATATTGTTATGATATATGTCAGGAAAATTACAGGTTTATAATAGTTTAACCTTTTTATTGTATTGGAAACAAGTATTAAAAAAATCGCGGCAACCATGTGTTAAATTTATTGTGCTATGTTATCCCATGAGTTGTAGCATTCCAATAATCGTACATCACTAGAATATGTGAGACTTCGAAAACCAGGCGTTTTATAAATAGCTTAATAGCTTATTTCTATTAGAAATATTTGTTTTCAGTGCTTCAAATGTACCAAACGGAGTAAAATATTACTACACAGACTTACGAAAAATATTTTTCGTTTGTCTTGAGGATTATTATTGTTTTGAAACAAATTTATTCGGGGAGAATTTGTAATTATTATTAGTTACATGACCTTTTATTCTACGTTCTTTGAAACGTGTTTATGTTTGTCACTACTTTAAGCAGGAATATCCAATAGAAATATAAAAATCAATGAAGATTTTTAAATGCATATCAGATCCAAACAAGTTAAAAATGTTTATATATAAGCATAAATATTATTAAGCTGTTAAGACGGAGAGATGGATTTAATTATCTTTTTTAACAATAAAATCCGACAAAGCGTTTATTTTTCCAAAAATTATATTACACATTCTTAAGAAATTTTAATTATTTTTAAAATTTCTTATATTTAGTATTTTGTACATGAAAAAAAGGTTTGTGTACCTTCATTTTATGTTAAATATTTGGTTTTTCAAATTGTTAATATGTTAATTTCAGCTAGTTATTAAAAGAACACACATTGAATGTTAAACTTGGAAAGACTAAACAGATTTTTAAAAAAAGCCAAGATGAGTAGTATCCATGCACATTAAAACAACTGTTTTATTTATTTATTGTTGCTATAAAACGATAAATAGTGAAGAAGAATTGTGACATAAGTAAATGTAATACTTTTCTTTATTTCCAATAACATAGTTTAGATTTATTTGAATTCTTTGCTATTTTTGTTGCACGGAAATCGGATAATCTTCTTGGCGAACATTTTTATTAAAAATAATCTAAATATCAGATTGAATCAATTTTAGTACCTGATACACAAACTTTAAATTCAATTGATAATTCTAAATAGTGTTTTCATTTAATAAAAATGAATTTTCATTGATATTTTTAATAATGTTTTTGTTAATGGGGAGACAAATTTTTCAGTATACATTATGTGCACAAATCTGAAGCAAAAATAAAATAGTTAAAAAGTATTAAGTTACTTTGTTAAGATACACACCGAAACACATAATATTTTATAAGCATAAATGATACATAATACTTCTTTCCAAAGAAATGTATTATAATAAATTTCGGTTCCGTACAAAATCAAACATATTGTAGAGTATGCCATTGTCACGAATTTGTTTTCGTTGATAAAATGAAAATCTGATGAAGAGTGATAATCTATTTTATCCCTCGAATGAAGAATTACATTTTGATGAAAGAGCTCTTTTTCCAGGAAGATAAATAGGTTTATCGCAATGAATTATCTGAGTAATGAGGTCAATTCAGACTCAAAATCCAGGGCAACTTCTGTATGAAAGTATTTGACAGTATTATGTTAGGTTAATCTATCTGAAACTCATTATTTTATTTTCATTATATAGCTAAGAAATTCATTATAAATATTTAATGAAGATTTCTTCAACTTTTTAAGAGAGAAAGACAACTATTTATACATTTTGAACGGTAATTTAATATTTAACTTTTATATGTAGTGCTTTAAGATATCTAGTTAAACATGTATATGGACAAGGTCTGAAAGTTTCTGAGAAAATAGGAACGTAAGATATGTAAAGTAAAAGTAAAATTCACCTGTAATGTTTCTAATTTTCGGTTAAGCATGTACATATAACAAGCATTCTCAAACTGTTTGGCACACCTCACTAGAGAGACGTAATATCCTTACTTGAGAGGCCCAAGCATGTCAAAATTTAAAAAAAAAATCCTTTTTAAAAAAATATTCATTTTTACTGAAGGAAAGCAAAACAAAATGCATACGAACACAAAAAAAAATAAAATAAACGCATTTTTTGCAATTTGTTACAATTTAAAAATTTGAAAATAAAAGTAGTATAATATTTACCCTATTACTTGAAATTAACACTAGAGTGTCCAAAGGAAGCCATTTTGACCGCTTATCAATTTCAATTAGAAAAAAATTACATACATAATGAACACAATTTCTTAGATCTTTTTACAATAAATTTATTTTCCAAGTGCAGGAATTTTTTTTTACTGTTAATATTTACTAATAACTTGGTATATGACTGTAAATAATATAAAAAATGTTAAAAATTAATTTAAAAAATTTCTTTACAAATTAATCATTATTTTGCAATGCAGTCATTTTGACTGCTTTTAGGCACTATAGGTATACACTAAATTTCAGTATTTCTAGTGTTAATATAGCTATTACTTAAAAAGTAACACATACACAATTGAATAGTTACCTGGATAATATATACTGTTTTTAACTAAAGTCAAATTGTAGCTTTAGCATGAAAGTACATTATTTTTGTGTTCGAATACATTGTTATTGTATGGGTGGGAAATGATAATTAAGATTGAAAGTTGGGTTGCAAACATAATAAGATTGAGAAGCACTGGCGTATAGAGTAGGAATTTTATATTTAAATAATTAATAAAATGCTAAGCTTTTTGATGAATATTTTAAACATCGAATGAGTTTCACAAAAATGTTGAAAATTGGGATAGCAACTTTATTTGCGAAAAAAATTTGATTATACAGTTTAATGTAAATTTAGATCTTTAAGTATTTACACAGCGAAAAAGAAAACTAAAAAAAAAAGTACTACAGTAAAATACATGCAAATTTCTTTTATGAGCTTGTACATACTTACTATACTGTAAAATACGTGTGAACCAAAAATTAATTTATTTTATAATTCATTTTATTTTACGTTTAAGCAAAATAAAATTTATTCGCAAAAATACTCTTACTTAGCCCAAGTCAAAATATTATGTAACGTAAAGGGTACTTAAAATTCTTTGGTTGTTTTGTGGAAGGTTGCAAAGAGAACCAAATATATATATATATATATATATTGTAATGAAATTAAATACGTGTTTCTACATATCACATCTAAATGCTAACGGATAAGACGGATTTAAAATTGTTTGATTAAAATCAATCTTCTAAGTTAAATGACACCGCTAAAAGTGTGACTATCAATACGGATACACGTTTTGCATTGGCACATAGAAAGAAGATTTGAAGTTTCCAGAATTGTTTGCATGGCAAAAACATTTCCTATATCAATTTATCATTGAATCATTCCTATTTAGACTTGAGACTAATACTTACACAAAGTCAACAAAAGTATCATTCAAGAAGTATTGGATATAGAACCGCAAACATTGAATTTAAGTTACATAAATGTTGTTTGAATTCTTAGAAGGAACGTATGCTTTAAATCGCTGCAGAATTTAATTGATTGATCAAAATAGAGCTTTCTTTAATCAATGTCTGTCATTTCCAGGAATATATTTCAACGTCATAAAGTATACCATTTAAATCATTTAAATGTGGTTAAAATATTCCAAAATATTAGATAATAGTTATGATACATTGATAATAATATAGATGTAATATAAACTAATGTGGGTTATGTCCACTGTGTATTGTTTTCAACTAAGTATTATAACTCTGTTTCTTTGTTCCATTATATTATATACACTCAGGAACATTGAAAATAGCGACCCAAGAAGGATGCTGAGTACAATCGCGAAACTTTGCAAATAAGTACAGCGTAATGTGATATGCAAATGATCCAAATTTTGTACCAATACGCATGCTTATACACGCCGAGGTGGCGCTACAATCAGGAAGAGGGTGCTATATAAGCCAACGCAAATTTGAAGATTCATAAACGTGACGATTACCCGCCGATTGTAGGAAGACTTTGGTAAGCGAAACATGCCAGGTAAACGTGCTAGAAGACATTTCTCACAGTTAAGCGAGTTTGAGAGAGGCCTGATCATCGGGATGAAAACTGCAGGCTGGCCGACGCGCCGTGTTGATGGCCAGGTGGATCGTTCGGAGTGTGCCGTTAGAAATTGTTGGAAGCAGTGGACACGAGAAGGTACCTACGCGCGGAAATCCGGGTCTGGAGCGTCCAGGAAGACCACGAAGAGAGAGGATCAAAGGAACGTGTGGCAAGTACTTGTGGACTCCACAGTGACTTGTTCAACGATACGGGCAGACGAAGGCGTAGCAATTGTTCCACAAACAATTTCCAGACACCTTGCAGAAGCAAATCATAAATCCAAGCGCCCTTTCCGTGCACTCCCTTTAACACCGTAACATCGGCAACTGCGTCTACAATGGTGCCAAACCAGATCAATGTGGAATGTCACAGATTGGCAAAACGTTGTGTTTAGTGATGAATCCCGGTTTGTTTTGGGGACAGATGATAACCCTGTACGGGTGTGGAGGTGCCCTGGTGAGCGGTACAATTCCCCCACACTGTTTTACGTCACACTGCCCGCAAAGTTGGTGTAATGGTCTGAAGGGCCATAACCTATGATAGCCGGTCCACTTTAATTGTGATGCGTGGAACCTTAACGGGGAAACGTTACGTTGATGATATTCTTCGACCCCATGTAGGACCTTTCCTAAATGGTCTCCCAGGGGCAATTTTCCAGCAAGGTAATGCTCGTCCGCATACAGCAAGAGTTGCTCAAGACTTCCTACGTCATTTTCTGACTCTTCCATGGCCGGTCCGCTCCCCCGATTTGTCCCCTGTAGAGCAGGTGGGGGATAAGCTAAAACGGCAGCTGCCATCGTGTCACTTTGAAATTTTTTTAGAGTTGGCTGTTCAAGATTTGGGGGCCCATCTGCCTTGGGACAACATAAGGTGTTTAATCAACTCAATGCCGGACCGTGTGGCGGCCATGTATTGCAGTTGGAGGTGGTCCAACTCGCTATTGAAGTTGCCCAGTATTTGTGTCGTTGCACACCCTGTATTTGTTTAATTGTCTTGTTTTTGTTTCAAGTGAATCTCTCATCTGTGTCATTATGTGTATTAAATTTAATTTCTATCCGATGTTTTCTTCTTGGGTCGCTATTTTCAATGTTCCTGAGTGTATAATATTTCTATCTCGGAGTATCTTAGAAGCCCCTGAAATTTTGTGGAAAATATAATGATTATTTTTATAAGAAAAATATCATTATCTCTAAAATTTGTTTCCTCTTCTAAAGACTAATTTTGAATATTATATTCGGCATATATACAGAACTGAAAGAGAAGTTTGAATTTTTATTAAATTTTGTTTCAAAATGCGATAACATTAGAACATCAATTAGACACTGCTATATAATACAATTCAGTTTTCAAAAGTCACCAGTCAAATCTGAAACTATATTTACTAATGATGATCTTAGGATTATTATAGTCAGGGAAAATTATTTTCATTTACTTCAATAAAAATTAAATGCACACTTTTTTTTTCTAATACACTATCGAAGTAAACATTTAATTTTTTAAAATTTATAAGTAACATTTCAATTTAACATATCAAGAATTGGAAAAAGTTGAATTCTACACAAATGTATGTGCACTACGATTTAGTGAAAAATTTCTAATATGAAGCATGATTGCTCTGTATAGTATATCTAAGATATTAGCTAAATTAGAATGCATTACTTATTTAACTTGAATTTTCTAGCAGAAATATTTAGAAATTTCTATTTCTAACACACATAGCATCTGAAAATACTCAATTTACTACTAATAATTTACTACTGAATTCTTTTAAAACGTATAATATAATGAATGGAATTAAACTTTTTTTCGTATTAAATCTGTTTATTTTTATGAACAACATAATTTGTGACATTGACAAATAATATAAATTTAGTATGTTTGATTTTCTGTTTCTCAAAATAGTTTTTTAATAAAACATCTAAAAGTTATATAAATGTTTAGAAAATAATAATTCAAAATCAAAATTTTTCTTTACCTATTTAATTCAGGACTTTAGCAATAAATAAATTAATAAACTCTTTAAAAATTTAATTCATGGATTTGACCTGTATATATACATTATCGCTTTGTTAAACATAAAAATAATGTTTTCATTTTAATCTTAAAAGATGAATTAAAGTATCGTGAGCTTTCTAGGAGTTTTACATAGCCACCATTATTGATACAAAAATAAAGGTAAGATGAAAATGACCAAAAAATAGGGCATTATACATTATATGTGATAAAATTTAGTTGTTTATATATTATTGATAGGATTATACGTATTCTAGCGTGATTAATCTTTAAAATATTCAACACTATTAAAAGTTGGTGAGATTCACTTTTTGGCATCAAATATTGTTTAAAATATGGAATAAAATGTTGAATTAGCAAAAAAGTATGTAAAATGTATTAAAATATCGCAATGAAAGACACACGTGCTTCTTTACAGTACTGGGTTTCAGGGAAGGACTTTTGAGTTAAGATTTGTAAGATAAGATGCAAACGCAAATAACGTTTTCATGCTTAAAATTGTGCGATAAAGCCATTCGGAATGGAAACATCAGCATGAGAAGTTCGGTGAAAAATCCCATTACTAGAATAACTAGAAGAATGGGACAATTCCCATAACCTATAAAAGTTTTCACATCTGATTTGGCAATTTATTGGAATCGTATATTTGGAGGATAGCACTTGGAGCAGAAAGTTGCCATTACGGTTCGTGCCTTTCTTGAAATAGACGATCTGGCACTTGAACTGGCGTATCAATTCAAGTGATTGGCGCTCATTGGGCATAAAGCCAGCATATATGTGTTTTAAATTGTTTCAAAGGGAGAGAAATTTATAATTATCATGATGAAGAAATATATTTAATTTTCTTTAATTACCTTTAACATCCATTACGAATACGTTTTTATATTTTCTTCATTATAAATGCATATCCTCGGCATTTATTTTTCATTACTTCTCTTACATTCATTTTAGATTTCAGATTGCTGCAGAATATTTTTAAGTAGAAAATATTTCATAAAATGTAAATTTTAATTAGATAATTAAGATAATATTTTTAAATAAATTCCTAAAACATACTTCGTGTAATATACTGAGAATTATAAGTAATATAAATAACACAAAAGAGGTTTATGTGTATTATTTTAGTTAATTAAAATTCAAAGGAAAAATAGCAACGAGTTTTACATTTGTAAAGTATGAATTAATACACATTTCAAATCTAATTAGTTTTAAACTTCTTAATTGTAAGCACTAACTTTATCACTAAAAATCATGAATAATCAAAAGAGCATTTCATATTTGCTTTGAAAAATACATTATTAATATTTGTTTTGAAAACACATGTAATGAATTTATTCAGAATTAATGTACTTTTTTCTGAGCAATTAGTACATTTCATGCAACAATTAAATATTTTGACTTACGTAATGGAAAGTAAAACAAAACAGTTTTAATTTGAGAAGTTTAAATGAATACTAAATGTGCATATTTTGGAAAAAATAATAGCTTTGCCATTTCCTCAGGGGAAATAACTACTCTCCTAAAACTAAATCTTCTATTCATGTTTCATGCATTTTGTTATATTCCTATTCATTTAGGAAAGGAATTTCCACGTTTCTCTACTGAATAGAATATGAAACAAAGTTAAACTTAGGTGAAAAATGATGGTATTTTTTTCCATCTCCTATGACATGTTCCGGACGTTTTGGACTCCTTGCTCAAATCTGTTCTAAAAGCTCTCTGAGGCAGATGCAAGAGATTATTTAGATAAATGATTCTGCCTCTGCATCCATAAAAAAAATTGGTTAAGCAGATAGAGCAGATCATGGTAATTCTTTAAAAGATGTTTCGGATTCTATTAAGCACTTTTCTTATAACGCCATTTACGTTAGAGTAAATAAATGACGAAGAAAAGAATTCTGAATACTGAAATACAAGCATAAAGAAGTGTAAAATATGGAGAAACATATTGAGGCAGAAAGTATAAATTACGTTGAATAAAATCCATCAAATGTGCCTTGCTTAAAAGTATTTTAATGGAAATTAGTTTGCTCAGTCGAAGCATTTTTACTCTGTATCAGGATTGAACTAAGCTTTTTGAAACATATAACTTAGATATGGAGTTATTCGTATTTTGTTATTTCACACACACAAAGAAGAGAAATTTTAATAAAAAAAACCCTAGTATCACTTCAAATAATCGTAATCGTCTGAAAATAATGTGAATATTTATATAACTCCTGGTTTAGCCTCGGTATAGATGTTTTAGCTATATTTAGGCAAAATATTATTACTATAGAAGCGTTTATCATTAAATGGATAACGTTTTCAATGTATGCCATTCTTTCTTCAATTTTACCAAAAAATGTAAATAATTTGTTTTTCTAGGTAGCAATATTTTTAAACAATTTGATGTGTTTATTCTAATTCAAATGACACTAAATATAAAAAAAAAATATTCATTTACGCATTTTTTCAAACCCGTGATTTTTAACGTAATCAGTAAAAATAAACAATAAAGTAAAAATAAACAACAGCAACAAATAAATCAATTTATTTGTTGCTGTTGGTACTTATGCCACCTGATCGGCAAAGGCCAGATCAAGGCCCATAAAATTCACCATGACAAAGGGCTAAGTGATGCATGTCGTTAGCCGTAGCTTTGAACACCATACAGGTGCCAGAAAGATTTAGCTCGGATTGACCCTGAATTTGAGGGAAAACACCCTAGGGGTGGTCAAGGGCATCCCACCTCTCTTCCCCTTCCACCAACCTCACGAGAGGACTTGCGGCTCGACGGCTATTTAAAGTACTCCCATGCCGCGAAGGCACTATACATTTACAAACATCCATGTCTTCTCCGGGATTCGAATCCAGGCTCAGCGGCACAGCAGTCAGCATCGCTAACCGCTATACCGGATGGGCGAGCGACTTTAATTTATTTAAAATATCATCTAATATTGCATAATTAATTTAAACTAAACGCCAATGAATTTGTTGTAAGTTTGTTGTGATTATAATTTCATATTATCTATAATAGTTTTATTAGTAGTAAATATAAATCGCATTGTAAAAGAAATTGCAGAATTTATTTCTGCAATTGTACTGACATTTTCATACTGACAATTTTGTACTGACATTTCAATATACGAACTTCACCACCTCGCATTTAGACATTGTATGACGGATTGATACTTTGAACCTTTTCATATTTAACCTGCTTGAGCAGGATCTCTGATTTATCTGGCTCGAACACATAACTGCTCATAAGTTCTCGACTATAATCAGTCGGGTGCCAGATTCCTTATTTTTGAAATATAATCCCTAATGATACATAAAGTAATACGAAACGTATATATGTACTGAAAGAAAAATTTTATATTAAAGATCTAAGAACTGAAAATTAAAAATTATGTATGTTATTTAAAGAAAAATTGTGCACTGAGTAACTATAAAGCTTTCACAAGTTCTAATTTGTTTATTATCTTTTTTTATTTAAATATAATTTCGAAGAGGTTATAATTAATTATGCAATACATTAAAAGAAATAGAATTTAACGACAAGGGAAGCATTACGAAAAAGAATAATGAAAGACCTGGAAGTTAAAAAATTCTCTAAAACACAACCCCCTTTTATTCAACTTTCAGCTGCAGTTTTGATACAACCTAAGGCTCACTTATCGTAGCAGTTCAAAAAATGATGTTTTGAAGAACACATTAGAGAAAAATGAAATTTGAGTCGATATAAAATATGTCTATATACATTCAGTTTTAGAATTCAAAAATAAAGCTATTTACCAGAAAAATATTTGTCTGGTAGGTTTTTCTTACTTCTAAAAGTGCTTATTTTTATTTGAACTCATAACTTTTGTATAGGTTACAGATATACTTCACTGCCTTAGGAACTGAAAGCGAAGTATTTCTTTAAAATATTTCTATAGCATTAGCTGTTTTCGCATATGTGTGTGTACTGATGCGTTAATTTTACTATCATAAATTCCAAGTTTGTTGAACGTTTTTTGCAATTTATATGTACATAGATATATTCTTGTATTACGAAAAATTTTCAATTTGCTATTTTCTGTTGGATGTATTTAACGCGCGTGTTTGATCCTACGGAAACAAGGAACCTCTAGAACAGATGCCAAAGTTAATAAAATATAAAAATGAAAAAAATATTTGTATAGTTGTGTTAACTTTGAAATATATATACTGTAAAATGTACCAAATTTTTGAGTGAACTCCATTTTTTACTAATTAAATACATTTATTTCATTTAGTATTATAATAAAAATTATCCCCACAAACCAGTTTAGCCGTATTTTAATAAGTTTTGTGCAATGAAAGAAATGCAACAAATAGAAGAAAATTATAATTAATTTCAAGGCGAATTATTTGCTTTGGCGAAATAGTGTGTAAAAATTGTGTATATACAAATACACATAAATATAAATAAATGCCTATTGTATGTAAATTTCTATTAGAAAGTTTTTATTTTGATGTACTAAAAATAAATATTTATCTCATTTGTCACATTTATTCAGTTCTCTTTTTCTCATCAATGCCAAATATATGTAAAATCACTCTTCAAAAATATTGGAATTAAAAATAATCATTTATCTCGTTTATTAATTTATTCAAAAGATGGTCGTTTTAACTATGATTTTTTATGTGTTTCTTTTCCCTAAAAATATTTTCTAGCATTAAAATAATTTATGTAATTAATTTCAATTTGTCAGCTATTTTTCAATAAAATAATATTGGTAAAGCGTTTTAAAATTACATAATTCATTATTTATTGTACAGTTAATTGATTGATCTTTAAATATGTATGTGTAGTTTACTTAGAGTAATGGGAGAATGTATGATTGTAGTTACAGTAAGAAAAATACATTAAAATAGGTATAATTGTATTGTGATTACTTGATACTCTATTAGTTATGTAAAATACCCAATTGAGTCTATATTATTTATCATCAATATTCCAACAGATGAATTTTTCCTCATAAGTGATATCAGGTTTTTAAACCTCTAAAATATATAAAATATGCTAATCACTTTAAAAGTTAATTACTTTTCCTCAATGTAATTAAAAGGTATCCTTCTTTATGAAGAAGGCGCCATTAAAATATTAAAACATATTCATGCAATATAAACGAACCATACATTCAAAAATAAAAAAAAAACATAATTGAATGCATATTGGGCTATAATTAATGTATTTAAATATATGTATCTAAAATTTATGAGTTAGTACATGATTCATAGGGCATACGCTTTAAAAAAGACATTTAGAAAATAACTACCTTATACAAACAAAATTATTCGCTTAATTATAGTATAATGTAATGTTATATAAAATTTTAGAAGTAAACAAGGAAAAAAATTGCTTAAAAAAGCAATTAACTTTTATTATATTTATTACATAGATTTATTGAATTAAAGTTTCTTAAAGTGCAAGCAGGAAAACTAATTTTGCAAAGTGATGTGATTTTTAATTGATAACATTTTAAACTGAGAAATAATATCTCATACATTTCGGTTTAGAAATCTAGGTAATTTTATTCACTTCCTTTTACAAGTCACAAAAAAGAAATTAATAAATTCTTATAAAAATGTTTTCGATTAATAATATGTTGTATTTCTTCATAAAAATAAATTTGCGTTAAATCTATTATTTAAGTTAGTTTTGAAATTCATGAGTTAAACTTATTTATACTAAGAAACATCTTGAAAAGAAGAACTAATGTAAAACTTCAAACCTAAACTATAATAAAAACTGGTATAGCGTTAAGAAGTAGGTACTTATACTATTGAATGATAATATCGAACTACATGAATTATTTTGCAAAAATGGGAACTCTAGCCTGTTAGACGTATCTTGTTTACTTGTCTATAAGAGCTTATTTTGTAGATTTTCTTTTGCCCTTAATGTAGTCTGGGTAAAACATTACATCTTAGGAAACTATATTATATTTTAAAAATAAAAATAACAATAAAAATAAAATAGTTAATTTACATTCAAAGCGCAGTTGAGATAAAAAGAGCAATACCTAATTCATATGCATTGAAAATTTTACAAAAAAACAAATTTTAAGCAATATGTGCTTCATATTTATTTCACATGCCAGAACAATATGAAAAAATAAAATTTATTTCGTTATATTTTAAGCAATCGCAATAATGTGTATTGAAAAACAAAATAAATAAATGTTTCCGTAATAATTTCATTCGTTATGCATTCAATACACAAGCACAACGTTATATTTTATGACATTTAAAACATATTGCTTCATAACTACGCACACACACACACAGTTCTCAAATTAGTTTATATTAAATATATTCTATGAATAAATTAATGTAATATGAAAATTATAATGCAATTATTTAATTAGTTTCAAAATAACCTATATTTTTCACGATGGTTTTCATTAAAATCTAATTGAGTGGCTGCCTCAAAGAGGACCTGCAAGTAATAGTCTATCTAATAATTTCTATATGAAAATGAATATATAGACACTATATAAAATCACATTTTTAGATGCATAGACAATTTAGTTATTTTTAGCATAATAACTTAAATTATTTTGTAAAATTAATTTTTATCCTCTGTATCTGAAATTAGTTGGAACCAACACTGAATGAGATAAAGCAAACATTTTAGATCTACAATTAAATATAGGTGATTATTTAAAGACTAATATCACTCATGGACAAAAAAATTAGCGCACCAAGAAATAATTTTGGTATCGTAACGAAACTTGTCATGAAGGTACATGTTGGCAAGATATGCAAGTGATTAGAAAAGCAACGTGATTACGCATTCCGTATAGCCCGTAGAAAGCATTAAAAGTCATTCTCCGTGGAGTAAGTAACCAAATCTTGTTTAAATGTGCTGAATCGTTTACAAAGGAAGAGCTGAGGTAGTAATGCCATTACGCCGTTTTGGAAGGCAATATAAGCAGCTGTCGCAGTTTGAGAGGGGGAGAATCATCGGAATGATGGAAGCTGGATGGTAAGTTGTGCGAGTAGCTCGTTAATTAGACCACTCTGATAGTGTTGTGAGGAGGTGTTGGAACCAGTGGATCCGAGAGATATCATTCAAACGAAGACCAAGCTCAGGTCGCACTCAACAGACCAGTCGTCGAGAAAACCACCACATCGTAAGAAATGCACGTCTACAGTGAAATGCTTCAATTGCCACCATCCAGGTACAGTTAGCTCCTTCACTAGGGGTGCCTGTGTCTTCTCAAACCATACGAAGGCACCTGGCTGAAGGACATTTGGAATCGCGGCGCCCATTAGGTATGCTGCCCTTGACATCCAGCTATCGACGCCTCCGTTTGGAGTGGTGTCGCGAACGAGGAAACTGTACTGTAGCGGAATGGAACCAGGTCATTTTTAGCAACGCGCGCGCGAATCCAGATTCAATCTCAGCAGTGATGACAATCGTGTTCATGTGTAGAGACCTCGTGGTGAATGCCTCAATCCTGCCTTTACTTTACAGCGGCACATCACTCCCACAACTGGTGTTATGGTATGGGGGTACCATTGCCTACAATACACGGTCACCACTAGTATTGATCCATGGCACCAAGACAGCCCAGTAGTATGTTCATGACATCCTGCAACTTCATGTGTTGCCAGTCATGCAACGACTCCCAGGAGCCATTTTTCAACAAGTCAATGCTCAGCATCTCACAGCAAAGGTGTCAAAAGGCAGTCTCTGCACTGTTACTGCCCTTCCTTGGCCTACCCGATCCCCAGATTTGTCTTCCACCGAGCATATCTGTGATCATTCGGAACGGTGTTTTGGGCATTTCGCAAGTTTGAATAAACTAGATGCAAAGTTACAGCAAATATGGAACTAAATATCTCAAGACAAAATACAGAACTTGCATGCATCAATGCATTAGCGCTAGAGGGGTTCAACAGGGTATTAAATCATCTATTCTTTTGCCTTTTTCTCTGAATTAAATGATCCCTTTGTTTTTATTTTCTAATCATTTACTTATATCAAAGTAGTCATTACGTATGTAAAATATTGTTTCATTTTGACGATTTCTTCTTCGCGCGCTAATTTATTTTTTTGTCCATGAGTGTACATGATAATAGAGATGCCTTTAATTTTAACACGTTAATAAGGTACCTTAAATTACTAGCTCTTAACATACTTCATTTTTAGAAATATAGCAATCAATTATATACAAAGGAAAAATGGTTTAGTTTCAGGTGAATCAGAAAAATACTATAATTTTAATAAATTTATAAAATTTGCTTACAATGTGTACATCCAAATAGGTTTCTATTCAAATATATTTATAATAATATCAGTATTTTATTATTTATTAATACAGAGTCATGCAGATGGTGCCATAGTAAAATTGAGGGTTAGCCACACTTATTACATAATAACATCACTTTGCTTTTAATGTTACTGAAGTTGACCTGCATTATTTTAATTTTAATTTTATTTTTCAAGTACCTTAAGAATTTTAGTAAGTTAAAGTTCTTATTGTTGGTTTATTTTTTTCAACATGTAACATTTGGCATTATTACAATAGTCATTTAATTCAGTTTATTTGATATAAATTGACCTTTTGAATACACGTGTTATTATTAGGCTTGGTTTCTTTCTTCACTTTCTAATACACTATAATGTCGAAATTGTCTGCTGAATGAGGATGGTTGGATACTGTAAAATAAGCTTAACCCTATTTCACCGTCCTAATTCAGTGACTACTCCAGAAAGCATAATAGTTTTCACTTTTGGTCTATTGAATTTTTAAATTCTACATATATTTTGGCAGGGTATATTTATAGGTTTTTTAAAATTCCTTTTTATTCATTCTTAGCTTTGTAATAATTACAATTTGTCTTTTGTTATTTTATTTTATTATACTATATATATAATCATAAAGTTATAGAAGTTCGTTCGTTATCATCCTAATCTGTTATTCATCTTTTCACGACTTAAAAAGTTATTACATTTATTGGGAATCTTCGTGGCATTACTTGTTAACAAATATTAATTATTTTTATGTGTGATTCAACAAGATTTCGCTTTATGAATATTGATATGTTTAACATCATACTTTATCGTGGGAATAACATTTTTTTTTATAAAATCTATTTTACATTCGAATTTCACAGCATCATCAAAAGTAATTTTTAGGATACAGAGAAAATAGTATTTATAAAAAATGTGAAAACTTATTTCGTCTAATATTTTGTAATTATAGTTATTCTTATAAAACTGAATGAATATTAAATTATATGTTCTACTTTATATATAAGAACTATTTATAATACTTTAATATTTTCTTAAGTAATCTTTGAAGATCTCTATAAAAGCTTTTGTTGATTAATAAACAATGAAAGAGCCATAAGGTGCTTTTGGCATTTACGAAACATGATACACGAAAAATTTATATCCGTTTAATTATTTGGAATATCCTCAGTTCAGATTTTATTTTATCTTTTCAGGTTTAATTTTAGATAATCTTCTGTAGAAAGAGGGGTTTAAAATATTTAGTTTAATAAAATAACTTTTTATTTCCATCTATTGTGATTGTATCTTCTTTACAGAAAAACATAAAACTACCTCATATTCTTTGTGAATAGGATTAGACCCCAAAATAGCATGAATTTTCTCTCCGTCTTAGGAATAATAAGTTAAAATATTCCTTTTTTATTTGACAGTTCAAATTTACAAAGAATTTAATAACTATTTTGAAGTGTGGAAAGGCATCCCACTACAGATTGCTTAGACAATGATCAAACTGATCTTTGTGGCGATAAATAATAGCATTATAATCATACATTTATTATTTACTATGTAAAAAAGTAATAAAATGGTTTTAGTACCATTATTTATTAGAAGAGTGTGTTAAAAATTTAAAAGAATGGAAAATAACCAAAGAAGTTAACAAGAAAATTTATACATTAACTATTTTATAAAATTTAAGGACACATATTTTCACAAATATTGATAACTATTTATGAATTAAACCATTTATGTTAATTAATATTGCTTTGAGAAAAAAATTTTTAATAAATTTTGTTTTGCATTCATTTTTGTTATAAAGTTAAAAAATTAATTGTTCATTAAGGAAAAAAAATTGGAATATTCTGTTGTACAAATTTTATAAGAAGAAATGTCTTTCATCCAAGTAATATTTAAAAGGTAAGTATAGAGTTTTATAAATCATAAAAAGCAAAATAAAACCCATTATTATTAAACAATCAAACACGGATGCTAGAAAATTCGTTCGTTTTAGTGTGTGTGTATAAAGCTTTTTAACATTATCTTTTTTTTTCACCTTCCAATGATGATGCTGATTGACCTAGTATATTACCTAGAAAATGCTAACAGTTTTTAGTGTGGTACAATAAAGGTGGATCACTAATCACAGCAATATAATTTTGACGCCCATGTTCCTCCTCAGTGGGAAGCACCTGAGTTCTAACGATGTGAAAAGTACTAGGAATTTAATTTTGCCGAGAGCACCTAAGCTAAAAAGGATCTGCAGGGATATTTAACATACCACATAATCATACCACATGAGCACTGGTGATTTTCTGAATCATGAAAATGCCAGTGAAAATCCAATTACGCCAACCAGCCGGGGATGTATTGCAATTCATAAATGTATATGTAATGGGCTCAATTCATGATGTCACATAATAAAAACAAACGCGTGTTTTCCATTGAATTCAAAACAAACATTTAACTAATTGCACTTGTTGTTCTATTTGTAAAACTCAAATAAAATTTCATATTTCAGTAAAAATGTTTAAATGTTAGGCAAAAAATTTCTTCAAAAAGATTTTTTAAAAATAAATTTAAATCGTATTTTATGCTTATACTTTTAAATAAAATGCATTTTTATACATGTAGTTTTTAAGAGAAAGTTTCTGTATCGAGAAAAACTTGAAAACATCGGAGCGCGTGAACTGATTAGCTGGAGATACAAGATAGTTTTTATAGTGTGACTATGATGTTACCCATTCCTAAAACCTTTAACGCACACTTATTTTGAAAAACACCAGCCAGATAATAAATTATTTTTATTTAAGGAAACGTATTTTTAAACCTTGTTTTATAAAACGTTTTAAAAAACAATAAAAAAAATCGTTTTAAAATTAGGGTATTTGGATTTTATCAAATTTTGGATTTTGTTCAAAATTGCTGATACGAGCCTAATAGTTTAATCTTGCATGTGCATCAACTTTTATTATCTTTCTTTTCGAATTGTTGATTTGAAAAAAAATACTTTTATCAGTAAAAATATTCATGTATAATTTTCAACAGAAATAATAATAAAGGTCGAACTTAACTAAAAGAAATTATTTCAAGTGTTATTTTGTGTGATATATTTCGAAGCAGTGTACTGCATATAAGCCAAGCATTGCAATTATTACAAATATAAGCACTATATTTTTATTTCTTTTTGCTTTTAGCGTAACACACAACACAGTATTTTGTGGGAGCTTCTTTTTTTTTTTGGTGTTGATGGAATAAAATGGGAAAATAATGTTCAATTAGTCGTAGAATTCGAGAAAGTTTAGTCTCACTGATTATTTTTTTTTTTAAAAAAAAAATTTCCTTATTAAGCATTTCTACGAATTTACATCTGAAATCTATATTTTCTTTCACTTCTATTTTGTATGCAAATTATATACGATTAAAATGCTGATGTCTAAATGAAATAATATATTTTTTTAATAATTATATATCCAAATTCTTTCTATAAAATTTATCTAAATTTACGAAATCATAATGGCAGATCGATGTCATTGCAGAAGGCACTCGATAATATTAGAGTTTGGAAATTACAGAAGCATTAAATTCGACTACACTGAAATTACCTCGAGTATGCCCAGCTTAACCTGCATAGCGCAATCGAACTAACTTAATCCCACACGTTGTAAGAGGTATTAATAATTTAATTTAAATAACAAATTTTTGCAATATTTTTAAGTAATGATTAATAACGTCACGCTATAAAACAATATCACGGCTATTGGTGATTGACCTTAAAATTGTGAACCATGGTCAATTGATAATGACGACACCTTATCTGATACCTCCTCTCCTAACTTCCTCGGATTAATTAATGCCTCGACAGATTAAAGGTATCAGCCCCTCTGCACCGTGGGTTTTCAGTAGTACTTCACTCAAACTCATGATATGCTGGCCCCTTTACCGTGACCATGAGGCTACTGCAGCCCATTTGGACTATATTTATGACCAAGTTTAAAAGTCATTAGCATTTCAGGGTACTAAATGCTGCAAAGTGTATGTTTTGCTAACGAAATGAAATGAAAATGCACACATATGTATCAAAATCAATTTATGTGTTTCACAACCCCCTACACACAAATGAATTTTCATATTAAAATAACACTATTCACTTGTATTTCTTCTATTTTCTTTCCTTCTTTTTAATAGAATATTTATTTTATGTCCTATACATTTTATAAAGGCAGGCTGGGTGGCGTGGTTGGTTTGTCGCTGGCCTTCTGCATTTAAGGTTGCGGTTTCAAACCTGGTCCAAGTCAGTGGATTTTTATGACGCAGAAAATTGACAACGGCCATGTCGTATGATTATATGGCATGTAAAAGATCCCGACAATATCTGTTTGGCTTGGATTCTCTCCGAAAAAAATTAAATTCTGGTACAGGTTCGCATCGTCGGAGGCCAGGTGCCCCCCCTTTAGGGAGGAAATTGGGCGTCAAAATTAACTGTGTGATTGGTATCCGCCTATATGTGGAGGCACTAAAATCAGGTACTAGTTTTCGGGGAATTTACTTTGTGTGTAATGGTGAAACATTTATCCGCAGCCCTTTAAAAATAAAAATAAAGCATTTGATGAAAAAAAAGTTTTAAAATAATAAATTTGTGAAATAGGTTTTGTGATTTTAACAATATAAATAATTTTATGAGTCTAAATTTTTTAAGCAAACATGATGATTGGATACTATTTCCAAAATTCTAAAAAGCTTTATGCATTAATTGTGGGAGCAACTTCAAATAGAAATTATCTTATTTTCAAACAAAGTATTTTTCATAAAGCAATCAGAGGACTAATAATTTTCCTTTAGTAGCTAAAGTAACAAAATGAATGAAAAGAGTCAGATGTCTGACGAAATATTTTAGTTTAGAGTATGATATATCGTTTTGAATTTTATTGGTAGCATTGTTTGCTTTATTTCTTTCTTACTTTTTTTCCTTTAAAAATAACTTTTTTATGAATGAACAACATCACGTTATTTAGTCAATTATTTTGACCTATTGCTATATTAAAGAAGTTACATTATGAGCTAAAATTTGAGTAATAAATTATATTTCTCCCTTTTCTTTGATAACACTATTTTTGTGCATCACATACCTATTTCTCGAATAATTTTATTCGATATCTGTTATTAGTTTATCCCTCTATATATTTATTTATATCTATATATATATATATATATCTTGTTCAAATTTTTAATCGTTAATAAAATACTTTTTATTCATCTAATCAAGTTTAACTATTTTTTTAAAAAAATTCGTATTGCCTGACACTTGATACAGTTTTTCAAATATTAATAAATTAATTAAATTTAATTAAATTAATCATCGGTTTTTTACTCCAACTTAGATTTGTCTCTATTGTAACTGTTAAAACAAAGATAAATGTTGGCGTCAAAAAACCTGTTTTTCAGCCAAACTAGCCAAACCAGGTGTGCATTGTTACAACAATGCAGACAAATCATGCTCTTTTTTTTAATTCATACTATTAGTTCACTATCTCCCTATACATGTATGTTTATTTGTATACATATAATATATATATATATATATATATATATATATATATCCTTTTCTAATTTTCAATTGTAATAAAATACTTTCTATTCATCTATTCAAAGTAGGAAATGATTTAATTTTTTTTGATATTACTTGTATATCTATTTATTCTGTGTTCCTTTATATTATTATTTTAGTAATATGAGTATCGGATTTGTATTACAAAAACTGAAACTATCAGCCTCCAATTTATTTCATTAAAGTTATTTCCAATTAAAAAATCGAGCATACTTAAAATAGTAAAATTACAGACTTAATACAATTGAACACAATTCACTTACGTTGCATTTTATTTAATGGACTATAAATATCAAAGATTTATAATAAATATGTGATTCTGCCTTACCACACACACACAGATGAATACATGCATATGGTATCCTTTTTCTTACGGAATATTGAGAAATTTTCCTGTTTTGAATAGAACACTTCATTTTATATGAATTTTTTTTCTAAGATAATTGTATAACTCTTTAAAACTCCAAATTTTATTAAAGATGTATACTGTCAAATGAATTTCAGTTATATAAAACGTATTGGAACTCACAAAGAAAAATTATTATTTTTCATTTAGAATTAAAAGTTAAAATGATAATACCCTTATGCTTTTCAGTATAAACTAAACATTATCAGCAATGGTCTTGTTAGATTTTACTTTATTGTATAAATAAGAAATTTAATGAAAAAATGGTAATTTTTTTGAAAAACAAGTGTTCATTAGGATATTAAGTTTTTTAAGGAGATATTTCGGAAATAATCGGATTTACAAATATTTTTGTAATAAACATATGATATGCTTTCCATTGAAACTAAATTAATACACTAATTGTATATTTTCTGCTTTGTTTAAAAACATTTTAAATAGTTAACGATTAACTAGATTTCACAAAATTTTATTTTCGATTTCTCGATTCTAAACAATTTTCAAGAATATAATTTGAAGCATATAACTTTAAATATTTATATGAAGATTGTGAGGGACTCTAATAAAAAGAGAGAGTACGATACTTTTTACTCATTAAATGTAAGTTATAAGTTTTATCTTTGAAAAAAACATTACTGTAAAATACATTAAACATATGAAGATGTTAAAAAATGTAAAGATGCCTATTCACGTTTAATCTGTCGTGGATCAAGCGTCCTCCTGTTGGTGTGGTGTGGAAGTTTGCAGAGGAGAATTCCAGCTTCGATGTCGTCTACATTACTTGATCAAGGTTCAAAATAACAAGGTCAATTGCAAAAGACTCTTTTGCGTTAGTGTATAACTCTCTTTTACTAATTCAAACAAAGAGATTCTATTCTAGCAGAGGTACTTTAAATCTTTTCTGACGAGGCTGTTCAGTCCTCAGTTTCTTCCATAATTTCTTCTGTGATTTTTATCATCTTCTTCACATTCATTTTCCACACTTCTACCGAAAAAACAATGATCACTTGTATAAATTTCTTTTACAAGAAAAATTGTCATATTAAGTTCGTTGAGAGCAATGTGCCGTCGCCCTTCAATCGCGATTATGAGAGAGTTCGAGTAAGAAACAGACATTATCTAAAGTTAACACTGTTATTTAGCTTTGAACATTTATGAGAATTTATAAGAATTAATGAGAATGCACTCTGATAACTAAGTCCGAGGATTAATAGAACTTATTTATCTTATTAGATAATTATAAACATATCTTATCAGTCCCCTTTAATGCTCTAGCTACCAACTTGCTTAATTTTCAGCAGTAAAGTGGACGATTTTCACCTTTCTCTGAATCCTTCCCTTTGGAATTATTGTTACGAAGTCCTACCACCGTTCGCTTATACTATGCTTTCCGGTTAGGATTAATTTTCAACCATCACCCGACTACTCCCCAATTAGCTCTTAAATAGAAGTTTTCATTTACATAAAATCAAGTCCTTTCTACGGAAGGTGTTTTTTAACCAAAATCATTGTTAAAAAGATATTTTTCCTTAGAGGAATTGTAGAAGCCCAAATAAAGCCCGTTACATTTGCACGAGAGCATTCGTTGCAAGGTACTTGTCTATTTTTTTTAAATGTAATTTATTTTTACAGCACAATTTTAAAAGAAAGAAAAATGCATCTATTTTCTAATTAAAAGAGCATGCTTTGTTGAAGAACTTTAAAAATGTATAAACAAATAGAAATATGAAAATGCCGAAATACGCTCTATCGTATTTATCCTTTTTTAAGAAGCTATTATTTTCACTCTTTACTTGAATATATACAAAATGAAATGAACGAGCAAATGTTATAAAATATGGTCTTATGGAAATGTAACACATAATAAAAATATTAAATGTAGAAAATTAAACGAAATAAGCAAAATTTATGTTATCAAATTGTACTGAAATGTTTTTTGTGCAAAAATGTATTGATAAGAGAAATGATTATTGAATTGAGAATGTAAAAAAAAAATATAACCATACATAAACAAGAGATGCACTTGCTTGTCTTCTGGAAAAAGTGGTAAGAGATTCCGGTATCAATACCAGAGGAAATATCTTTAATAAATCGATGCAGTTGCTGGCTTTTGCTGGTGACATTGATATCATCGCTCGAACACCCACTGCACTAAGATAGTACTTATCTTTAGAGAAAGAGACTGAAAATCAATGAGAATAAGTCCAATCACATGTCTTGCACTAAATCATGTTTTAACAATTCCCATTTTAAAATTGAAGAGTATAGTTCTGAAGTTGTTGACAGATTCAATTATTTAGGTTTGGAAATTAACAATAGAAACGATTGTAATACTGAAATCCAAAAGAGAATTGCTATGGCAAATAGATGTCTTAACGGAATACGAATATATATGAAATAAAATGTATTCAAAAGTAAAATAAAAAAAAGGGTCTATTGTATAAAAGTCTTTTAAAATCAGTGTTAGCTTATGTATGTGAAACTTGGCCCTTGCCTCGAACAGGTGAGATCATGATAAGTATCAACGAAAGGAAAATTTTGAGATTCGTTGTTGGAGGAATCCAGGGAAATGGTACATGGCGAAGAAGATCAAATTTAGAGCTCTATCAAACATGTAAGGAATCTGGCATTGTTAACTTCACCAAAATACAACAAACTGAATGGGCAGTCTACGTTATCATAATGAATGAAGTCCACGCCAATAAAAAAAAAAATTCAATGCTCAACTGATTGGCACACGAAGAAAGAACAGGCCAAATCTTAGACGGATTGATGTCCTAGAAAAATACCTCCTAGTTTTGAGAACCAGGAATTGGAGAACACTAGCTGGAGAAAGACTGGCCGGGAAAAGGCTTCTTGAGAAGGCCAAGATCCACCATGGGCTGTCGTGCTACTATGGAAGGCAGGAATTACACGTAACAATTATTATCATGAAAATAAATTCCCATCCAAATAACCCATTTTTTTTGCAAGGAATTATACCACACAACACTTTGGCAAATGTGCTTCAAACACTTACTTTATTTAAGTTAAGGAGTAATATACCCATTTACTATTTTCTTTTAATGAAACATCTCGTTTCTTTCTCAAAAATATAAATATTTTTGAATTATTTACTTATAATTTGTGAATTTAAAGCTTATAAGGAAACTGAATTTTTGCTCATAAATATTGCTTTCGGATAAACAACTGGGAAACATTCCAACTAACAAAGGTAACATATTATGAAAATTTATATATAAGAGCTAGGGTACTTCACAATGTACAATGAAAAATAACTCATTTGCTTAGCTTCTCCTTACGGAGATGCCGGTATTTTATTGAATAAGTTTCTTCAGGAATGTGTTTAATTTTAGAAATTTGAACATTTGTCATTAAAAATGCATAAAATTCCTCAGAATCCTTTCGTAAGCAAAAGTTATTGACTTAACATCCGTAAACAAAAGTTATTAACTTAGCAAACATCAACACATTTCAAAATAGCAATTTCAGTTTTTAACCTTCAATGATTTTTCTAGAAAAAGAATGTATCAATAAACGTAGAAAAATGCTGACGGAAATTTCAAAATAACAAACTAGAAAGGAATTTCTCATAGTAACTCATATTCTATTCTAGAATTCGGAAATAAAACAATGATTTCTTTTGGGAGATGATAGTTTCTTGAAAATTATTCGAAAATAACATAATTCTAATCCACTACGGGATAAAGATACAGCAACGGAACATATTTGTTCTAGTTTAAGATCTCTTATGAGGAAAGTATTTAAGCACAGTATTTGTACGCGTTGGTGAAGAACAGTTGTGACGAATCTATACGGAACTTTATCACTAACCTTCTGAACCGACCTTTTTAGGGAAATTTAATTCCCTACCTATTTCCAATCAACTCCAAAAAGCGGACGGGATTCCTTATTATGCAGATTAGATTCAGTATTTAAGTCAAACGAAATAGTAAAATTAGAACAGTAGGAGATAAACATTGTGACATAGAGTTATAGTAATTTTGAATTGGAATATTGTTGATAATTTAATCTCAAGAAGAATTGAGACTACGAGTGGTAAATATAAAATTGTATTTAAAGTCTCATTAAAACTTTAAGAATCGGATTAAAGTTAAATGTTCATTAAGAACATTATTAAATATAATTCTGGGATCTCTTATCGTGGTAATTTCTGCGTGATCGTTATTTAATGAATTAATTAATTAGATTATTAATTAATTGAGTTAAATTTAAGGATATTATGTTTAAAACCTCATAATATTATTATTCGGATTTGTTAATAAGTCTTTGATTTTAATTGAGAAAGTTATTCAAATAAAGTTATTTATAAAAATGGCTACTGGTTCTTTTACGTCTCCTAATTATTATAGTTCTCAAAGTGAGGTCCTTAGGGATCATTACAATGGCGCCCAACGTATAAATCCCGAGAATAGAGTCGGATCCAGTTTTAGAATCATTCCGGAACAATATTTTTCGGGAATTGAGAACATAGATGATTTTTTGGAGAATATTGATCATAATCTCGCGTATTATGAGATACCTGCACAACTGGCATGTGCTTACTTGAAAGGTCATCTCAAAGGTCGAGCACTCGACTGGTTCGAAGTTCTAGGTTATAGAGTCATTGAAGATAAGACAACAGACTACGCGCACTTAAAACAGGCATTGTCAGAACAATTTCCCGTGGTCAGAAACAGGTCAGAACTAGAAACGCGATTTTATTCCTCATCACAAAGACGAGATCAACAGCCTTCGGACTTTATTTATGAATTGTTGAAAATTCATAAAATACTTAAACTAGAAATGTCGGAGGAAAAATTAATAGATCACGTCATCAGTCGATTAGAACCCCAAATTTTGGATTATGTCGAAGTTAGACATCCACGAAATACTGCCAATCTCCTACAAATCGTTGATAAATACGAAGAACGTTTTATGCATAGGCAAATCAGAGGTTCGAGTGAGGGATTTAGAAGTTCAGGCCCTCATGAAAACAATCGTTTTAATACCCGGCATAGACAGGAAAATTGAGGGAAAACAGAAATAATGAGAGATACGCCAATAATAGCCGACCACAAAGAGAATTTAATCGGTTCGAAAACCAAGGTTTCACAAATAATCGCAGATTCGAAGGTAGACGCCAAAGTGGACAATCGGATCAACCATTCCACAGTCAAGGCGGTCGACAAAGTGGATCGAGAAATAGTTCATTTCGAGGTCAAAATGAACGAAGTAGAAATTTAAACTTTTAAGCGATCGATGTGAATATGGAGGTAATCGATCGCGGGGTACGGAAAATCCTCCAGTTTGGGATCATCGGCCTATCAGAGTATCCTCTATAAGAATGACCCCAGTCGAATTACCGTATGTCCCTATTCTATTAAATGAAACCTTTATTACAGCACTATGGGATACGGGAGCAGAGAAATCTTTTATTTCGGAGGAGGTATACCGCAATTATTTTTCATACCGACCTCGTCAAAAGACGAAAGACAGAGTCGTGACAGCACAAGGAGCCCCGTGCAGTCATTTGGGTAGAGTCGAATTACAAATTAGAATCAGGGAATTTCAGAAACCCTGGGAATTCCATATAC
The DNA here is from genome assembly GCA_019973935.1 of Trichonephila clavipes. Lineage (NCBI taxonomy): Eukaryota > Metazoa > Arthropoda > Arachnida > Araneae > Nephilidae > Trichonephila > Trichonephila clavipes. Next base: position 767,363 of record BMAU01014018.1, read on the forward strand.
TTGATAACATGCAGTATCAGTGCATTCTAGGGATTGATTTTATGAAGGCGTCGCGATTAACATTAGATTTTGATCAGAAATCCTTAATCATTCCCGATCATCTGATCAAACAAACGCCTAAAGAGCCGAAACTCGTTGATATTGATCTCACAGAATCGAAACTTGATGACGAGCAACAGAGGCAATTAAAAGCCTTATTTAATAATTTTAAAGGGTTATTTTCCGATCAACCGGGATTAACGCATGTTGTATATCATGAGATAGATACTGGAGATAAAGGACCGGTAGTGTCGAGACCATACAAGTACGACCGGGTCAAACAAGGCATCATCGATTATCACATAGATAAAATGTTACGGGATGGTACAATTTGTCCTATTAATTCGCCCTATGCATCTCCAGTCGTATTAACTCGAAAGAACAATGACCTTCCTCCAGATTCTCCCGAGGCGTATCGTTTCGCGATCGATTATCGGAAACTAAATGCAATTACCAAATATCCTCGATATCCATTACCGGTTATTGATGACTTACTCACCAATATACCTCACACCAACGTTATGTCCACTCTAGATCTCAGAAGTGGCTATTTTCAGTTGGCGATTAGTCCAAAGGACATAGAAAAACCGCGTTTATCACTCGCAATGGCACTTTTGCATTCCTACGCATGCCTTTTGGTCTTTCTGGGGCGGCGCCTAATTTCCAAAGAGCTATCGATATAATCCTCCAACCTGTTATTGGGCGTTTCGTGTCCGTTTATATGGATGATGTTATTATTACATCTCCATCGTTTAAAGACCATCTAGATCATTTAACTCAGGTTTTTACCTTATTACGAGACGCAGGGCTAACATTAAATAAAGAAAAATGTCACTTCGCTCGTGACAAACTCAAATATTTAGGCCTGATTATTAGTAAAGAAGGAATCGAAACTGACAATAAGAAAATTCAGGCAATTACGGAAATGAAACCTCCCAAAAAATAATAGAGAAGTGTCAAAATTTTTAGGGATGACGGGTTGGTACCAAAAATTTATTCCGCGATACGCAGATATATGCGAACCATTGTACCAATTAAAGAAAAAGGGGGCGAAGTTTAACTGGTCGGGAGAAGCACAGGATTCTTTTGATCAGATCAAACGCACACTAACGGAGGCACCGATTTTGCAATTACCAAATTTTTCTGAACAGTTCAATTTATTCACTGATGCTAGTGGGGTCGGAATTGGTGCTGTACTTCAACAAAATCAAAAACCTATTGCTTTCGCGTCTCGAACCCTTAATAAAGCAGAACGTAATTATACGGTTACCGAAAGAGAATGTTTGGCGGTAATTTGGGCTCTAAATAAGTTTAAAACTTATTTTGGACCCCTACCTGTGAAAGTGATTACAGATCACGCAGCGTTAACGAAGTTAACCAATGGTAAGAATTTATCAAGTAGGATGATCCGATGGGCATTGAAATTGTCAGAGTTTAACATAGAATGGGAGCACAGACCTGGTGTTCAAAACGTGGTCGCAGACCTTTTATCAAGAAATCCAGTAGACAGTGTCGAGGGATCGCAAATTTCGTGCGCAGCTCTTAGAGCCCTCGCAATAAATTCCCGTGAACAATTCATTAAGGAACAGAGGGAAGATCCTGAATTAGGACATATTTATCGATACTTAGAAAACCCTGATGACGGTTCTGTTAATGCGACGATATGCGAGAGTTGGTCCCAGGACTTCAAGTTAATAAATGGTCTCCTCTTTTACGCGAAGTATTTTTCTACTCTAGGAGAACTAAGAGTTTATATTCCTGGTTCTCTTCGAAAAGATATAATGAAAGAATTCCATGATCTGCCATTAGCAGGACATCTCGGAAAGAGGAAGACATATCTTAAACTTCGTGACACGTGCTATTTTCCATTTATGAGAAAATATATATTTGAATATGTTTCAACCTGTGACCGGTGTCAAAAGTTTAATTATAAAAACGCGCTACCAGCTGGTCGTTTAATGCCTATAGTTTCGAAATATCCAAATGAAATTGTAACGCTAGACTTAGTAGGCCCCTACCCCGCATCCCGACCAGAGAGATATAAATTCATATTAGTTATAACTGACCACTTCACTAAGTGGTGTGAGCTGATTCCTCTTCGTAAAGCTTCAGCCCAGACAATAGCTAATGCCTTTTTTTTAATAACTATATAGCGCGTTACGGAGCTCCGATTTCTTTGATAAGTGATAACGGCCCCCAATTTATTTCTGACGTGTTTGAACATCTCAGTCACAGGTTGGACATCAAACATATGAAAACGGTAACGTACAGACCACAGTCTAATCTCACGGAGAGAGTGAATAGAAATTTAGTTCAAATGATAGCTTCTTTTGTTGAAGAAAATCATGAAAACTGGGACCAATTTCTACACGAGTTCGCTTTCGCATTGCGCACGGCAGTAAATGAGACGACAAATAAAACTCCGGCTGAGTTGTTTTTAGGAAGGAAAATCATAACTCCGTTTAGCAAGCTCATAAATGTTACGGAGGATGCGAAATATGTTGGTAATAACATCGAAAGATTATTCGATGAGGCAAGACGAAATATGCAAAAACAGCATAAATATTGGGAAAAACATTACAATCTCAGAAGGAGGGATGTTCACATCAAAGTGAACGATTTGGTTTTACTTCAAACACATTTCTTAAGTGCTGCGGGTAAGAAACAAGTGGGAAAATTTATGCCTAAGTTTGAAGGTCCCTATAAGGTTTTAGAAATAAAAGGAAATAATTTAGTTATTTGGAAAAACGGAAGAAATATAACTGTTAATATTGATCAGGTTCGAGTGTACCGACCTCGTCAGTCAGACACGATTAGTTCAGATAGTCCGATAGAAACTCTATATGACGAACAAGAAGTTAGTCATGGGTCAAATAGATCAAATCAAGGACAGTTTAAAGAGCATAGGAAAACCTCTAGTCAGGAAAGTGAGAGGTGTAGATCACGGCAGAGTAACACCACACGGGAGATCCCCAGAAATAAACGTAAAATTAATAGTACTACGTCGAAGGACCCAACTATAAAAAGATCAAAGATATGTAGGAAAAGATCACGACAAGGATCTGATCATCAGGACCGGAAAAGACACGCTCCTGAACAAAGACAGGGAGTCAAGAGATCGATCCCTTCCTCGATCTCGTCCAGAAATTTCAAATGTAAGAGACCTAATACCTCTTCACCAGGAATACAGTCCATTGCAGGTCCATCAAAGTTGCCTGATCGCAGGAATGCTACGACTACAAGTGGATCCCGAATGGAAGTTAGTGGACGTGATAACCAGACCCGTCAAACCAGAGCGACAACGAGAAGACACAACGAACAAGCGGAGAAAACAGTCCCGTCAAAACAAACCAATACAAGAAGACCTTGCCCATACTATCTACGGAGCCGTATACAAGAAAAAGACAGAATCCATGAGAACCTCAACAACATCGAAATCAACGGCATACCTGGCAGCATATTCCGCAGAAGAAGCCTCAGTATGGAAGCGATGAATGGAGATCCAGTCCATAGGATTTAACAGACAAAATCCAGGTTGTATTGTTTCATTATCTTCGCGGTACGAACAAATGAAGAATTTTTGCAATTAAAGCAAGTCACAGGCGGACTCTAAAATTAAGAAGACTGACAAAAGTGGACACTACATTGTGTGTGTTTTTTTTCTATAACAGAAAAACGACTTTTGTGTTACTTTTTGTATTTTGGAGAAAACATCTGTAAATTTTGCATTTGTTTACTTCGATGTATGACTTCGCTAAGATGCGACAATTCATTTGGTTGTTTGTGTTATTTATTTATTACAAAATGATTATTATTATATGCTATGTATGTTTCTATGTATGTTTTGTTTCACATCTGGTGCCTTATTGCGCGGCGAAGTTAGATAGGATTAACCATTAACACTAACTAGCGCATCAAGTTTTTCGAATGAGAAGGCAAAGGAACCAGATATTTATTGTATGACATTCATGTAACAAATGTATAACTTCATGTATACTTTTACCTACTTCTCAAATGGATATCAATCTTTCAGGGTAGCTGACCCTGAAGTCTTCGATGTTCCAGTGCCAAAGAAGATTGTATTGTATTTTTTTGTATAGTATATAAATCATACTCTATGGGGCTGGTTTTTTGCCACCACTAGGGTGGTTTTTCCCACGCCCCCTTGCCGAATGGATAGAGTGCAGGGATTAATTTAAACTTGTAAAATATTATGAGGTTTGTCAATTAATTCTAAATCGTAATTTTATCCTTTTTCATTACGGAAGATGTTTCAATAATATACAGTTAGAAATTAATATCGTCGATACTGTAAGACAAAGATAGATTTACGTAATTTATTTTTAGGACATTTGAGTCCTTCGAATAAATCCCGTTTTCTTTTTGGAGGGGTTGTGACGAATCTATACGGAACTTTATCACTAACCTTCTGAACCGACCTTTTTAGGGAAATTTAATTCCCTACCTATTTCCAATCAACTCCAAAAAGCGGACGGGATTCCTTATTATGCAGATTAGATTCAGTATTTAAGTCAAACGAAATAGTAAAATTAGAACAGTAGGAGATAAACATTGTGACATAGAGTTATAGTAATTTTGAATTGGAATATTGTTGATAATTTAATCTCAAGAAGAATTGAGACTACGAGTGGTAAATATAAAATTGTATTTAAAGTCTCATTAAAACTTTAAGAATCGGATTAAAGTTAAATGTTCATTAAGAACATTATTAAATATAATTCTGGGATCTCTTATCGTGGTAATTTCTGCGTGATCGTTATTTAATGAATTAATTAATTAGATTATTAATTAATTGAGTTAAATTTAAGGATATTATGTTTAAAACCTCATAATATTATTATTCGGATTTGTTAATAAGTCTTTGATTTTAATTGAGAAAGTTATTCAAATAAAGTTATTTATAAAAATGGCTACTGGTTCTTTTACGTCTCCTAATTATTATAGTTCTCAAAGTGAGGTCCTTAGGGATCATTACACAGTACTAATATTTAAAATATATTACATATGTTCATGTTCAATGTGACGAAATTAAATTTTCTTCACACTTTAATTGCAATAATAGGCTTCTGTTTATTATTTTATTTGTGTATCTTTGTTGTTCTGAGCTCAATATTTAGTAAGATTTTACTATAATATTTTTACATCGTAAGTACCATTTAAAAATAAAAAACAATTTCATTTCTATTTTTTTTTTTCTTTTCACAAGACTAAAGTATGAGTAAGTTCATTCTTAAAATGTAAGAATATACGTCCACTACAAGAATTAATTTTTAAATGGCTTGCGAAGAAATACATCTCATTATATATAATCCTTAGAGATTGTGGTGTAAAAGAAACAAAAATTCAAATATATGTAAAATTTAGAAATGTTTAGTTTTTGTTCCATTCTCTCATATACTTCTCCAATTTAGTTATATTGTTTTCTAATTTTATTACTGCATTTTCAAATTACCTTTAAATTTGTACAATGTATAACTCTTATTGAATTACAGCTTATTGAGTTGTGTAGAAATAAATATATTATTTAAAATATAAATAATATGCATTGCATCATTTTCAAACAGTTTCATTACCTATAAACACAAGCACTTTAAACATGCTAGCACTTCGAAAAAGTTTTGTTTCTTTGGAGAGGTAATTTGCATATTTATATAATTCAAATTGTATATGAATATTAATTGGTTTAGAATACCATTAAATATATTACAGTTTTATAATCAACATATAGAAAAACAATTTATTTTTGTAATTATAAATTTATTAATAATATTATTCAATTTAAATAATTTTTGCATATTATATAATTTAAATAATATTTATATGTTATGTAATTAAATTAATATTTATATATTATAACATCACATTTATATTTACATATTATATAATTAAAATAATATTTATTTATATTACACAGTTAAAATAATATTTTTGCATGTAATTTCACAATTTTAGATTCTTTCGTTATGGTCTAAAACTTATTTAAAAATATTTATACAAATATTCAGATGAACTGAACATTCACGTAGGAAAATAAGAGTCTGTAAAATAATTTGTTATAATTAAATTCCTAAGCAATAATAATAATAAATTTTTTTAAAAAACTATTAAAATAAATATATATGTATATATATATATATATATATATATATATATATATATATATATATATATATATATATATATATATATATATATATGTAAACATATGCAATATTTATATAATGTATAATGACCGATGCCTTTACTTTTCACGAATAGAATAAAATAACAAAGCACAATGATCTGTTTGCAAAATGTAGAATTCTTAAGAAAAATTCCCAAATAATTGTAATTGTATTTGAATTGTAATTGAAAAAACAAATCAATGAGACGATAAACATTACGAATAATATCAGTTGAATATATTCCTTACGACAATTTACATGCCTTAAAATTAACACCAGACGAATTAAGCTCTTAAAATCTGGCTATTCAAAATTCTATTAACCCTCTGACTGGATGACCCGCTAATTGAATTTCACTTCGAAAGCGATCTACAGCTAGCTACTCCGAAAATGCTCCGATAAATTTCGCGAACTGCTTCAAAAACGAATGGCTGTTTAGTGCTTTCCCCGTTAACGCCGTAGGAGGTCCCGATTGGTTTTGCAGGGAAGGATTTTATTGCTTTTCGGCTCTTTGTTCTTCGAAACTGGGAGGTTTCTCATTCACAGCTGTGGGAGGGCGAGGATTGTGAAATGGACATTTTCTACACTTCACGGCCAACAGAGAGTACACACAATTTATTGCAAATATATATTTCATATATTTGGAAAACTTGCTCAATTTCTGATCGAAAAACCAATTAGGTTTTAAGAAATTTTAATTTTCTGAGTTTTGATTTTAAATTCGGTTTCATTTTAAAGCATTTTTGCATTCCCTAGATTGAATTAATTAAAAATATTTTTTAACACAATCCAATATTTCGTGTGAAACGGCAATTAACTACAATTTTAGTTTCTAAAATCATTTCTGTTTGCTCATGTTTTTAAGTTTTTGAGTTTTTCACATTTACTTAATTAAGATTGATTTAAAGAACAATATATTTTTTGACACATATTTTATATAATTTAAAAGTGTTTACTTTGTTTTCATTATTTTTTTCCATTTGAAAAATGTCATGCCGGTCAAAATGCGCAGGCTACTGTGATAAATAATACTTGAAAGGTGGATGGAATATGACTGAAAATGCTAAATCTAAAATTCAGCTTTTTCAGGTAATATTACAATTAGACTAAAGAATACAAATGTTGCAGAATGAACTAAATATTTCAGTGATGTACCACAAATTACATTATAATAAATCTATTGTTGTTCTACATTGCAGTATTTGAAAGTCATGCACAAAAAACTTAAACTTGCTTAACTACCACGATGGAGAACTGAGAAAAAAAAATAGATATTGTTTAGAAACTTGCGAGATTTCTGGATTACGTTTGTATAACTACTAATTTCTATATAAATATTTTGCATTTAAAACTCTTGTGAATATATAGGTTCTGATAAAAGTGAATAATTGATCAAATTAACAGTTGTTATCAATGTTATGTCTTAGAATATTTTGAATTAAAAAAGATATTTCAGTCATATTTATTTCAAGTAGAATTTTCATGTAGAGCATAAGTTGAATAGTAACAGATTGAAAAAAATTAAAGATTTACAGGCAATGGAATTTTTTTATGCCTTTACAAATTTTAAATATGTTTTTCTCAGATTTTTAATTTTGAAGATGAGAGTGTTTTCTAATCCCTAAGGTGTTTTTCCTGTTCAAGATAGAGTCTTGAAATATCTTGTAAATGTTCCCTTACATATGCTCTATAAAAGTTCAGTATGGATTTAGGTCTGAGAGGGGAAGTTATTTTTAAAAATATCTTAATATTAATATTTAAAAAAAGTTGGGTTTTTTCCAGGTTTAGCCATAAAAATAATTATTAAAATTCAACAAAGAGATATATTTTAAATTTTATACCTTTTGTTTCACAAACTAATCTAAGAAATATTAATCACTTACAATAATTAAATATTTTTAATAATTTAAAAAAAAAGTTTAAAAATTTCAAAACTGTTCAATGCTTTAAAATTGGGAAATAATGGCTTGTCAAACTAACCTATTATTTTCAGAATCAATATAATAGTATAATTTGAATATAAAACAAAAATTAATTTTACTGTTGTGAAGGTCTCCTAGGACCTCATTTTGAGAACGAGAATAAAAGGGAGTCATGTAAGAACCAGTAGCCATTTTTATAAACAACTTTCTTTATTTGGTTATCTTATCCAAAAGAATCAAAGACTTATTAACGAATTTGTTTAAATAATATTATGAGGTTTTAAAGATAATATCCTTTAAATTAACTTAATTAATGATCTCATTAATCAAACATTAAATAACGATCACGCAGAGATTACTGTTCACGATAAGAGATCCCAGAATTATATTTAATAATGTTCTTATTGAACATTTAACTTTAATCTCAGGTCTGAAATCTTTAATGATTTTTTAAACACAAATCAATAGTTAAACCACTCGGGATCTCAATTCAGGTTTAGATTAAATATTCTGACAAGAAATCTTCAATTTAAATCCACGATAACTTTCTGCTTCAATCTCTATCTCCTACTGCTTAACTTTACTATTTCATTTTGACTTAAATTTTAATCTAATCTGCAAAACTGGGAATCCTGTCCGCTTTTGAGTTGATTGAAATAGGTAGGGAATTAAATTTCCCTAAAAAGGTCGACTCAGAAGGTTAATGATAAAGTTCCGTAAAGATTCGTCACACTGTGACAAACTGTTTACGACTTCTACTCATATTGTAAAAGAATGAAAGATAAATATATAACATAGTGACAGTAAAAAAACACATTCATAATATGTTAAAATCCTGTCCCGATACAAATTTCAATGCATTTTCCAAACTGTAGCTAAAAACAATTATATGTTTATTAGGACAGAAATTATTTATATTTAGATATATTTTTCCTTATTAAGTACATAATGAATAATGGCAAGATAATTTGTAAAATCCTGAAAGATTTTAATGAAGAAAAAAAAAGCCAGACATAATTTTAGATAGATAGAAATTTAATTATATAATACACAAATATGCATGTTTTAAAAGAAAAAGGTTGGCTAAGAAAATGAAATTTACTAAAAATTTCCTGAATAAAGTAAATCAGATTTCATCCTCAAATACATATAATTGTAAGAAAGGTTTTATTCAATTTACAATTAGTTGCAAAAACCTTTTATAAAAAATAATTTTAACAGGTATAAATAGCAAAAATATCAAAGAAGTATGAGAAAGACACATACATGTCGTTTACAGAAATGTCACAGTGTGATATTTTTTCGAAACACGGCACTGCACACAGTCCAACATTACAGTCTTTACATTGAAAACGAGTTTTTTTGATGTTTAACGACTAAATCGTAAATATAAGAAACAACAGTCAAATATCTCGAGTGCAGACGGCGCACGCTGATATTTGAGTGAGAAACTTAAAAGCAGCATAAAATGCGACCTCGTTTGAATTATATCTAATGTGCATATTTGGAACTGTTTAGCGTACTCGAATTAACTCAAGTGCACACGTCAAGGGTTTATATTGCATTCTAAGTCAACACGGTGGCTACTGACGAGCGACTACGTAATTTTGAACGGCGGTTAAGTGACGAGGACGATACCTGAGCTGATAACTCCCCTTCCAAACTTCCACATCACACCAACGTGAGGACTTTTGACGTCGACGTGTTTAACGTGCATCAGCTCCTCTTCAACGCTAAACTTTTGTGGTACCAGGGCTCGAACACTAGACACGAGTTCATAACCGCGACCATCAGGCTACCGTGGCCGCAAAAGAAAATAGCAAGTTTGAAAGAAATGTAATGGAGAAGAGTATATTTGAAGAAATAACTTCAAAACTTAACGAAAAACCAAAATATCAAAATTTATTTTAGGAATAATAGTGAATATAACTTCGTACACCTAAAAACACTTTACGCAGTGTATTTTGAAAGTGAACGTTTCCCCTTTTAGAGAAACTTACTATAATTAAGTCAAATTCCTTTCATTTTGCTCTAAGGGGATCCCCGAAACAAAGTAAATTTATTTGAAACACAAAATAATTATGGTTGAATCTAATACAATTCTCTACAAAAAATGAGTGAAAACCCTTTTTTATCATATAAATTGTGTTTCAATAGGAGATGGTTAGTTTATAAGAACATTTAAAACGTGTCGGCAATCTATGGACCTGTGGCACATGGTACAATTATGAGTGGCACTCAGCACTACTCAACAAATTTGTCGATTCTTGAGTGGATGGAAGTTGATAATAGACCTTATTTGACAAACATCTTCTGAGTTATAATTGAGTGTTATTGCTAGGGGATTTAATTGTTGAAAAAAGAAAATTGCATGTACTCTGCTTTCCACTTATGTGATTCGGCATATCAAAGTAAAAAATCATTCCTAATATGAAAAATATTTCGACTCCGCAATGAAATTGTTTAACAACTGAATGCTCAGAATCGTGTCATGAATGATACCCCTGGTTTTGCGATATGAAAAAAGAGTCGTGAAAGAGTTAATTCGCATTACAATTTTTATTTAACTATAATGAAGGGAATCATTTATATTTCACTTTGTCTATTTCTTATTTAAGTAAATATGTTGGAAACATACATTTTTAATTTTTTATCTTTGTTGAAGAAATAGTAACATTTTGTATTGTTTATTTTTATGTTAATAAATATATTTTATTGATCCATAATTAATATAAAATAAAACTGTAAATCTAAATTATTTACCTCTATTCTTTAAATCTGCAAATATTACCGTAAGAATCGAAGGATTTCAAAAATTTCCTACTATGTGGCACGCTGAATGATACTGACAGATTGGTTTGGCACGTCTTAGCTACACAGTTGCCGCCCCTGATTTAAAATGTTGGGTAAGAAAACCAATATATTTTTAAAATTTTATAAATATACAAAAGGAGAGTATTTTGTCAATACATGTTTTAAAAGGAGAACGAAATATAAAATTGCGTTAAAATTATTGGTACTCTATCAACCGTACTTTTATATATATATATATATATATATATATATATATTTATATATACATATAACAAGAAAAGCAATAAAAATATGAAAGTCATGAAGAACAAAAATTATAGAGTACCTTAGTTACTAGTTTGAAGGCGCCAACCTTCCCCTTTGCAACTCGGTAGGAAAACCAAATAAAATAAACAAAACTTCAGAGAAAGTATAACTCAGAGAGCATGATAAAACCAAACTCGTGACAATGAATTGGAAATTAAGTTCACAATTCATTGTTATTAAAATATATAAAATTTTACATGACTTATTTTTGTATTTGTTATTTTTATATTCAATTCATTGTTATTAAAATATATAAATTTTACATGACTGAGAGAAAGCAACAAATGGGAGCTCATTACCTGCTAAATCTGCAGAGGCCTGGTTGTTTACTCCACAAGCTCCTACCTTATGCTTACTTTGCCCTACTAAGTAAAAATGCCGTCTTCTGCTCGTCAAGATCATGGAATTGCAGATATTGTTTTCCATATATTTTAAATATTAGTTTTCTAACTTCTACATCAGCCTTTTAATAGTCTACACTCCTGCAAAGAAGTCTGAATTCAAAACTATAAAAACTTATTATTCCCAACAATGTCATTTATACCTTTAATTTTTATAATCTATGAATGCGTTAAAATATTAATTTGTTATCGCGATTATTTAATATTAAATGCGAAAAAAACGAATAAGTTTCAAACTGAAACTTAAATTGAATTTTTCAAAATTGTCATCGATATTCTCATAACTTTTACATATTGTCATTTTAGCATATCACACATCTATCTTCTATGCAAAAATCTATTATAAGTTCATCAAATGTTTCAGCATATTTTTACTCATAACATGCAGTTTTCAACCACATTGTGAGGCCGCGGTAGCCTAATGGTCAAAGTAACGGACTCGTAGCTGACGTGTCATGAGTTCGACTCCAGCACCACTGAAGATCCGCCGTGTAAGGGAGCGATGCTCAAGCGTCATATTCGTCAATTGACCATGGTTTAAAATTACGAGGTCCGTCGCCAAGTGAGTGAATATTAACGTCGCACTGCTCAGCTACACGAGGGCTTTTAGTGATGGACCTCGTAATTTTGAAAAATGGTCAAATGACGAGGGCGACACCTAAGCTGGCTCCCCCTCTCCTAACTACCACACCACACCAAAGAGAGGACATTTCAGTTCTCGATAGATTTAACGTGCATCTCTGCCCTACACGGCGGGTCTTTTGTGGCACTGGGCTCGAACTCGAGACATGCCAACCATGATTCGGTACCTTGACCACCTGATACCCCGGCCACAGGACCGTCGCCAAAAGCCTCAAGAAGTTGAGTAGAGAAGAGAGAAAGGGACTTTAATATCCCCTCACTTAATTAAATTATATGAAATTTAAGGAATACTTGAAAAATATTAGAAGTCGAATATTATATATATATATATATGTATATATTTATTAAAAAATTAATCATATGATAATTTTAAATATCCAAAGAATTATTAGTATTTATGGTAAATATACGTTTTTCAATTGAGTATGTGAGACACGCATAAATATCTTTTTCGAAATTCCAATGCAGAATTTTAGTGGAGCTAATACAAAATTCCTAGTTTTGCATGGTTAAGATAATAAAAATGTCCAAATTTTAATAACCTTTTCTTCAGTCAACCACTAATGGAACATGAATGATGAGGATTATGCATAAATATATATTTTTTTAACTTCAATTTAAAAAGGATCTTTATATTTATTTATATGCGCAAATGTTAACTCTAAATTTGTCCAGATGCTTTTAAATACTCTTTCTTTGAAGATTCAAGTTAAAAATATAAAACTTGAAATTAAAATTCTCTTTGAATGAAATTAATGTTCAGACATTCAAAATTCAAATATAATTTGTTATCTGGACAATACAAAACAAGGGATTCTATGTAAGATGCCCTGAATATCTGGCTTTAAAAATTATGAAAAACTAAAAAGATTTAAATAGGGTTTTTTAACAATACGTATAAATTTTTTTGCAAATAATGCAATACAGAAGCTTAAAAATTATTCATGTTTAGAAGTGTCCGAAATTTTAAAAGATTTTAAATTTGAACCTTTTTTTTTTTTTGACACATAACAAAAATAATCATTTTTAAAAAAATCCATGAAAGTATTGATTAAAGTAAGAAAAATGAAACAGTAAATTATCCTCAATGTTTTAATATATAATTTGAATTTAAATACTACAGATATTTTTTTTTAAAACTTAGACATACATTATAAAAACTTAATTCCATTTGAGAATTTTAAGGTAAAGAAAAAAATGAGAATTCTCAACTCGTTGACTCGCTATTTGTGAAGACTTAGGGACACTTTAGGTACAAGATTTTACGATTTCCACAGGAACCGGTCTCCCCGTGACCATAAAAGTTTCCCCTCAATGCCCATTGTGTCTCCCCGACCGTCTCTAATTATCTTTCAAGATCGTAAGCATTTAAAGGGGGAAAATAATTCGGAAAAATACCACCTTACCGGTTTTGAACACATTACTTGAAGGGGAAAAATCTGTTTGGTTCATTTTTGGTGAGTCCCCAGCCTTAGGAAAAATTCAGTGTGGTCCGTTTTGGAAGCCTCTCTAGTAAGGTGGAAAAAGCCGTGCTGTTCAGTTAGAGGGTTAAATATATAGGAACATTCGTTGCCTATAGCTTATAATATTCAGAATAATTTAAGCATTCGAAACATAGTGAAATATGCTCAATTTGTAAGTATATGATTTACTTCATTCCTTTTGATTAAACGAAAAATAATTCATGTCCCTTCAGGAGATAATTTTGCCTATGAATAAAAATACAAAACATTTTCTTAGTAATCCTCATTTTCAAACTGCGATTGTGGTTTAAAATTGAAAACTAAATATATCGAGAACATTTAAGAAAACAATAGCGCTATTTGAAGGAACTTGAACAATTTTTATCAAAGAATTAAGTTCAGAAAAATGTAGGGATTATTGAATGATAGACAGGACACTGCAAGATTGTGAATTGAAATTATGAATGGGAAGCTTATAATTTTATCCAAACATCCGTATTGTGTTGTTAAAATGTTCTGCATACAATTTTGCGTAGAATGATTCATTGAATAATTAAATGATTCATTAAAACCATCGAATTGTTTCAAAACACAGTAATTGAATAGGAATAGCAGGACAATCACCATTTGTCTCTTATTATAAGCTTAAATGATACACAAGTATAAATAAATACTTGATCCAGCACTTAAATAAATAAATATTCACAGCATGTTTGTAGGAAGGAAGCGAGTCCTTTTAAAAGACGATAAGGCAAAATTTGAATAGGAACGTTAAACAATTAAATGCAACTATCATTCACAACAACAACATCCACCTACATTGACAATTAAAATTCTCCTACGTTGAAAATTTTATTTTTGCCATAAAAATCCCATTTTTATTTAACTATTTAAAATTCCTAAATAATCTGTCCTTACTTCCGCACGGTAATTATAAAAAATATACAGATGTTTAAAATATTAATATTTATACAGATATTTAAAATATTAATATTTATGCCCAAACAAACTTTGCAAATATAAATAGCTTTTTAAAAAAAAAAATGTGTTTTGGGTAAGCTAAAGACATATCGAGCGCGATATCTCAAGAACCAGTCAAGGTATTTGAAAGAAACTTCATTTAAATGCCTTTAACTGTATTTTACAGACAAGGCACTAATAGGTATTGAATAAATTTTGGTAGTAATATAATTGGAGTTTGAGTTTATTGGATTATTTGTACATAGAAGTATTAAGAAACATTGTTAGAAATCTTAGGTTTGAAGTTTCTTTTGTCTTTAACTTTATTAATATTCAAAATAAATTGAGGCTTTTAATCTATTCAATAGAAAAAAATTAAAACACTGTGTTGTGACATTTCTTCTTTGTAAAATGTAAATATATTTTGAAAAGAAAATTTCAAAACATTCTTATATTTGATTAAAATGTGTTTAAAATTTAAAATGTTTGTTCTTGAAAT
Organism: Trichonephila clavipes; assembly: GCA_019973935.1. Classification (NCBI taxonomy): domain Eukaryota; kingdom Metazoa; phylum Arthropoda; class Arachnida; order Araneae; family Nephilidae; genus Trichonephila; species Trichonephila clavipes. The sequence goes on from BMAU01014018.1 coordinate 782,594, forward strand.
TTAAAGCTACGTATAAGTATAGTATATGTTTGTTTCGAAAAATGTGTTAAATTTAACCTCATATCCAAATTATTTATCATGCTAATGTTTAAAATGAGTCATTAACAAAAAACTATTCTCTAACTGGGACTTAAAATTAAATATTTTTAATGTCACATTTATGCTTGCTAAGCCAGTAATTTATTAGAAAAAATTATGAAGTTGTTAAATAAAGTTAGACAATTCTCTAACTATAAGAATAACATAAAGTAGAAAATGTGTAATATCCAAAAATCTTTGTCTTATTATTCTCTAGTATATATTAAAGAAAGGGGATTATAATATAAAGATTTATTGCAAAAAAACCCTGATATTAGTAACTAATTTAGTGCTTGTTGTGGATAATGACTAAAATTCTTAGTTGTAAGCACGTGTTGTGATTACATTATTAAGTAATCTAGTGAAATATCTTTATTTTGATTTTCTAACGTAAACTGAATGTTCTTCACTGAAGACCCAAAACAATATACACATATTTGTCTTCAAGGAATTGAAGCAAGTTATTCATGTTAAATGCCAATATTCATAACAGAAAGGAATTACAAGATGCAAGTAGTAATTTGATGTGCTTCAGGCTCTCATCATGGATAAAGGCCGAGGTCTGAGGGGCTTCGACATAGATCAGCTCATCAAAGATTTATTATAGGGTAAGATCATCTTGGAAATGGCTGCGCTATTTGCTGTTCGGTGTATACAGTACATAGAGAAAATTGATTTTTGAAGAAGAAACAAGCAACATGTGTAAAAGTGTTTGCAATGCACCTTTCATCAAATTTGTAGCCTTATGCTGTCATGTTTAGGAAAACATGTACCATTAATAAATAATTGATCACAGATTTTAATACAAGGGAAAGCTTAAATGTTTCGGAGCAGACGGTGTAATGGACACTGATAGATACAGGGGATTCCACTGTTGCTGTATAAACAGCTACATCATCTAGCTCCAATTTTGCAATGGACATTCAGGATCTTCAATGAACCGTTGATGTTTTAAAACGTGTATCATAGTCATACTAATTCCGGTGTCTCTTTCATAACGACAAAGATTAGGTTAAAAATAATTAATAGACACGGAACAATTCCTACTGGTTTAAACTCGGGCTGATACAAATCAAGAATGCTGTTAGGGAAAACACTCGATTAGCCCTAGACTTAATGGTGTTCGTTGACAGCACTTTTAAGTTGAGGACTATATTGATATTATTACAAAATTACATATGAAAATGGTTTCGAAAGGATGACCAAAATCTTACATTACAATTTCCCAAATCGTAATTGAACAGAATATACCTGGGATTAAATGAATTTCGAGATCATTATCTACTCCTTCTAACTTTGTGTAGCCTGTCGGATTTTGCTTGGCCATGTAGCACGCATTGACTGTGGGCACATACCATAAACTGATGACTTCCATTCTAGAGCTCTTTGAATCTGTTATATGAGTTTTATCCTAATTGATTATGTTGTATGAGTTAAAGTGGACCACAATAACAATTTCGATTACTGGTCGTAATATGTTGATTCTTTGCTGGGTATATAAAAATGAGAAAACATTTTTTTTTTACATAAGTAATCAAAAGTTTTGATTTGTTTTACCTCTGAGGACTTTTATAAATATAAATTTCTTGTATCATATTTGCCTAGTTGTATTTGGAAAAAAATGTCACAATTATCTTAGACTTGAAATGATTATTTCGAAAAAATAAACATTTAATAAATAAAAAAAAAATAAATGCTTCTTAAACTATATCCTAAGCACAAAGATCTTTGTAAATGTAAAATCCTATTAATATAGCTTCCTTCACTAAATCATTTTTATAAAAGTTTTAAATTTGAATAAATTATTTTGTAAAATATGTATATTATTTAATAATTTAAGAAAGCTACATTGATATTATTCCTTACACTATTTTTATTAGGCCTTAACTCTATTACAAATTCATTTCTTTCAGTATTCGTTACTCAAAACAGCTCCTGATTGAATTATTTTAATATTATCTTCTGTACTAAATAAAAATCAATGAAACACATGATCTAAAGTAAGAAATGTAATTAATAAATCATTTAAAATTAATTAACTTAATAGCAAAATTTCATATTTAACAACTCTAATTCATTAGAAAAGTGTATTAAAGGTTTACTTTTTATTCATGAATATATTGACTATGTCGATCTGGGGTTAGTGGTGTCTTTAACGCTGCAAAGCTTATCATATACTGGTGAGTAGTGTGGGATAGTCTTGGATATCAACCACACTTTGACTCAGGAAAGTTACACCGCCATGTTTATATTTTTGTTCAATTAGAATTACAGTTTGAGTTAGCCCTTTGGTATTGACGAGGAGTACAAATGTCAGAAGCTTTTCTTAAATGTTTGTCGTTTCAAGTTCATTGTCTGTTTCTAACAGAATAAAAGAAAAAGGAAAAAAAAAATCTTGAAACGCAAATTACACAAACTGTATTTCTACAGAGCAGGAGCAGGCAGCCTACTGTTATCTTTTAGCGCGGCAATCTACACTATTCTACAAAGTTATGACATTAAGTTAAAACACCCTGTCTACTTTCTGCGTCAACATTTTAACTATTTTATTTTGATTCGCAGCACTTCTACAAGAATATTCGAGCATCGTTTCAGCCTAAAATAGAATTTAATTTGATGCACATCGTATGCTATGTGCCACTTTTAATTTTGCTAAAAGTTCCTAGTTTTATTACGAAATCTTGTATTTAATTTGTTGAATTATTGTAATGTTTCATACTTCCATATTTAATTCAAATGACTACTAAAAGGAAATCTTGATGTTTATGGCTTTCCTTCGATGTACCTTTTCTCAAAATCTGTTATGTGTTACATGTTTGAAATTTTTCCTGCAATAGTTCAGTCACTTTCAAAGTTCACCTTTTTCATTATACTGAAATTAACTTTTAGGTAATTTTGAATTTGTTTATGATTTATAAAATATTTATCAAACATAGTGAAAATTGAGATATTTTTCACATAAAAAACTTGTAAAAAATAAATTTTTGAGTTTCTTACAAAAGCTCATTTCAGTACATATTAGCCATCATTATAAATATATCATAAAAAATTTACATACCTGTGAACAGTAGTTTCTCAGAAAAGGTACATCGAACATCAAAATTAACATTTTGAGATAAATTTATTTTAATGTATACAGTGAGACTTCTAATTGGCTAGGAAATAAAAGAATAAAAGGTTCAACTTCCAATAAAAGATGCAAGTTTTGGTTTATATCAGACGTTCGAATTTTAAGCAAAAACGAAGTACTTTGTTTTCATTTTTCGCCATTCAAATGGGCGTAGCCCAGTTTCAACGATTATTTAAAAATAGGTTTTAAGGAGCTTCTAATTCCCCTAAAAGTTAAAGTACGGTATTTTTAGAAAGGTTAAAATATATACAATATAAAAATAAAAAAAATCTCAAATTGTGAAAAAAAAAAAAATTTTAGCTTTCCATCACCCTTTAAATATAACATGCTCGGCACTCAATATGCTAAAGAATTCATTTTATCTCCAATTGGTTTCAATCTTCAAAATCAAGACAGCTAATTAGTAGCATAAATTGAAAGTATTATCGAACTTTATTTAAAAACCCATTTATTTAAGTTTTAAAAAAGTATGAATTTCATCGTGACAAAAAAGCCAAATATTTCACTTTAATTACGTTAAAGAGACAAAAAATATCTTCCTAAGTAATCACACAATCCCATAAACCTCCCAGAGTTTCATCGGCATTGTTTGATTTCCTTTCTTCCCTTTTACATCTATTAACTTAATTCATGGGAAGAGAATCATTTACAGTTACCTTAATTAAGTTATATTGAAAAAGCAAATTAGCTTTGAACGTGAATGTCATGTTTGGAACGAAAACATGCATGACCTCCGGTTCTACCCTCTTGTGTTTTCCTAATTCTGAGATTCATCTTCTCACTGAAGCCGAATCAATCGATTTACGGACTGCCTAGCACGTGTATTATGAAAAAGTCCTTATTCTGCGTTAATCTTCTTAAGAGCTCAAGGGCTTTGGAGGCTTGTTTAAAAAATAATTAGAGAAACTAACTTGCTTACTTATACGAGTTCTATGATCCTCTAATGAGCAGCTGCCAAACAAGATTATATTTTATTGCACGAGAAAAATAAATGGATGCTGTAACATATTGTTACCGATGACAGGAAACTAAAGCTTTGGGACCTACTAGTTTTGATTGAGAATGAAAAGGAATAAAATAAAATACTTAGATCTTGTGGGTGGTTCACCATTGAGGTTTTTATATATTTTAGGTTCTTTGTTTTTCAAAATTATTTAAACTTGTTCTGAGAATTTTAATGACAGGGTATGTTAGTGTAATTTTTTAATACTATCAAAAATTTCGTACTTAAAAAAATACTATATACACAATCTCGATTGAAGATATATATATATACATCTATCTATCTATCTATCTATCTATCTATCTATATATATATATATATATATATATATATATATATATATATATATATATATATATATATATATATATATATGTATATTTTAAATGATAATAACTTAACTACCCACAAAATAGATAAATACAATAATATAAAAAAATTTCAATGTTGTTTAATCATGAATACCCATTTAATTTCTTAAGAACTTATATTCATCACAAATACATTAACCGTCTTGCTACTTCTAATTCCAAAACCACCACACAATAGGATTTCAAAGTCAGCATGTTAGTGGTCTTGCTGTGAAGATTATATCATAACACTCATATCACAGTTTACATTTTTCCACACACATCTTGAACATCTTACACATTGTTGACAACCAACCAAATTAGAGCCTTGCAAATTTACATTTTTGACAATCAACCAATTGAAATTCTACCATATTTGATTGTCGTCTTTTTTGATATCTGTCTTTGCTGGCTGGTTTAAAAGTTAGCTCAAAAGATGTGTTTATGTATATTCGAATTTTTTAACCTGGTGAATAATTGATTTTTATTGATGTCAAGATGATTGATTCTCTTCGTAAAATCTCTGTGAGTAAAGAAATTTTGATAAATTATCTTTTGAAAAATACTTTTCTTATGTAATTGTTTTATTTAGGATTTTTCCTACTTTTCTTACGTAATTGTTTTGCGATTCTTCTGCATTAAGAGTTTGGGTGAAATTGTTACATAATAGTAGTGAGTGGTTTTATCATACTCTCTAAGTTTTTACATACTCTGAATTTTTGTTTATTTTATCTTATTTGGTTTTTCCTACCGGGTTGCAAAGGGGGAAGGGTTGGCGCCTTCAAACTAGTTTAACCCCACTTATTCGGTCCTAAGTCCGAAATTGCTTTCTGAGTCGCTAGGTTCTTCTTTTTTGTAGTTTCTTTTTTTTTTATTTTTCTATAATTTTAATCTTCATGTTTAGCTTTTATATTTTTATTACGCTATTTCTTGTTATGTTCATTATCTATTATTTCTTGTTTTTGATATATAATACAAATATATATATACATATATATACATAATATATATATACATGCATACATAATATATATATACATAATATATATATACAAATATATATACATACATAATATATATATATACATACATATATATATACATATATAAATACATACATAATATATATATATACATGCATACATATATATATATATATATATATATATATATATATATATATATATATATATATTTGACGGTATTCTCGTAAAATGCCGTCTGTTAAGATATGAATGATCCTTGAATGTTATGGCGGATTCATGGAGTCTTTGAAAATACCATGGGTGTACAAGAGGGGCAACCCAGGCTCTATATATTAATTATTTAGCCCTGGAGTAGATCTCGGAAGATTTAAGGACCATATGGTCTTCCGGATCCACAGGATCACTGGGAGATGCCTTCGCTAGTTCATCCGCTACTTCATTCCCACATGAGAAAGTAGCCGTTATAGATGGAAAGGGTGCCGATCTAAAATCTGTTTAAAAAGGTGTATAATACTCCGTCTGGTGCTTTTGCTGATTGATGGCCAATGCGAGAAATGCTGAATGGATGATTGGCTGTCTGTTAAGATCCCAATTTTAGAAAAAGTTTGGTCTTGTATGTTGTTAATCAATGAAAAACCACACATGATAGCTATTTGCTCCACTCTGAAGACAGAAGCGTGGTCATCCTTTCTTCTCTGAATTTTGATGATGCAGCGATGTAGTTCAATTAAAACTCTACTGTCAGTAGTCAGTTGTGTTTGTCTCTTCCTTACTGCCATCAGTATAGATCTTAACTGCATCCAGAGGAATACCATCAATCACCTCCAGAGCCAATTGCTTAAAAAGTTAGAGGAGTCAGAGATTTTATTAACATTAGGCATTAAATTAAAATGGAACGTGAACCCCTGGTGTCCAAAACCAGGGTTGATAAAGAAAGTCAGGAAGTGGTATTCCACATTAAAACTCAGGTTTTGTACAAGTGCCTGGGAGAAGGGACTATTACGTTTCAACCTTTCATTGTCTTTCCAGTTTTTTTAAGTATTGAGAGGTTCTGTGTTGATCGCCATAACTGAGCAGTTTGTTGAAGTACTTCGTTAAACAATAGTTTCTTTTCATATCTTAAGAATGAAGGTTGCACTCATATAAAACTAAGTTATTAGGACAGCGTTATGAAGATTTGCTATGATTCTAGTATCACTCAGCTGTATTATTACAAGTTTTTTAAGGTTAGAATCAGAAGCAAGAAAGAAAATGACAGAACCAAACTCCAAAATAGTTTTAATTAAGGTAGTATAGTTAATTTTCAGAGTAAAGGCATCTGCCTCCAAACACGCCCTGAGATGTATTTTAATATATTTAGGCGTTTTCTTCTTTTATTAACTAAATCCTCTATATGCCGATTGCAAATAATGTCTTCGTCCAATGTAAAACCCAGATGTTTAGGATGTTTTATGTATGAGATTTTTTTGTCCTTTATAAAAAACGGTTGGTTGAAAATTTTTTTTGATGTCTATTAGTAAAGAAAAAGCTGGTCAACGACTTTGTGAGATTAATGGATAATTTGTGTTCAGTCGCAAAGTCACTATCTCTGTTTAGGCACTAGGATAGTGTAGACGCAATACACGGTGCGTTGTGTTTCGTGTGCCAAAGGACAATATCATCTGCAAAAAAACAAACAAACACAACACTGCTATTCTCAGTAATCACATTTTTCACTCCTGCCAAAAACATAAAAAGGAGTAAAGGACTAAGTACTGATCTTTGGGAAACTCCTTGGTTGCTTAAAGTCCTTGGAAAGCGTTTTATTATACTTAATTTAAATAACTCTAGATTTAAAAAAGTTTGAGATTTATGGCAGAGCTCTCTCCTTTTTATTCCAAATGTAACAAACATTTTAAGAATGAGTGTGTTTCTCCTAACCATACCGAAAGTTGTAAATAAGTCTAAAAATGCTACTGCTGTATAATTGGTTGGTTTTTTAAATTTTGGGCATCTCTAGCACATTGAAAAAAGTACAGAATCTAATCTTCTTTACTATGTTCTATCATAAATCCATATTGTTCCCGTGGAAGCAGATTACTGATGCCTAGAAAGTGGGTGAGTCTTCTTAGCATTATTATTTAAATAATTTTTTATAGTATACTTGTTAAAGAAATCAACCGATAACTCTCAGGGGAACTCAGTACCTTGTCCGGTTTCTTAATAGGAATGACAGTGCCTTTCTTGCACTCGTGAGGCTGTCGGCCTCTTTTCCAAGATGGATTAAATATATCCAGCAGACGTTGAAAGTCGATCGGACCAAGATGAGTAATCCTGACCCCGTGAATGTTTTCTGGTCCCGGTGATTTATTCGGATCGAGAGCATTTAAGGCTGAGAGTAATTCTTGCATAGAGAAGTTGGACATGAAAACACTGGACTACTAAGATCTGAGCTACGACACTTGTGTATAACCAACTTTGCCTGTATTTCAGTATGTTTGTCAGCTTTTTTAAAAACCAGTCGACTCATTTTCTGATTATGGCTATCTAGGATATTAACAGTAAATATAGATACCTTACATGGCATCATTAGGTATTGTGACCGGAAATTCCATAATTTCACGGTAAATTTTTCCCTAACGTGGCCTTTTATAGATTTGCTATTTATAACATTCACAAATGAAGCAAACATATTTCTTTATGAAGGGATAGACGCGTGCGATAAAATAAATGATTTTGTTAGCTCCATAATAAATTAAAATATGTTAAGTCAAATGCAGAATTTTAATATACACTTCTAGAATCATCATTTTTCATTATCTGTTTAACGTAACATAATTATTTTCTAGCAAAATTCCACAGCGAAGAAATTTTGAAACAACGGAAAGTTGATTAGTAGTGAGTTTTAATTTCTTCTCTTGAAAAATCCACAAAATTGCCAAAATTTCAATTCCAAAATTGCTACAAAGTAAGCAATGATTCATTTTATTTATACTCTCAAAAGAAAGAGAGGACATCCCCTAAAGAAATTTAAAGGTGTATTTTGAGTAAAGAAAGGTAAATAATTATCCTTTGCTTAGTTGAAATAATTTTTAAGTTATAGTTGCAGCCCCCCAGTTTATTTCATTAGCATATCATTTCGTCAGCGGAACATTTTTGAAAATCATTAAATTGTTAAAACCATTAAAATGTTTGTTTTACTTTTTTTTCACTTTTTTTTTCAATTGGGTAAAATGAAAATTGTATTTAAAGAGATTTATCTATTATATTTTTATGCTATTGCTTTTGTGACAGTAATTACAAGCACTTAATTGGTACATATGATCTTGATTGTGATGTATAGTATCGGCTGTAAATATGATAATAAAATATAATGTTACATACACAGCAATTTAAATTTAAATGTATAAACAATTTCTTTTGACAAAATTTATGATAGTTTTTTTTTTTATCTTTAAACAATATAACATGGTACAAAGGACTTACTTAATCGAATTAAAGTATTAATCATTATTCACGTAGTGTGTATGAATGCATATGCCAATGCTAATCTAAATTTACTCAAAATATTGATTTCTAAATTTCGAATCTAGTGAGATAATTTCCATTTAATTTATTCAATCATTCTTTGAAATAAATATTATTCATATACTCCAGTTTTATAATTATAATATAAACCATATTATAATGAATATATATATATATATATATATATATATATATATATATATATATATATATATATATATATATACTTTAATTATAATTTAAAATTTCCTCATTCCAGAATTTCACGAAAACTGTATTGAGTTCAAAACTGTTGCATGTATTTATTACTTGCATCAAACAAATCTGGTAAAATACTTTAAAAATTCAACTGGCAGAATTAAAATGGTAAGGGATTTACAGATCACATAAAACATAAAATAATTTATTTTTTATGTGATCCATAAAATAATTTATTATTTTTTTTATTTCTTTTATGTGATCCATAAAATAATTTTATATTTTTTTATTTATTTTATGTGATCCATAAAATAATTTATTATTTTTTTTTATTTATTTAGATTCTGAAGACTGATCAGATAAAAATGATTTGCATTTTTAAAATATTGCATAAAGCATGTTACCAACATTTAATTCTCTCACTATGCGTCTACAAGAAAATAACTTACATTTTAATGAGCGCAATTAGCAATAAATTAAAGACTTATTTTAATGTAGACCGGAAGATAAGTATCAACTCAGTTTGTCAATATTTTTAAAATAATTATGTAGCCAATCCCTACTTATATATATATATATATATATATTAATAATGTTATCTCTTTTGGAAAGTATAAGCATTTCAAACTAAATTAAAATTTTTCCAGAATACTTTAAACTGGTATAAATAACTTATAACACTTATCAAATTAACTTACTATCTATTCAAAAACACAATTAAAATATAATTTAGTATGCACAAATACTTATGACAACGGAGAATATTCTAGCTTAAAATATGTTTTAATTGTAACAATTCCACATCGAGATAGTAAAAATCATTTATCCACTTTCAGAAAAATGGTTATAAATTATATTCAACATGACATATTCCTAGTTTAATATAAATTAAAGAAAAATAAAATTATATATATTACCCACGATAATTTGGTGGTATCCATATATCTCTGCGTTTGTCATCAGAACACACTTGAGAACTGAATTCGTCACCAGACTAAACACCCCAGTCCGCGCAGTTACATGTTAATCAAGCCAGTTTAAATTTTTACGTTTCCTTGAAGTATATGTGGACATATATGTCAAAAGTTCATTTAATAAATGACTTTTATTCCTAGCAAATGTCATTAAATATCATTCCATATAACTCTGAATATGCAAAGTAATTGAAGTTCAATGGAATAATAAACATTGTTTGTTAATTGATAAATTTATATTCATGATTAATAAAATAATGAAATAAATATCTTGCAAAACACAAATTATAATTTCTAGACAAAAAAGACACCTAAATTCAATTTTATAATATAAATGTCCTTAATTGTTTGCATTTTTTTAAAAAAAATTAAATCGAGTTAAATATTTGTTCTTATTTTTGGAAAAAAATTACCTTTAAAAATAAATGCAAAATAATAAATAATGAAAAAATTTGTAGAAATTGAATTTGGATTATAGAGCTTTAATAATTTTATTACCATGGACAGTACTAAAGAGAAGGAATAATAATCATTTTAATTTTCTTTCGAAACTGATTAAAAATTCCTATACATATAGTTTACATATCTTAACTTCTAGGAAACGGTTGTATTTGAGCATAAATTGCTGTTGAGGGTGAAACTTTTGGCTATGTTACCTTATCCATTTCTCTTTTTAAAGATTGTTGCTGCTAAATGGATTCTTAAAATGTGAACATGCCATATTGTTCACATGTTGAAAAGAGAGAAATTTTATCCAAAATCAACTTTTTATTTCGCAGAATTCAGGCTAGAAATTAAACTTTTTCACATTCCACATTGTATTTAAGAAAGAAAACATTCCTTGAGTGACAGATCAATAAAATGCTCTATCGAATTTACATCTACAAAATTCTGCTACTTCAATCCCATAGGGTTTCCTTTCATATGTCTATACTTATCATTATAAAAGGCATTTAAATTTTTTTGCATCCTTCCTTCCTCAATGGCACGATAGAGCAATGTGGTCCTTGGCCTTCTCAAGAAACCTCTTTCAGACCAGCCTTCTTCCTGCTAGTGCTCCAATCCTAGTTCTGAAAACTAGGAGATATTTTTCTAGTCCATCAATTCATCTAGGGTTTGGCCTGTCCTTTCTTCGTGTGCCAATTGGTTGAGCATTGAAGACATTTTAGAGGCGCGAACTTCGTTTATTCTGATACGGTGACCTGCCCATTTAATTCATTGCATTTGGATGAAGTTAATAGTGTCAGACTCTTTATATGATTGATAAAGCAATCAATTTGATCTTCTTTGGCATGTTCCATTTTCCTGAATTCCTCCAAAAATAAATCTTAAAATCTTCTTTTCGTAGATACATACTTATCATGCTGTCATCTGTTCGAGACATGGACCAAGTTTCACATGCATAAGTTTATACTGATCTTAAAAGACTTTTATACGCTATACTATATTGTGTGTGTTTCTTTGATTAAATTTGATTTCATATATTTTCATATTCCATTAAGACATCTATTAGCCTTAGTAATTCTCTTTTGGGTTTTAGTAGCACAATCGTTTCAATTGTTAACTTCCGAACCTAAATAAGTGAGGCTTGCAACAACTTCGAAACTATATTCTTTTTACATAGATGAATAAAAATTATTTTTTTAACATCTAATAGGAGATATATTTATAATATTGAGCTATACAATATTGAACATCCCTAAATAGTAGTAAATGAAAAAATATTTGTTGGAAAAAAATGATTTGAATAATTTAAGCAAACTATCTATTTTTTTTAAAGTGATCATTTATTTAGTTCTTTAAATAGGATTGATCTGTTGTTTTATTTTCTAAATTTTATTTCCGAGTTATTCGAGAAATGCAGGCCCAATGTAAATAGTGTTCTATACTATTATATATAATGTATTAATTTCTCCATTGTTTTAAACCTTACAACCAGTTTATTCAAATCTAATATATTAACTCACAATAATTCTATTCATCTAAATTCAGATTATTTTTTTTTTAAAAAGAAAAAAAAATGCATCTGTTTTTTCTGTACCACAAAAATCCATATTTCGTGAAAATTATTCAAAGCAAATGATTGGGCTCGATTCATCATTGGAGGGCGCTGCGATCAGCATTTTTCACGTGATTTTCCATGTACGATCAAGTAAACAATAACAGCCGATTGTTTTACACTTGTGGTTGTGGGCTAACTTTCGAATTTGCCTACATTATTATTTTATATTCTTTAAATTTTTTTAGTGCTTTAAATATTATTTTTTTTTCTAGTTTTTTAGTTTTTGTTTCGTGACTAAATATATATCATGCATAAATATAGTTTTAGTTATATTATTAGATTTAAGTTTAGTTTATTCTTTAGCTTCGTGTTTTTGTATACTTTTAGGCATAGTAATTATTTTTTTTATTAGTGCCCGCCATATTGTGATTTAAATAATTATGCAACGCTATATTGAACAAAAATTTTTTAACACATAATATTGTGATTATTGTGTATACAAATTTATATTTAATAAAAGTAACTTAAATAAAAATTTTCTTTGTTGACCTAATAAAGAATTGACTTAACTTTTTTTATATTACTTGTTTTAAAATGTAAAATATTACAATTGACTACATTCATATGACATTATGATCGAGTGATATTTGTTTTCTTTTTTCCCCCGCGTAACACAAAACACTCCCGTACTTTATTTTGTTACTTCGTATAGCTATATTATTTTTTTTGGAAGTTATTTGCTACTTTTACTTCATATATATATATACACACACACACAGTGGGCCACAAAAGTATTTTGTACACTTGCAATTTCTTATGAAATTTAGTGTTTTCTACTAATACAAATTAATATATTGTAATTGTAATTTTTTTATATCTGCCACTTGTTTTTAATGGAATGACATAATTATTTTTAAAAATAGTATATATAACTATTTTTATAAAAAATTAATAATCACAAACTGTTCTAAAAATTACGCCACAAAAGTCTTGTACACTTAACAAAATTTCAACTTTTCTTTTAATATTGTATTTTTTCTTAATTCAGTGCTTAGTAGGATATCTTTTAGTGACCACAACAACTTTTAAGCGTCTTGTACAGATTTAATCAGTTTTTGTGATTTCTGCATCGATTTTCCTCCATTTTTCTGACAGTATTTTTTTACTTCACATTTTGTGTGAATTTGTCATGTTTTCTTTTTTACATCAAAAATCTCTCCGAATATGTGCTACTGGGCTAAATAAAGGGATTCAGGAGAAGTTTTCAAAATTTGGAGACAGTTATAGAGACACCAGTATTGTACATTGAGAGCAGTGCGTTTGGCATCATTACCCTGTTAAAAAATTAAGTCGTCTCCGATATCCAAATTTCATGCGGATAATTTAAAATTTCTCTTTAAAATATTTAAATAGAGCTCATGATTCCTAATACCATCAAAAATATCAAATTACCTAATTCTGTGACCGATTTACACCTCCACGCAAGAACACTTCCATGTTTTATTGATCCAATTAGATTATTGGGATTAAGTTTCAGAAAACTCAAAATTGACAGCAAATTGATTGGAATGGCAGATAATTCAACATTTATGGTTCCGATGGGCCTATAATAACTTGTAAATGAAACTATAAGGAGTTTAATCCCATGGATTTATGTGGAACAGGAACTCCTCCACCTCCATGCTTCAGTATTGAAGTGAAGGTGTTCTGGCGTGGGGGTGTAAATTGGCCTCAGAATTATGTAATTTGGTATTTTTTGATGGTATTGGGAATCATGAGATCTATTTAAATATTTTAAAGAGAAATTTTAAATTATCCGCATGAAATTTGGATATTGCAGACGACTAAATTTTTTAAAAGGGCAATGACACGCCAAGAGCGCTGCTCTCAATGTACGACACTGTTGTCTCTATAAATGTCCTCAAATTCTGAAAACACCTCATCAATCTCTTTATTTAGCCCAGTAGAACATGTTTGGTGAGATTGTGATGTAAAAAAAGAAAACATTACAAATAAACACAAAATATGAAGTAAAAACAATGATTACAGAAGAATGTAGGAAATCGATGCAGAAATTACAAAAAGAACTGATTAAATTTATACCAAGAAGCTTAAAAGATGTTGTGGACACTAAAAGATATCCTACTAAGTACTAAATTAAGAAGGAAGTACAATATTTAAAGCTAAGTTGAGATTTTTGTTAAGTGTACGAATGATTTTGTGGCGTAATTTTTAGTAGCTTTTTGTGATTATTAATTTTTTATAAAAATAGTTATATATATACTATTTTTTTAAAAAAAATAATTATGTCATTCCATTAAGAACAAGTTGCAGATATCATAAAAAATTACAATTATAATAGATTAATTTTTATTAGTCGAAAACATTAAATTTCATAAGAAATTGCAAGTGTATGAACACTTTTGTGGCTCACTGTATGTATATATATTATTACAAATGTTTTGAACTGAATGCTAAAAATAGTGTAAATAATTTATTCTGAATGTGTGTAATACGTTAGTATTACGTTCGTATTACTTTCTGTTGTGTTTATTTTATGTTAGAATCGCGAAATTCGCAAGCAATTCCGCTCCTTACATCATAATGGCGATTCAATGGAAACATGGCTAAGTTGGCATCATTTTTGGCGACCATATTGATGCTTCTAAAAATTATTGGAGAAATCTACAAACATCACTATATCTGATGTAAGCGAATTTTTTAGAAAAAAAATCCAACAGACTTTAATACTGGAATTAAATTTAATTGGAAATAAATAAATAAAATAGTAGGATAATAATTATGTTATTTTTCCTTTCTCTAATTTTTAAATTGAACATATTGCAAAAGGAGGTGGCTGCTTAGAAGACAAAATATAGATATCTACTAAATATAGAAAAAGAACTCGGAGGGTTAATTTCTAATCATAAGCCTTTTTTTCCTTATAAAAACTTTGCTATGCAAGACAAGCCCATGGAAGTCGTTAATACTTATTAAACTTGTTCTTAATTTAGTATTAATTAATTAGTTATAAAATACTATGTGCAGCACTGATACATTAAAAGTATAACGGCTGAAGTGCACGCTCTTTGCCCGATTTCGTTTATAAGAAAATAAAACAATATTGATATAATAGCTGAATTGTAAAGAGTGCAAAGCCAAATGCTTGGCAATGTTTACAAAAAATGTAAAACGTTTTTTTTTTTTAAATGGTTGCACAAATTATAAAAAAGTTTTAAGCGAATGGTAATTTTAAGCATCACAGAATTAGCATTTATATTTGATGTTAAATAATGAACAATAACATAAAATTCCGATGAAGAATAACTGCATTATTTTTAATATTTAAAGCGAAAAGACTTCAACATGTTTTAACCCGGGAGCAGGCGCGCACTCGATACGGTCGAGCGGGGTTATTGAGTCACCCTAACTCTTTTTTTTTTATAATTATTTGATTGTACACGATACAAATCGTGATTCCAGTGAATAATTAAATTAAGAGAAAGTTTGCTTACCTAATTTCAAGGACTTTTCAATTTTTGTTTGGTAACAATTAAACAGTTTTGCCAGAATTAAAGATTTCGTAATCTTTGCGAACCGCGTGACCACTTCCGGGTAAAAAGTGTATTCATTATGATTATATGAAATTGTGTAAAACGTTTTTCGCGTTATGCTTTATATGTATAGATAACTCGTAAAAATAAGTCTTGGCCAAGTAATTATTCAAAGTGCTCTCCGTGGTTTTCCAAATATCATAAAACTCCTCTGCATGGAAAAAAGCGCAACAGAGAAATACATTACTTACAACTTCCCTATAAATCAGAAACAAACACATAAGACAGGGATCATAACTAACTGCACCAATAACTTAGAAGGTTAAACAGATTACAGCTGTAATGTGCAGTATTTCAAAAAATAATGACAGTGATGAATTTTTTATGTTCCTAAATTTTTCGATTCTGCATCTGGGATCTGTTTTTCTCTGAAAGAGTTGTATGTTAGATTTAAACAGAAAGCGTAGTAAAAAATCTCTCATCATGGGATTACAGCAAATCAAATAAAAGTTTATTTATTTGGTTATAGGATCAAAGATAGATAATTAGGTAGTGAAGAAGTGTTTATTTTTGTTGACTTAATATCACGCGCGCGCGCCTATAAATTATTTTTAAAAAATAAATGCATTTTTTATTATGTCTGAAAGTATTTTGTTTTAATTCATTCCAGTAAATTAATTATTTTTAAATCTTTTATTTTCGATATGCTCGCGCCCCCTCGTAGGGTTTTCGCGCGCCCCAAAGTTTGAGAAACACTGAGATAGTCATTTCTAAAAGAAATTTCAAACCTTCATAAATGATAATTATGAAGTAAAGTCAGACAATCAAAGCTGGCAAATGTTATTTCATTACATATTCATTATATATTTAAATAAAATACTACTATGTCTTGGAAATTTTTATAGAACAGTTGGAGTTTCAAAAATTAATATACAATAACAATGTTTCAACTGTCAATATTGAAACTTAAAAAAAAACCCTTTTGGCATACATCTCAGAAAAATACTCTGGATGAGTGCATAATGAAGCAATGTCACTAAGTCTTTCAACAGAGTATGAAAAATGCATTTTATAAATTACAATGAATTTCTTAGTTAAAATTAAAATTTTAATATGCTTTTTTGTATTATAATTAATACTTATATTATAATAATATTAACATTAAATGTTAATAAATGATGCATATTTAATAAATTGTAAATAATAATTTAAACTAGCTATCTAACAAAAATTTGCTTGCTCCTATGTGGAAAATTTTTTCAAAAAATAATTTAGGATGCTTCCCTATAGTGTAAAAAACAGTTTGTGTGTTTCAAACAATCCCTAAAAATAATCCCATATCTTAGTATGATTCATTTCTCTTTTTTTTCCAACTAAAGATATAATGATTTATAAAAAATAAATTTCAATCATTTATAGGAAATAATTACTAAGACTATCAAAGTGCCAAATGTTAGTATTTTATTACAGATATCTTAAAAGGCTTTACAATGTATTGGTACAAACCATACTATTTTAAGGCCACAGCTTAGGTTTTGATTTCAGTTTCATTTTCAAGCAATTTTCCACTCTTAAATTGAATGAAAAATATTTTTCAGCACAATCAATTCTTGCAGTGTGAAATGGTTATTTCAGTTTACATTACTGAAAGCATTTCTGCTTGATTATGTTTTTAATTATCATAGTTACTTAATTAAGAGATTGATTTCAAGGCCACCTTTTGATTAAAAATTGTTTATATAACTTAGAAGCTTTATCATTAATTTTTTTCTTGTTGAGAAACAGTATTTGGAAGAGATGGAACACTACCAAAAAATTATGTATCTAAACACCAATTATGCAATTAGATAATGCAATTAGACTTTTGAATTCAAGTATCGCAGATAAAATTGAATATTTTCATGATACGTACCAAACTACATGATAATATATTGTAGTACTATATTTTAGTACTTTAAAGATGTGCAATAAAAACTCAAACTTACTACACTCTTCCCCAATTTAAAAACTGAAAAAAAGTGTTGTACAAACCTGGTGATTATTAGCTAAAGTTGATGATTTGTACATAAATGGTTTGTGTTTCGAACACTGCAAGGCTAAGCTCATTTCAAGCACTGGGTTAAGAAGATTTATAATTTTTAATAAAAATTCAAAATGTTTTTTTCAATTTTCTTTTGTGTACATATAAACTTTCATTAATCAGTTTTTAAAATTCAATCTCAATCTTTTTAAAAAATCAGTCATTGACAGAATTTCTAAGACTCAGGCCAGCATTTTAAAACTAATGAATTTAATTACATGCATACTACTAATATTCTTTAACAGTACAAGTGAGCTGGTTCATTGACACTATTCAGTCTGTGCTTCTTCTCATAATCACTATCCAAACTTGCTACTTTGCAATGATTTCCTCTTTTAGCAGTTCCTCGTGGGGGAATTTTGACTGTACAAAATTATGTTCATATTTAAATTACAATATGCAGGAATGAATTTAATTTTTTAAGCCTACTTTGTTACTCAATGCATAATTCAATGCATCTAAACGTTTTTAATTCCTCTTTTTTTTCCCCTGGTATATGTACATTCTTTTTCCACAAAGTACATATAAATGTCTCCAAAAGTGATTGGAAACAACTTTTTATTACATACAAGTACATGTTTTTGTTTGCTCTCTGAACAAATGGATAGGGAAGTTTGTTCTTATTGCATGTTAATTTTGCATTGTATCTAGCCTTAGATATTGTTTCCAATTCTTTATAATCGCTCGACATGGTCTACAAATCATATAAATTAAGATATTAATATACATATATTGTTATTTTTCTAAACATGATATTATTTATAAAATACAATACACATTATAAATTCAGTATACTGATTAAATAACTATAAACAATTATTGCTAATCTTAATAAGCGTAATTAATCTTTATTGGCATAAAATTAAACATAATTGAGGTAATGAAAATTTTTTAAAATTAGTTTTTTAAGTACAAGAAAGAATTTGGATTTGATGTGGACGAGCAATTCAACAATTAAATACGCTAACTAATCCAACAGTAAAGTAAGAATAAAGAAATGAAAATACTTAAATGCATTTTCTATGATTTATCAATACTTTTCAGTATAAAAAAGCGATTAAGGTGTAATAAGTGTTTGCAATTCAGAAATTAAACACACTGATTAATCTTAAACTAGCCAAAAATTAACAAAATGTAAATAATTTGAAATGCTCAGAAAATATATCACTCTTTTTAAAACTTGAAATATCGTCGGCGTACTTGATAAAAAACAAAAAGTATTGAAAATAAAATAATTAAAAAGTACTCACATTTCAGTCGAAATGTGTTTTGGAACATCTTTTAATTTCTGTGAACCTGAAGATTTATTCCTTCTCTGCAAAATTTGGTTAGATGGTGGCTCGGAAAAATAGAATTTTGTGGGCACTGAATTCGGTTTCAATATCCTTCTGTTGGTGAAAGGCTGATACATAAAGCATGCTTCTTCAAAATGATTGTAACATAATGAGGAATACTTAGTTGATTTGAAATCTTTTCTGCCAAAGTTTAGTAATTACTTTTTAATAAATATGGATCCTGTAGCGAAAATCCAAAAAGGGGTTTGACATACAGTCAGACCTTTCTTTTGCATTATGACGATTTAATACGCTACAATATCTCATTTTGTTATACAATAGAAGATGTGCAAATTCGAAAATGGCGGTTAAATACTCAGTCGAATGAAGCACATGGGTATTTGCTTACGGCTTTTGTCATGTGACTATGACGTCAGGTGTATCGAGTCCACTGCTTTCGCGAGCGCGCGCATGATTACAATTCTGCAATAAACAAACCCACAATAACGCATAAGCACATACTCTGTCCAAAGCATACATAATTGTATTATTTCCAATAACCTTCGTACAAAATCCCTAATTAATGAAAATAAAAATTTTTCTAATTGCAAAATTCCATTTCTACATTAATAAACTTCAATGAATTTAAACAAAAGCGTTCTTTAAAAATTCCTGGCATTCTTTTCGTAGGAAGTATTAAAATATTAGGTTATGGTATGATATTACTCAATAAACTATTATAAACGTGTTTATTACAAGTATTTTTTCCACCAGAAGTATTTTGTTAATATATATATCATATTAATATTTTAAACGCATTTCACCCGAAAAACATATTTTTGCTTAAATAATTTATTATTTTTTCGGAAAGTTGTGTGGAAATCGGATTATTTTTTAGATATTCTTTGAGTTTAAATATTTAAGATGAAAATTTTATTTCTTTCTAATAGTAAAAAATATTTACTTTCAAAAATTATAGCACAGTAAGCTATTGACACTATGACCATTTAAATGTAAAATATTATACATAATAATAAAAAATATCATGTATAATCAGCACATTTCCTTTATACTTTCACGAAAAACTGTGATTAATTAAAGAAGTCATTTTAGCGTTATGTAATCTATTACAAATCATATTGACAATTTGCAATTTTAAAATCGAATATCATACAATTCATAAATTGCTATTATAGTCCTAATCTAGGAGAATTTAAAAGTATACATTTTATGCATTTATTTATTTTTTACATTTAAATTGAAATATAATTTTTCACTGCTAATAAAATTAGTTGTTGAATATGCAAGTATCTGCTCATTAACTGAAACATTTATCCATCTAACAAAAGAACACTTTTGCTTATAAAAAATTAATCTTACAGATTTATGAATTTATTCTGTGTATTTCAGCTAATTTAATTTTTCAGAAAAAAATGAACATCTTTTGGACTTAACTTCTTAAAATTCAGCATAAATAAATGTTTGGGTGTAAATGAATCTAGTTAACATTGTTTAATATTGTGTATTCACGATTATTGTGGAGAATTTGTGACTGATGTCAAATTCAATCTCCTTTGCAAAGAATTCATTTAAATTCATTGAATCAGTAATGAGGCTTTCTGGTTGAATTTCAGTGAACTATGGATTACCCCAGTAAATCTTAAGCTTTTATAATTTAATAAAGCCAGACTGAGATTGGCTTTAGAGTTTCAAACAAACCCTGAATATCAGTGAATAGAATCAATATGATTCTTAATCTAATTATCATTACAAAATTGTTAATTAGGTTACTACATAGCAATATATTAGTATTTATTTCAATCGCGTTGTAATTTTTTGAGAACAGCAGACATGTAGGATTGAACACAAACTTTTCACTGGCTCCCTCTTATCCTAATTAACGAGCTGCAAAAGAAGAAAATATCAAACAGTGAGGGAAAAAAGTATCAACACATGAGTTAAAATGCATATCCTCATTTCTGGGTCATTGCTGGTAGTGTAATAGAAATTAAAAGAAAAAAGAATGAGCTAAGAGATGATCTCTCGTCATTTAAACATGCTATGAACTCCAAATTTTGACATCAACAAACTCTCTGTAGCTTCACAGTGGCATTAACGTATATAAACCAAAATATTTCTTTTTTGTTTCTTTATTTACAAAATATTATTTCATAAAGATTGTACCATATAAAAAAATTATTCATAACATTGTAAATTTTACTTTTCACAAATAGATAATACAGAATCTAACTATTTCTTTATTAAAATGAAAAAAAAATAAAATGAACTCCAGTGCAACAAAAAATAGTATAATAATCATAACTTTACTATTTTTGTGAATATATTCAAACTATAGCACAAAAATTAATTCTTAAATTGATACATATTTGCTTAGATAAATCTTTTTTGGTGGTCTGGAAATTAAAAGTGCATACAATAAGCACATTAATATTAAACAAGGTATTAATTTATTTTATTTTATACATTATATTTTATATATTTAAGTTATTTCTATCACAAAAATCGAAATTAATTCATTACGTAAATATGTGCATTGAGCATTTATAAAACGCTACTTAAATATATTGTGCGTATATTACTCCATTGTGTGGACTATACTTTTATTGTTGCTTATCACATTTTAACATGTAATTAAACCTATGTGAAATTCTTTTTTCGGGCAGTATTCTATTTCTCAGACTTCGTAAGCATTACTTTTATAAAATATTTTCCTTCCATTTTAATGACTTATTTCAAAAGCGTTTTCAATGTATAAAAGTTCAGTTTCGTATGATAATGTAAAATAAATTTAGATATTCAAATGTAATTTAAACATCTAGGAAGCTTATTTTCATATTTTTAATAGAGGAGTATTCCAATTAAATTTTTATAGCAAAAATTATATTATTTTAAACTATGAATGCTTGAGGAAGATATCAAAATATCTAATATCTTCAAGGAAGAATAATAAATATGTATAGCAGGAAGTCGACAGTTATCGAGTTGATGTAATGTAAATTTCAATAGAAATTAATTTAACTACTGAAACTAATCACATCATTATTTCAATAAAAATTTTATCTTAAAATACGCAGATAATTCGAATATTTTTTTCTTAATAAGAGTACCCTTGATTTTCTCTAATTCAATAAAATTATCTTTAAGACTTAACCCTAAACTGTAACACATGAAAAACTTCCAAGACAGGAATGTAGACGCTGCCAGATTATGGACAGTTTTGTACCCCCAGGTGAACTTTCAATGCACTGCTTTTACCCAGCAGAAAGAACTCGAATCTTAAAGAGTTCGGATCACCCAGCTTGCTGTTCAATACCGGATTATACTCAAATTAATTTACTGTAATTGCTTTCTTTAAATGGTTACCTTTTTTGTCTTGTATAATTGTCCATTGTGAAAGTTTTATGTTATTATGGTTTTCTTTTTTTCTTCCAAGATATTGCACTTTACTTATAGTCTTAATCCATTAACATAAATGAACGTTGCAGTACTTAAATTAATAATTTAAAGAAAGAAAAATATAGAACTGTGTAAAATAAATTAAAATCTTTGAAAATTTTTCAGCATTTGTGAAGTTTTTCAGTGTTTCTTCTATTATAGATATTCATAGTTTTTAACTTATTTATTTTATTATATTTTTTAAAAAACACCCTTAACGTATTTATTTTTTCATACATTAAGATGAGTTGATGCATTAATTATACATATTGTGTTGTAATTAAGATACTTATTTTAAAAACTATACATTTGGTCACAATAATTAATTGGTGATTTTTTCGAATTGAAGATAATTAAAAAAATATAGTTTGAGTTATTTAAAGAAGAATTTGTGATTTACATAGAAAGATGTTTATTCTTACATTCGTAACAAAAAGAGAAATTTCCAAGCATCTCAGTATTTCTTGACAGATGTACTTTCTTATAATTGTCAGCAATAATTGTAAGTAAATCATAAATATGTTATCAGTAGAAATTTACTAGAAACAAAAATTTTAACTCAAACTTTTGAATCGCTATTTTTGATTCATCTAATTGTACATACGAGTTTTATTTGCACCATTATAAAGTAGTTAAAATAGATTGTGATAAATGTGCAGTAGGGATAAGACTTATAATCTTTGTAGTAAAAATTGTAAAAAAAAATAATATATTACTGAACGATGCAGAATGCAAAACCATGAATACAGAAGCATAATCGTAGGAAATTTTTACCAAGCATTAATCAGTATTGAAAATGTAAATGAATAAAATAATAGCAGTTCAACTTAGATGGATGATGTGGGTCCCTATTACGCTACCAACAAGTTCTGAATAAAAGGGGAATACTGAATGCATTAGAACACTTAATCACCAAATTCTGATTTTACACGACATATATGTTCTCAAAGAATACATGTAAAAATACATTGCATCCATGGAAACCTTGAAGATCGATATCAGTTATAAGCAATCAGCAAAAATAACGCAATAAATGACGAGTCTTCTTGTCAAAATCTTACGCATTTTACTTCATAAAGATAGTACATATATCGTACAAAGTAAATTGACACTTGAAAAGGAAAAGGTATGACACAAAAATTAGGTAAGGTAGTTTGAGTTACACATAAAAGGAAAGTATTCGTTTAACCCAGCACCTCTCAAACTGTGGGGCGGCCCCCCTAAGAAGGCGGGATAACTCAATGAGGAGGGGAGGGCACGAGCATATTGAAAAAAACGAAAAAACCAAAGATTATTTTAAGAATTATTAATTTACTGAAAGTAAGCAAACAAAATACATTCTAACGTAATAAAAAACAAAAGTGACATTTATACTGATATAATACACTTATAAATGCATCTATACTGTACAATGTATTTTACAACTAATTTAACAATACTAAGTTAACAACAAGTTTAATAATTACTAGTTACCCCATGGGCTTGCCATATATAAAACTATAAACTGAAATTAGATCTTATCTTCATAATTTATAAGGCTTATATCAAAACCCTTAACTGCCGATTAAAGGTAAGGTGATTCTCCCCCTCCCCAATGCCCCCGTTTTAACGTAGGGGAGCGTATGTCATGTATACTCTAAAATAAGTAAATCCTTCGCAATCAGTGTCGATGTTCTTTATTATATTCCAAAGTCTTCTTCAAAATTTTAAGGGTAGCAGTGCCCAGAAATGTTCACAGTACCATTTGATACCACTCCAGAGTAATGTGATGTTCACAAAGCATCCAGTGCTATCATTCCTTTATCTTAAAATCATAGACATTTCCCTCTACATTGGTACATTGAATAACAGGTATGGTCAAACAACGCAATACGAAACCTTACTTTTAGACGATTCCTGCTTTTATCTGCTATACCACAATGTTTAGATGAGTATTTGGAAAGACACCATAGAGAGAAGTTGCTTAACAGTTGCCTTATATACTGCCGTCCCCACACTTTAACATATACTTTGATCTGGGACGGTAATGAATTTAAACCATGTACGCCCTTCCAAAAACTAATTTCTAATATATATACATATATATAATGACCAGCGTTCATTCTTTCTCTAATGTCTTATAGCTTGTTGCCATAACTTCGGCTTCATCCAACATGTGGTACGCAGTATTCAAAGCTTTTTCGCCCACCAAATTGCATTGGTGTGGAAACCTGAATTACTCATACCTCAAGAAGACCAACAAACAATCATGACGTCAATATTGGGTAGTCATATTATCTATTATTATCATAATTCAGTTATTTCCCCTCTACCCAGCATATTTCATTTTTATGAATTTAGGTGGGATTTCTTTTTTCTTTTGTCTTTCTTGGTATGGCATTTTCGGCACTTCGCAAGTCTATTTTCTTCAAATGGAATCCAATTGAAAATTTTAGATTTCAATTCAGTGAAGTATTTAAAAGTGTCTCAATTTTGTAAGGAAAAAAAATACCTTCCCAGAAAAACCAGGAGTTGTAAAATAAAGTTTGTTGTTATATACTGATCAAAGCATTTTTTTAAAAATTTTTGATATTATAGAAAAGCTATTTTATAATAATAAGACTTAACTTTCAGTACCGAATGATAGATATTGGTTTCTACTTCTTCATATAAACCCACCAGAATCATTTTTGAGATTTATTTAGCTTTCACTTCAATTTCCAAAAGTACTTTTAAAAAATTGAGTTCTTTGTGGTTTTATTTTGAGAAATGAAATCATCAATATAGTGAGCTATTTTCAAACATTTTATAACAATCCATAATTACTTGATTTGTTTAGTAGATCTTGAGATTGTACAAAATACTGCTGGATATGCAGCGAATTGCATTTCCCAATCTTGATAATGATTTTGAGAAAATTGTAAAAAAAAAATATTAAAAGAGATTGAGGGGGAGGTCGAAAGAACATTTTTCTTTACGCTAAATAATTAGTCGTAAAAGTAGGTACCGTAAAATCCGGCGTATAACGTGCACTTTTAACTCAAAAAATAAGATCAAAATTTAGGAGGGCACGTTATAAGCCGGATATAAAAATGAAAGTTTTTAAAATTTTAAAAAAATGACCATAGAAGAAAACTAGACTTCAACATATATTGAAATACAGTTTATTTGAAAGAAGTGACTCTCCTTATGAACTTAAAGGGTTGTAGTACTAGAGTTATATTATTTTTTCAAAAGATTGGAATAATAGTTTGCATATATTACTGCAAAACATAAGATCATTGTGTACATACATTTCAGGTTTTTTCGTAAAAAAGGGGGTGCGTGTTATACGGCGAATATACCTAAAAATTGAAAATTTCAGCTTGAAAGTATGGGTGTGCTTTATACGGCGGTGCATGTTATACGCCAGATTTTACGATCGTTACTTTTTT
Organism: Trichonephila clavipes; assembly: GCA_019973935.1. Taxonomy (NCBI): domain Eukaryota; kingdom Metazoa; phylum Arthropoda; class Arachnida; order Araneae; family Nephilidae; genus Trichonephila; species Trichonephila clavipes. The sequence goes on from BMAU01014018.1 coordinate 808,599, forward strand.
CGCAATTTAAGATAATTTTGTTTGTCTTTTCAAACAAAAATGAAATAAATAAACAGTTTTGTAACGTAATACAACTGTTTTATGTATTTATCCGACAAGATCAAAATAAATGTATGCTATGTGAATTATTACATCTGAAATGGACCTCTTTCTTATAGTGTTATAATAAATACTATTTGAAGAGACACACACACACAGTCTTATATTTAAATTCACTGACGTTTTTTTTTTGACTAATGTTTTCGATATTTGTGGTGGGATACTAAAGGTTCTTCAGATATAAGGGGACCCCTTATTGTCAGAAATTTTTTTTTTCTGAATCAATGGTAAGATCGAAGGTTTCTTACATTGCTTTTTTAATGATTTTTTCTTTAACATTTGAATTTCACAAAAATAATTCAGAGTTATTCTGCAGAAACTAAGTAAATTGTGAAGATGATTTCACTGAGTTAATATAGTCTACTTTTCCTTTTTTAAACCACTTTAAATGCATTAAAGATGAGACTGTATAGAAGCCTGCGATGCCTGAGAATTTTTCTTGCAAATATTTAAAGTGTGTTGGGGTTTTTGAACTTAATTAATAATGAGCGTTCCTTTTCCATCTTATTTCTGAACAACTTCTAGATATTCCTGAAGTTTCACAAGAAATATACCACTTTCTTCCTCGTTTAGCCGCATAAAAAATACTTGTTATATCTCCATTTTCTCATCTACTTTTTAAATTTTCGAAAGCATTTTCGAAAAAATAATATAAATTAAGAGGTGTCAATAAAAATAACCTGACAAAACAAGATATACCAATCGTGATATAAATTCATAAGTAGTTTAAAATATCAGAAACTGTTCAAGTAATTGACTCATTTTACATGTCTGTGTCTTACCAAACCTTATTGTAACTAAGAGGTATATTTCTTTCCTTCTTAAGTAAAAATGTTTCAAACTTGTATCAATACAGTACGATGAAGTAAACAAACCATTGGTAGTATTCAAATAGAAATAATTTTATAGACACTCAAACCAGTTTTTGTATGGATAATATGGACTACATAAAATAAAACACATAAAAAATTATCCATAAGAAGCTGTAAAACACAGTTTTATTATACATTTAATAAACATTTTAATGCGATAAATATGAACTACATAAATAATATCCTCATCAAAAATATGCCATTGAAAACCACACGATATAACAAATGCTTAATCTAAACAAGGAAAAATATAGTTGACACACACAGGTTCATTATTAAGTAGAGTACATGCAAATATCACATTTTGCACGCATAATAGTTGCACACGTAAATAACTGATTTTTTTCAATTTACCTTATTACAGAATAAATTATACTACAACTACTTCAAATTTGAACCAAATAGCACAAGTAATCCAAATATCTTAAACTTAAGTTGCTTTGCATTAAAAGTATTCGGTTTCTATCGTAACACATTAATTCAACATAAATCAATCCATTTTATATCCAATTTATTTAATTATATAGTTTTATCCTCATTCCAGTCGAAGTTTTAAATTGATGCAGCTGTAGGAGTAGCGCCGATGTTGGAATGTATTTCATTCAATAGTTGGAATTAGATTACAAATAGTTAATTTCAGAATATGATTTTGAATAGTAGATGTAATTACATGACATAGTAAATATTGTTCTAAGTATTTTGTGTCGAAAAGATTAAAGTTTAGCCTATAAGTATGAAACTAAAGTTTATATCAATCAAAAATTCTTGAAATATTTATAGATATATTTCCATAACAATTTGACTTAATATTAGTTTAAAATGTAATCTTTTATCTTCATTTTAAAGTTTTAATTACGAATACCATTTTTCAAAACACATGTCTCATTTTATTTCCTACAATAAAAAGGAAAAAAAAAAAGAACACGGAAATATATATCTTATGCAAGCGCTTCTCCAAAAGAGTGATAATGCTAGGATTTTCTCAAAACCACCTATATAGTTTATAAAACAATAACTATTTATCTTCACTTCAACACGTTATTATAACATTCCTATCATATTTCCCTGTGTCAGGATGTTTTCCGGATTATTTCCTTTCTGCGATCTTATTTATGGAGGAAGATCACATTAATCAGCTGCTCTCGTAATTTCATAATCTATAATTATAAATACAGACCTAAATATATTATTTATTTATCTTACCACAACTACATACGTATGAAAAAGGACACGAATACATCATATGCATGTATAAATAAATAGATAGACAGATAGAAAGGGTACTCCTTGAGATTTAGCGTATGATTGCAGGATCTTTATACACTATTGGCTACACAAAATGCAACCCCCTGAAGAAATCATGTAAACCATGTGAAATTTACATTATGCGTTGGAAGCGACATTAGTATTAGAGAGCAGACACAGATATCGCATGCTTCCGTAGCGCCACCCGGCAGCGCTATATAAGGGGACAACATCTTAGCGATTTGGAGTGTGGCAATTGTTTTTTCGAACGTGTTTTTCATTTTTGCATTTTTGTGTAAACTGTTTCCCTACGCGATCGAGGAAGAACACAGTAGGCTGCAGGGATTACGGATTATTCTTCAGAAAAATCAGTCGATTTGTTAGAAGAAACCAAGAAACAGTAATGCTCATCTGTAATCGCTGAATGTAGAAGGATATGATGGACCAACGGAGTCGATGGCACCTTCCTCGCTTCACAGCTGCCCGTGATGAAAAGTGGATTTTGCACATAGTAGCAATGGATCGCGTAGTCACATCATGAGCCGTAGCACAACAAATTGAATCTGCGCTGCATCATTCGGTGCCGCTCGTACAATTCAACGCCGTTTGCAGCAGAGTGGAATGTACGCAAGCCATCCATTGCTTCCTTTACCCTTGGCTGGAAACCACAGGTAATTGCGCTGCTAATGGTGCGATGAACAGCGGACATGGAAAAAGGAATTGAATTACATTGTGTTTACTGACAAATCTCAATTCTGCCTACAGCATCACCATGATCGGATTCGAGTATGGAAACACCATGGTGAAAGGCTTCTAAACTGTTGCGTTCTGCATCACCACACTGATCCTGCACCCGGAATCATGGTTTGGAGTGGTATTGGATTTCATTACCGCTCCTTCTCCTTTAATATGCTTTGCAGGTACTCTGAAGAGCCTGTGCTACATCTCTGAAATGTTGGAGCCCGTGGTCTTCCCATTCATTCAGCGTTTGCTTTCAGCCATATTACAACAGGATAATGCATAACTGCAAGTGACATTGAATGGTTTCAGTGGCCTACTGGTTCCCCCTATCTATCACCAATCAAAAACGTGTGGCCCTCGCTTGTTCTATGATTAGCTTGGGATACACCAAATAAATGTTGAAAATATTTGGGAGCCGCAAGGTCTGCTGCAACATAAGAATACATCTAAATCCTCTTTTTTCCTTTACCGAGGCAAGCAGCGGCCGTTATAGCCAACAAAGGTGACTACACTAATACTGATATTACCATTATTCACACGTCACAAAATAATGCAATTTTAAACGTTTGTTTCTTGTACATGTTATCTGCCAAATAAATTTCGCTGTGGTATCCCTGGTCCTTCTTGATGTTACATGTGTGTGGCCAGTAGTTCATTTATAAAATTATTATGTATTATTCATGAAATCAATCCAGAAGAATTTATAAATAAAAAATGATGAAGCTTTGGTTATTTTAAAATATAAACACTAGAAAGACTGAAACTTCGTATATACGTACCTATATTGCCCAAAAGCAGTCAAAATGACTGCATGGTGAAAGAATGATTAATGTGTAAAGAAACTTGTTTAAAATTAATTTTTAGTACTTTTTATATTATTTACAATCAAATAATAAGTTATTAGTAGAACGTAAAAATACAAAAAAATTTCCTTCATTTGGAAAAAAAAAATATATTCAAAAAGTTCTAAGAAATTGTTCATTATATATGTAATTTTTTTTTCTAATTGAAATTCAAAAGCAGTCAAAATGACTTCCTTTGGGCAATCTATAGTGTTAAATATTTTAAAAACAAATTCGAAAAAATTAAAAGATTTTATTAAAGAAAAATATATGAATAGTATAGCAATAAAGAGTAGAAAGTGCTTTTAAACTAACTTTTTTTCATATACTTTTTTTAGTTTTTCAGTGACATATACTAAATTATAGCTAATAATTTGAACAGATTATTTACACAATTTTCTATCCTGGGAAATTGGTAAACTCAAATAAGGCACGGAAATGCTTATAATGATATTCACTCATGAATTGTGTTTTTTATACTTGCAAGGAAAATATTTCATTGTTCGTGTCATATATATATATATATATATATATATATATATATATATATATATATATCTGACATAAACTTTCAACAGTGTTTAGTTTATTGTATGTATTCAACAAACATCATTTATGGAATTCAGTGTCATTTTCATTACACATGCAATAGAGCGTAAATATTTTTCAGCTCTTACCTTTGCAACCTAGTACAGTCGTTGATCACTTTAACACGAATTAAACTCTATAAGAAATTTGTAAAGTTTGCGTAAGTTTGAAGCGTAATTATTTACACAAACACTAACCTAAGCATTACACATCACTGAATACATTTTTTCTAGACTGTCAAGTTACCCTTTAATTTAAGTATTAAAAAGAAATTCTAAATTTTTGACTAATAGTATTCTGATAACAAAATTTATAAAGGTACATATATTTTGGGAAACAAATATTTCCCTTTTCTTTTCAGGGCAGAATTATTGGATACAGTGGGTATTTCCTAGTAATAACAGATAAAGTTATGTAATCTCTGAACATATCAATTCTGCTGAGATTAAATAAAGTCCTCCCCCCCCTCTCGCTCATGCTAGATTACATTATACAAAACTTTCGACTTCTCATTAACTTACCATTAAAATGTTTCTACAATTAATAACAGATATTTAAAATTTTTATAACTACCATAATAAATAAATGTATCTTATAGTATTCAGTATAATTCTAATTTGAATCATTTCATGAGAAATAAAACCTTTTTCCCAACATTTTTTATTTTTATTATCTAAACACAATTGCACTGAATATATATATTTAACGTGTGTGCATCCAAGTATAAAAAATCTTATTTATTAAAAATATTAGAAAAAAATTAAAGTTGCATGAGAGAGAAGTGCATTCATGTACACAAAAACATTTTTTTCAATATCTGGAAGTTACTTGCTGAAAATAATGAGTCACTTTAATAATACAGATGATCTCTTTTTATTAATAATTTCTTTGTTTTTGTGCTACACACACAATATTATTTTGTATATCTTCCAAAATATTTTAAATCCTGATGTAAATATATATAAATATTATATCTTTATAACTTATTTTCTGAAAATATGTTTTTGGTGTATTTTTAATATGCTCATGCATGCAAATTATTTTAGTATTGATAATAATTTCTATTATTATTAATAGCACGCATTGAGTATGTTTGTTAAACGTTTTTGATGCCAAATTTGTCCAACTCGTAAATCTGCTCTGCATATCCTTGGTTAATAATTTTGATAAACGATAAGATAACGAAATCTATACCTGTTAATTAGTTCATTTGTTAGTGTATGTATATTAAATGTGGAATATATGTTGTAACTGAAAGTTTTTTTTTTATGTGATATTATTGTAAGACTATTTTGCATCTATCATGGATGAGAGGAAACCAATAATTTAGTAAAATAATGCTGCTTTCTTATACACTGAAGAGCCAAAAGAAACTGGTACACCTGCCTAATATCGTGTAGGGCCCCCACGAGTGCGCAAAAAGTGCCGCAACATGACGTGGTATGGATAAAATTAATGTCTGAAGTAGTGCTGAAGGTAATTGACACCATGAATCCTGCAGGGCTGTCCATAAATCAGTAAGAGTAAGAGGGGGAGGGTAGATATCTCTTCTGAACAGCACGTTGCAAGGCATCCCAGATATATTCAATAATGTTTATGTCTGGGGATTTTGGTGGCCAGAGGTAGTGTCTAAATTCAGAAGAGTGCTCTTTGAGCCACTCTGTAGCAATTATAAACGTGTGAGGTGTTGCATTATCCTACTGAAATTCCCCAAACCATTCGGAATGAACAATGGACATGGATGGGTTCAGGTAATCAGGGAGGAGGTACGTACCTGTCACCTGTCAGGGTCATATATAATCTATCAGGTGTCCCTTATAACACCAACTGCACACACCCTATACCAGGGGTGGGGAATCTTTTTGGATCAACGTGCCCTTTTTTCAAAAGAAATGTTTAATGAGTTATATGGGTGCCATCAAATAATTTTGACATGTGATTATTGGGAAACTAATAAAACTAAATACGAACAAATCAAAATTCTCTATTTAATATGAAAAAATACATTCTGCACTGTATAGTAGGAAATGTTTTAGTTATAATGTAATTTAAATTAAAGTAACATTATTGTGACTTCTGTTGTTGTAGATTAGATGACAAATAACTTACATCAGGATTATAAGATGTTACTTTTGGCAGAATGCATGCTGAATTATAGTAGTCTGCTAAACGATTTCTAAGAGTATTTGATGCTACTTATCTCTAAATAATGACTCGCATACATAAGTAGATGAAAATATAGTTAAAATAGCATAATCCAGTATCAAACAATTAAATGCATCTGGAACCGAATTCCATGTTTTCAAATTTTTTTTTTACTGGAATTTTTACTTATATTGCTTGTTAATCTTTCTGCTTCAATCAATTTCAACTCTTTCCTTGTTTCAATAAACTTTGAATCCATATTGAACAAGACTGTGTATGAGTCAGTTGTATTTCAAATTATTAATTTTCCAGCCAATCGAATTGGGGAAAATTCAGGTAATACAATAAAATCACATCAGGGTACATAATAAATTTGAAAGTTTCCGTTAATCCCTTGAACTGAAAAAATCTCGCTGAAAATTCTTTGATTAAAGAATCAATTATGAAAATAAATTCATCAATAACTGTTTCTTCATTTTCCTTTTCCTTGGGCATCTAAATCTTTGATATTTTTTTTCAAGTTTGGGAAGTTCTTGCAGTTTCTTGCAATAATATCGTTTCGGAAAACATACAGTTTAGCTTCAAAAACGCGAATGAGATCCATCATGACGATAACTGTTTTATTCGGGCCTTGAAGCATTACGTTCAATTTATTGAAATGCTGGCATATGTCTGTAAAAAACACCAATTTTAAAAGCCACATAACATCCATCAACTGTGGGTATTGTTCAATTTTGCTCTCATTTTGTCGAAACAGTCTGATTTCTTCCAAGCAATCAACACATCTTTGAAGTACATTTCCGCGGCTCAACCAGCGAACATTCTTATACATTTGTAAGTCATTATACACTGAATTGACTTCACCCAACAAAGCATCAAACTTCCGCTTATTGAAAGCCTGCGGTCTTTTATTGCACTTGCAATTAATTCTTTTTGCTCTGGATCACTTTTTTCACAAAGGGATTTGTGATTAGTTTCAAAATGCCGTTTTACAGACGATGTTCTGCATACCACTGTTCCAGACCATAAAACACACACCGCTTTGTCACCTTTACTGATCATGCCATATTCCTCAGTCCTCCAAGTTTGAAATTCTCTGCTACACACTTACTATCTTGCACTTTTTTTTATGAAGTAGCCATGTTAAATAGCAGCTAAAAATCGTCAATTTAACACAAACAAACTTTAAATAAACAGTTGTGTAGACGAAATTGCTATTCTATGTGCTCTCGCTTGTTCACGCCAAAAAAACCCCCATTTTTACTGAGTGCGCACGACTGCGGGCGCATACGCAGATGCTTTATTTTTTAGAAATTGAGTACTTGTACGAGATTTCTGTAGTGTTTGCTCTTTAGCTTTTGTCTCAGCTCATTAAAAACTTTAAAAATAAAACTGTGAGAGCTACTTGATGAATTAGACTCACAAGACAAGAATTAGATCACATTGATAAATAAGATGTATAAAAGCTGAACCATTAATGTAAACGTTAGAATATATTTTTAATTAACTTGAATATATCTACAAATAGTTACATACACAAAAACTTATGCATAGATAAACTTTGCATCATAATACACGACGTAACTGCGCAAGGCATAACAAACGAGTCTACTCCCCGACTTGTCAGCGTCGTGACAGACCACTAGCGTTTGTTCATAATTCTTCATAGTGAATTTAATTATTTTCAGCTAAAATGGAAACCGCTTTTGATCGATGGCATGCCCAAAATATTCTGTCATGTGCCATCATTGGCACGCATGCCATTGGTTCGCCATCAATGTCCTATACCATCACAGAGCATCCACCAGCTTGAACAGTCCCCTGTTGACATGTAGGGTCCGTGTGTTCATGAGGTTTTCACGATACCCGTACATGTCCATCAGCTCGATTCAATAGGAAACGAGCCTCTTCAGACCAGGCAACGTGCTTACAGTAATCCACAGTCCAATTTCGGTGTTGACGAGCCCAGACGAGACATGAAGCTTTGTGTCCTGCAGTCAACAAAGGTTCGCAAGTGGACCTTCGGCTCCGAAAGCCCACATTGATGATGTTTCGTTGAATGTTTTGCCCAGTGACACTTGTTGATGGCCCAGAATTAAAATCTGCAGCAATTTGTGGAAGGGTTGCACGTTTGTCATGCTTAATGATTCTCATCAGTCATCGTTGGTCTCGTTCTTTTATGATATCTTTCCTACCGCAGAGATGTCGTAGATCTGATGTTTCTAGAGAAAAAGAAAATAATGTATCATATATACTCAAAATGTTACTAACTTCAAATAAAATGCAGTTCATCTTGCATTTATGTAATACACATTTCTGTTAATAAATTTAAGTAAGATGCGAGGCACTTTTTATGTCACTTTCAAATGTTTTCAAAATTGTTTGTTAGATTCAAAATTATATAACTTATTTTCAGAACTGAACTATACCCTTTTCAGAATTTGAATATACTTGTAAATATGTGAGCTATTTTTATAGTTTTGAATAATTATTATATAATGCATTCACTAGAAGTAATACACATAATGCTAAAATATTTTTTAAATTTTTTTCCGAGCAAGATACTTAAATTATTTTTCGAAGATAAAATTTTTTTAAGTTAAACATTTAAAAAAAACATATTTCATATTAAACAGTTCTATCGTACGATATCAATTTGACACAGCAAATTAGAGCATAATGAACCAACAAGGCGCTTATTGAGTGAAACCATTAGTATAATTTTTCAACTTTTCATGTAAAATTTGATATAGATTAAGGTGGAAGTGCTCGTAACTTCATCAATAGTTTGCTTATGGTATGGCCCAACACAGCTATGCATTCTTCTTAAAAGGGGCAAAAGTAATGATCCTCAAGTTCGATTTCTTGAAAAAGATTTCTTCAACTCATTATGGGGTACTCAGACAAAGAGATATCTCGAAACAAATCTATGTATGTTTCCGCTTACCAAGTAACATGTTTTTAACTGAAACTTTAGTTCTTAAAAAATGACCTTATCTTCAAATTTTGATGTGATATGACAAAAGGCAACAAGCAATGGATTCATCCAATTAGTGTGCTTATATTATGAAATGTGAGTGGAGAGTGTTCCTGAAAGTTCCGTGGTAGAAGTATATAAACCAGATCATTTGGAATAAAATGAAGAACAATTTTGCCTGTCATGAGCTTTATCATGTTTTATTACTGAATTCATGTATCAATGTGTACGCGTCTTTTTGAATAATATGATAACTGAATAATACGAATTATCATAAATAAATGAATTTTTAACCAATACGTGTAAGGAAGTAAATCGGTGATCGCTAAATTTCAACAAGCAAAACCAGTTTCAAGTAGAAATACTTCATTCAGATTAAAATTAAAAATATGTGTGCATATGTGTGTGAGTTAAAAAAGATTCTAAAATTTTCAGCAGAACGTAACAAATAATAGATCCAGTTTTTATTTCTTAACTATACTGAAGAGTAAGTGAGAGAATATTAACGTAGCACTGTTCAGCTATACGAGGGCTTTTGGCGACGGACCGCGTAATTTTGTACCATGATCAAGTGACGTTTACGACACCTGAGCTGGTACCCCAGTCCCCTAACTACCACACCACATCAACGGGAGGATGTTTCAGCTCTCAACAGATTTAACGTGCATCGGTGCCCTACACGGCGGGTCTTTAGTGGTACTGGGCTCGAACTCATGACATGCCAACCTTGACCACTGGACTACCACAGTCCTCAACTATACTAAAGAAGTTCGCGAGGAAGCGCTACACTGTAACTAAAGAACATATTACTAAATAAAAACTAAATATTTAATTTTAATAAAGTAAAATAAAGTATATATTCATCTATAAATGCAATTTATACAGTTAATATCAGCAGAAAATATATTTGATGTAAATATATTATAACAAAAGAACTTTTAAAATTGCATATCATTTATACAATAAACTTAACGTGTCATTGTTTTTTATGACATTGGAGTTTTGATTGTAGATATATATGGTCTTAAGGTTTAGAACAAAAAAAATTCGGATGACGTATATTCTTTTCAGAGTAGAACATAAAAGGCATGGATGTGCCTTCCGATAAACAACAAAAAAGTGTTCAGTAAATCTGAGATGGATGAAAAACCTTATTTTGTCCGACTTCCACATCACGATCGAAGTTATCGGAAAAATGCATCAAACAATACAATTCTTCTCTTTAAATAACTGGAAATCTCATTCAAAGCAAACATTTTGGAAATTTGAAAAGAATGGGATTTTAAAGAAGAAGTCATGAACAATGTCCTTTGATCTTGAAACACTAAAGAGCGCAACTTGAAAAGAACGAAATTCTTTCAACAGATATTCTACAAGCTATAATCAAAATGTACAATTCTTAAGATGGATATAAATGTAAGTGTAAGTTTAATATTTTAAACTGTATCAGTATATTACATGAACAATAATTACTTTACTATAAATAAATGCGCGTGTGTGTGGTTTTAAAACGTCTCCTTAAAAATAATTTTCTGAATTCGACAAACAAAACAATATTCTTACTAATTTATTGACTGAAAATGTTCTTCCTTTGCAATATCAATACTTATATAAACATTGTACATGGATTTTGACATTTATTCTTACAAGGGCTGACGTTGAAGACTAATTTGTACGTTAATAAATACTTTGTATAAGTTGGTTGTAATTATTGCATGCTCGATTCCTTATTTATATACATAGAACATATTTCCATTTTCAATAATGGTATAGTTGATTTAGGATTTTAAAAATTAAAGGAAAATTAGGATGGTTAATAACAACTGATTTAAGCTATTTAAAGTAGCACAGAATCTTTAACCGCGGTGGCACTAACCATAACACTTAAGAAATCATTAAAATTAATCGGCTAATCATTTTCTAAACACAGTAACACATTTGAATTACTTAACATTATTAATATTTTTTCAGTTTTTTTATTAGTTCCATTATTAATAATAAAATAATATATATATATATATATATATATATATATATATATATATATATATATATATATATATATATATATACAGGGTGTTTCAGCTAAGATGTTACAAAACTTCTAGGAGAGGTAGGGGACAACAAGACGACTCGAAGTATATAGGCAATGCTGGGTCGGAAATTCTTTCCTAAGGCTCCACGCGCCGACAAAATTTAGGGTGCAAAACTTCAACTGGTCTTAAAAACGGGGGAAATTGTCGAAATGCTTTGGGTTTTGGTCAAAATTATTGTTATTATTTATTATTTCATTAAAAAAATTCTGAGTAATATTGCTGCTAAAACATCGCTAGAGGGCGCCTTAGACTTTGGAACGCTAGGGAAAAAAAATTTCAATATTTTTTTAAGTTTTTTGATGGCTTTCATAAGTTGAAACTTTAACTTGAATTTTGATACCAGATTTGGTATCCTCCGGGAAAATTGATGTAAAAAATCGAACATTGTTCAGGGCACTTAAAGCACAAACGGTGCTAAAAAACGAACAAAATGTTGGATTTCGGTGCGGTTTGCGTGAAAAGCATTCCCTTGCTGACTAATTTGTTCAAAACAAATTTTGACATTGTTGTCAAATTTAAAACCAGAGGTGCTTCAGACAAGTAAAAGGCATTTCCGACCGACCTTTTTATGTGATTCCGTGTTATCTAGGTGTACTCTTCCACCAACGAGGTAGTGTACACCTAGACGACTCGGAATAACATAAGAAAAATCCGGAAATGCCTTCCTGAAGCAGTAAGACCATCGAAAGCCTGATACGTAGCCCAGGAATTGCAAGTGTCGTGGCAGTGAATAAAGCGAGCAGGGTTCTCGGCGAAAATTTTAGCGAGAGAGTGTTAAAGGCAGAATATGCAAATTTCACCGTCGAGAGGTGAATTAGCCGCCAGAGGGACAGAACGATAAGAAGGAGTCCGCTGGAAGGAAGCTTTATTTCCATCGCACACAGACTGGCTGTACGATGGCAGAGTACACGAACGCAGAGGAATCTAATAGGACCCTACATTCTGCCTGATCGCCTGACTGGTCCACGCTACCTGATATTCTTGGAACAAGTTTTGCCAGAGTTATTGGACAGCGCACACGTTACCGCTGCGACTCATACTTCCATGTGGTTCCAGCAAGATGGAGCCCCCCGCACATTTCAGTATTTCTGTTCGGAATCACTTGAATGAAACATGTGGTGAACGATAGATTGGCCGTGGAGGTCCAGTGCATTGGCCTCCCCGATCGCCAGACCATTCCTGTCTGGATTATTTCTTCTGGGGGCAAATGAAATCCTTGGTGTTCGAAACACCCGTAAACAGTGCCGAGGAACTTGTAGCACGCATCAGTGCAGCAGCCGGGGAAATACGAAACACTCCAGAAATGTTATCGAATGTTCGACGCTCCATGAAGCGAAGATGTGAAGCCTGCATCACATGCGGCGGGCGTCAGTTCGAACACCTCCTTTGACAGCAGTTTTTCCTTCTTTTCTTTATTTTTTTTTTTTATGATTATGCATAGCAGTTAGTAAACAGCTTTTTCCTCCTATTTTGAGTCTTTCCTTGTGTTTTACTTCTTGTGATTTGGTACTTGTGTTTTTACCCTCTTTTACTAAAATTTTTTGCTATAAAATTACTTTTTGCAACACACGAATCTCATTTAGGAGGAAAAATTGCTAGTAATTATTCGGCTTACACCCAACCACAAAATTATCCAAATGAGTTTCCAAGTTGCAATGTCTGAAAGCGCCCTCTGGTTTTGATTAATGGCTACCAAGTCAAAATTTATTTTGAACAAATTAGTCAGTAACGGAATGCTTTTCGCGCAAACCGAACCGAAATTCAACATTTTGCTCGTTTTTTAGCACCGTTTGTGCTTTAAGTGCCCTGAACAATGTTCGATTTTTTTACATCAATTTTCCCCGGAGGATACCAAATCTGGTATCAAAATTCAAGTTAAAAAGTTTCAACTTATGAAAGCCATCAAAAACTTAAAAAATATTGAAAAATGTTTTTTTAGCGTTCCAAAGTCTAAGGCGCCCTCTAGCGATGTTTTAGCAGCAATATTGCTCAGAATTTTTTAATGAAATAATAAATAATAACAATAATTTTGACCAAAACCCAAAGCGTTTCGACAATTTCCCCGTTTTTAAGACCAGTTGAAGTTTTGCACCCTAAATTTTGTCGGCGCGTGGAGCCTTAGGAAAGAATTTCCGACCCAGCATTGCCTATATACTTCGAGTCGTCTTGTTGTCCCCCTCACCCTCCTAGAAGTTTGTAACATCTTAGCTGAAACACCCTGTATATATATATACAGTTGAACCTGTTTTTTGTGGGATAGATAGGGAACGCATAAAAATAAACGCACAAAAAATATTCACAAATTTCATAAATTCTTACATATAACAAACTAATTGGTGGAAATACTACAGATTTTTTTTACGTGGTGGAGAGGGACCGCATAAAAAAGTCAGTTTTATAAAATGTGCCAATTATTTACGAAATTTATGTAAGAGTACTTCCATAACAAAATAAGTAATTAAATATTACACATGGAAACATTTTAAAAACCTATAGTTTCTCATTGTATACACGGATAAGTTTACAAAATGTACATACATAACCCATTGCTACTCATAGTAATCCAATGCCCTGTAATGAATAAGTTCAAGATCGCTTTCATCACTTGAAGATACAATTTCAAATGATTTATTTTTTGGCAACATAAAGTAAGAGATAAGTTTTTGTTCCCACGGTTGGGTGGTCAATTGCTTGCAAATGTCAAGATAAGCACATATACATGATTGCAACTCTTTTTGAAATTTTATACTCCTTTCTTAATTAGTAACTATTTTAAGAAAATCCTTTTTTCATTTTGTTGGAAAGCTGGATCCCTGCATAATTTTATCCACTCTGAAGGAATCCGGTTCTTCTTGTCCATCCTCATAATCTATCAAATTATTGATATAATTTTCAATGCCACATTTAAAGTTTCGTCTTCAATCAAGTGCGATCTACTGGAACGTTGGGAGAAAGCAACTGATTGCGCATTGTCTGAAGACTGTTTATAACAAATGAACAGAGTGTCTTGAAGTGTCTACATGTCAGTAGCGTAACGTTCAAACCCGCATCACGAGGGGGGCATGAATCAAAACGAATATGGGACATAAAAATCGTACAAAAATAAAATCGCATAAAAAGAGATCGTACAAAAACAGGTTCTGCTGCATATGTATACAGGGTTAATCTGAATTGTTCTTAAAAATTAAGAGGGGTGAAGGTACACATCCAGATGAACAATAATATTTACTTAGGGACACTGGATCGGATTCAATTTTGAGAGGTAGATAAGCGGATAAAAAAAGTGGACTAAGCGAGATGAAGCAGTATCAGTCATCACCACTCAGGACATTTTGTACACGCCTAAGTAGAATATACCCTAAGACTATTGAGAATTTTTCGCATGCAAATTTCCACTGAGAAAAGCAACATTTTTCCCTTAGTTGGTACTGGAGAAAGGCAATGAAAGCAAACGTTGTCCGATAAAAAAGACACATGCACTGCACTACCACTTGAAATGATCAGCAGAATTTTTCCGCGACCGTCTGGGCAGGTATCTCTGGTGATTAACTGGAAGACCTCTACACGTTGCATTACTGTATGACCAGTACAATATACTGCATCTTCTTGGAGCAAGTACTTCCCAGTTTATTGCAGGTTGTTCAGATCCCCATATAGAAATACGTGTGGTTTATGTGCGATGGAGTGCCAGAATGTTTTTTTTTCATCAGGGCCCGTAACTGCTTGAATAACACATATCAGAGCATGATGAGTCAGATGTGGTGGTCCTGTGTATTGACGAACATGGAATCTCATCCCATTGGACTTTTTCTTCTGAGGGCGCTTGAAATCTTCAGTGTACGAGAAACCTATGGAATCGGCTTAAGATCTCGCTACAAGAATTTTCGTTGCCACGGACAAAATTATCACGACCCCCAGGAATTTTTCCAGAAGGTGTACCAGAGAGAGAGAGAGAGAGAGTCATTCATTCGCTGGAGTAAACCTGTTCCCCGATAGGCGGGTAGCATTTGAGCAGTTTCTGCGAGTTTTTTTACCAAATAATACATTTGATTGGGCACCTTTTGGCTAAGTTCATTCGCTTTTCCATTACTGCTATAAGTAATTCTAATATTAATCGTTTCTGCCTCCCAGAGCAGAATGCAACCCAATGTTCCTGTGGAATTATTATTGATTATCTGAATGGGTACTATCACCCTACTATATTTGTAAATACAATTTAGAACAGAAGTGAATTAGTATTAAAAAACTTATATAAAGTTATCATAGCAATGAATATAAAAAAATAATCTGGTTTCAAAAATATTCTGAAATTGTACTACTAGCGGAACGTTGTTTACTCAGTTTAGCACCACCACCATCAAAAAAAGAGACTCCACTAAGATACTTAGCTATGTGTTGTGAAAAAGGGATAGCAAAGGAAAAAGGAAAAGAAAACAGTCGTTACATGTATAATAATTGCAATGTTAAACTATGTGTGATGCACCTTGCTTCCAAATGTATTAGACAAATGAAAAATTTGAATATTTTTTTAAACTAAATACTCTTATTAGTTTTGTAAAAGAAAGTATAAAGAAAATACTTTGTATTGATAAAAAATGTATTTCATATCGAAATAGAAGAAAAAGAAAGATAAAAATGTCGAGGTATATATATATATATATATATATATATATATATATATGAGCAAGATTGCAATATTAGGTTCTTATTTGTAATATGGATTACAATTAAAAATTAAAATTAAAAAAAATATTGATTTTTTTTAAAAATTAAAGTATAAAAAAGTTTCTAAAAATACTTTCTTAAATAAAATAAATATAATTATTTGTCTTTTTGCTTTGAAAAAAATACGTGCGTGTTAAGGGGTTAAATGCTGGTAACCCTAAAATTGCACTTTCACGTGTACATTATATATACAAATACGCTTCAGATATATACAAATTCATTGATTGGCAATGTATTGCGGAATTCTGTTCTGTAGTGTTGTTTGAAAGGAATGCGGTTTCTGAGAGTGAACATTATATATATTCGTAAGTTATGGCTTAATGACATCATATAAGTGAAGGTTAGCCGTTGTGAATAATTGGTGGAATTGTGAACATGTATATAAATTGCGGTCACACAAGACATGAACCATCTCGAAAGTGCCCTATCAAGAATTTGGAGTTGCTTTTTTCATTGCTGCATCAGTTGATAGACAGCGTGATAAAGTGTGACCAAGAGCAAAAACTGAATCCAGAGAACGTTTTCCGTCTTTGCTGGTACCAAGCATTCACGAAGCGAGTGCAAAAAGTTTGATTTTAACCTTCAGATTCTCACAATAACTTCAATTAGCTTTTCTTCCTTTCATCGATGGCGAAACGGGGGTGAACTGTATAGGATAAAACCATGGGTTTGTGCCCGCTACACCTCCATTCGATGTGCCAGATAAGCCAGTTTAAACTAGTACCGTCACTAATGGATTTTAAATGACACACTTGCTTTCAGAATATTTGAAAACAGTACATATCCCTTGAACGGATTTGAAAACTTATTTGCCTCACTTGAATTCCATTGTGCATGAGTGGGTTGTATTAGAAATCCAAATATTTTTGTTGGACCCTCCAGGAGGTGAAAAATGAACTTTCAGAAGAGTTTAGTTTTCTTCCACAAGAGTTGATAAAAAACTATGTTCATTTTAATGCCAATATTTTCTCATTAATCAACTGCTAAACATTTAAATTTTTGTTCACTATTTTTTGTGTGCAAATTTCGATTAATTATTTTTCATTTAGTATTTGTTGCGTTTTATGTCTTATGCGTTAATATACTTTAATCTCGATGCAACTATGCACATACATTTCATAATATAAAGTAATTCGAGGAAAGATGCCGCAGTTAAGGATTTTTCGAATAGTACGTTGAACATTGAAATGACAAGACCATGAAAAAGATACACTTTTTATTGTTCAATATTTAATTCGTTATATGTACAAGTTAATTGTCTTCTTTGTACGAAAAAAAATAAAATTAATGTTAAAGAAATTCATTTAACTGTGGCCTCTTCCCCATATATATGGGGGAAGATGCCACTGATCATGTAGTAAGATGCAACAATATCACAGTAAATAAAAAAAGGCAAGCTTTGCAAAAAACTATAGATGAAATGACAATAACTATAGAAAATAAAAAAGCAATTAAATCCTTTCATAATTAGCTTGCTAAAAATAATAACAGTACAGGTTTGAATGATAGCCTACACAACAGTTCACTCAGTGCAAATGATCATCATTGCAATCTTCGTGCAACCATTTGTAGCATTCGATGTGCTGAATCCAGTCACACGGGACATTTTTTTAGCATAAAAGTACTCTTTATACACAACACAAAAATCATCATTACTATCCTTATCAAAACTGTCATCACTAGTATCTAGAGGAATTTCTTCGCTTGAAGATGACAGACACGTCTCTTTCTTCTGTTTCTTCGAAGGTTCCTTGTTGTTCGTGTTTACCATACCCGCCTTTTCCCGCATAGTTCTTCTCCTCTCTGACTCAGTTAAGACTTTTGAAGTTAATTTTTTTTTACGCCCGGTTGGCTTGCGTTTTCTGACCAGAGGAATAACCCGTTCGGGACCATGACCACATAACCACGGCTTACGGTACATATATGTGATTGAGCTTTCTCTTCTCGTAGGCCTCTGATCACACCGGTGTGATCAGAGTTAGGAACGTTTTTATATAAATTTTACAAACGCTAGATGAGGGTTAAAAACCGTTTTTTTTTCGAATAATGTTTCATAAAACTTTGAACTTCAATATTTGCTTTCGGCTTCGTGTTTTGTTTAATTAGATCGGAGGTATTTCTGAATATAAACAACCGCACACACACACACATGTTTATTTTTCGAGAGAATCGGACATTTAGAGATTCGTGATCTATCACTCTATGGATTTCTGTTTTTATTTTCAAAAAAGTTGGCTCGGTTTTCTAATATTTTCTATATTTGTAGTTAAATGTTTAGAATTTTTGTCAATTTTTTTTTATTAAAATGAAAACATTTTCTTTAAAATTCGCAATTTTTTTTTAAATATAGCAAACAGTTTTATACTTCATGTTCAAATATTGTGAAAGATAGCAAATTGTAAGCTTTAGCGTATTTTTGTTTGCATTTAAAACTTTATAGGAATTTTTAAAGGAAATTAGGCTTAGCGAGGAAATTCGACCGGTCCCGTGCGTGCGTATCCTCTCCGAACGTCCGGTCCTGAAGGGGAAAAGGCTGTGTTTCCCCGTGTTCTGTGCTGGTGAAGGCAACTGATTGCGATATACCACTTATCACACTTGCATTTATGATTAAATATAATAATAATAATTAAGTGAATTTACATTTTATGCAATATAGTATACATTTTTACAAAATTAAAAAGAAATAAAGTTTATTTCATTTATTTCTGAATTATGTGTTCCCCCATGTATAGAGGGGAAATACCACACATGCTTATTTTTTTATTGCTACAGTGCTATGGCTGCATCGGCATGTATCGTATGTGTAATATGATGCGTAATTCACTTAAATTGCTAATATCTTATTTAAAATAACAATTACGTTTATAGACTTAAAATATGAGGAACGTGGAATATTATAAAAGTTGTACACACCACTGAAATGTTCAAAAGATTGAAAAATAAGGGCGATTAAAGACGATTAATTCAGATAAATTCACAAACCACACTCAATTTCGGACCAGATTCTTTACACAATAGGCTCAAAATTGCCATCTATCGACGAATAAAAGTACAATTAACAAAGTGGTATATATATATATATATGTATATATATATATATACTGTCTTGAGTGGTTATACTTAAGTTTATATTTATTTGTATGTATTATTATGTATTGTATATATAAATATATATGTATAGGGTGTTTTTTTAGAGGAATATAACTTTAAATTGCAATAAAACAACGATGTATTATTCGATTGACATGAATTTTTTTATTCGAAAGATAATCTTGTGGCATTACATTTTATATATGATCAAGCAACGCGTAGATTCGTCGAATGGGCCCAAAACGAGATTGCCGTTGTTCCCGATTTTCATAAGCGAATTTTGTTTAGCGATGAAGCGCACTTCTGGTTGAATGGCTACGTCAACAAACAAAACTGCCGCATTTGGAGTGAAGCTAATCCACAAGTGTATGTCGAAACACCTTTACATCCAGAAAAACTGACTGTTTGGTGCGCTTTATGGGCTGGTGGAATCATTGGTTCGTATTTCTTCAAAAACGATGAAGGCCATAAGGTTACAGTCAATGGTGATCGATATAGAGCCATGATTACTAACTTTTTCATTCCTGAATTGAACAATCATGATGTCCAGGAGCTGTGGTTCCAACAAGACGGCGCAACATGTCACACAGCTCGTGCCACAATCAATTTATTGAAAGACACGTTTGGTGACCGCTTAATTTCACCTTTTGGACCTGTGAATTGGCCTCCAAGATCTTGTGATTTAACACCGCTAGACTATTTTCTGTGGGGCTATGTAAAGTCATTGGCCTATGCGGATAAGCCACAAACGCTTGACCATTTGGAAGACAACATTCGCCGTGTTATTGCCGATATACGGCCACAAATGTTGGAAAAAGTCATCGAAAATCGGACGTCCAGATTGGACTACATCCGAGCCAGCCGCGGCAGTCATATGCCAGAAATCATATTTAAAATGTAATGCCACAAGATTATCTTTCGAATAAAAAAAATACATGTCAATGCAATAATACATCGTTGTTTTATTGCAATTTAAAGTTCTATACCTCTAAAAAACACCCTTTACGTGTGCGTTTGAGTGTGCGCGTTTCCTATTACAATGATGATGATTTCAATGTCGAATGAAGTTGAGTAATTTGTCATTTATAAAGTAATCGCAACACACATGGTACACTAAGAAAAAAAAATAAAAAGTCGGCTCTTATAATTTAAGATTTTAAATAAATCTAAATCTTTCGTACCGAGATTATAATATCTACAAATATGATACCACTGAAGAATTAGCTTTGAAATTGCAATTGAATACATCTTTATTTTAACAAATTGAGGATTTTGATTTGTTTCCTGTAATTGCGAAACTGAAATTTTGTTTAATTACGCAGCAGGAGCGAAAACTCATTTCCGGACGTCATTCTCGACGTTTTAATTTCATTTGTCCCATTGATTATTTTCCTTTACCAAACAAAATACATTTTCATAGTATAAGTGGGTATAAAACTAAATTAGTAAGTTAGAAAATGTAAATTTAGATACTTCAAAGAATCACAGCAACAAACAAAGAAGAGATTTGAATTAAGAAAGATTGAGTGGAATAAAACAATTTCCAAACATGAAGTTCTGTTTTTAAAAGGAATTAAAACACATAAGAATTGGAATTTCAAATACCATGGGGCTATTACTAGTTCCATGATTGAAAGAAGATGGGTATAAAGTTATATATTTGAATTGCCATAGATATTTTATACAAAAAAGTTAAAAAAATTTTTTAAAGAAACAAAAAAAAATTCGTATTCTTTAAAAATAACGAATTAAATTGCGTTTCAATTTTTCTTGAGTATGAGGAAAAAACTATTTGAAAAAATAGTTATACAAGATGGTATAAACATCATCTTATTATGGAAAAAAACCAAAGTGTATTAATTAAAGAAAATTGATTTAAATCCAAAATAATGTTTTATTTTATGCAAGTCATATTTATCTATTTCAAACCCATATATGCATGAAGAGAGAGTGAGAGATTTGAGTTTAAATTGTATAGTCCCACAAGTGTTTCATTGCTTTCCTTTAATATATACGAATGACAAATTAAAGTTTTTCAACATTTTTAATGATGTTCATCTTAAATGGGAATCAAAAAAAGAAGGAAAGTTAATTGTTGTAACATTATCATTTTATTTAAATTTATTATATAATTCGTTAATTGTTTGGGTGTATTGTAATTTCATTCCACTGCAGTCAAACTGTATTATTCCTTTATTTTTATCTAACTATAAATGTATTGATCTGCCTTACTTCTGCATTACGGTAAACTAAATATAAGGATGCACATTTATTAAATGCATATATATATATATATATATATTTATATATATATATATATATATATATATATATAAGTATGCATACATAGTATAATAAAATAAAAGTAAAATAAATTCAAAAATTTCAAAAACATATACAATGCCAAAGAAGGATAAAAATTGGAGTTCATGAGACACAACAAATGTAGATACAAAAAAAATCCTTTGGACTAATCTGGAGACCTATTATGATTCCTAAAGCTGTGGCTGAATTAGGCCAGCGATTAAGGGTTAGCCATGATTTTCAGATCTACCTTCCCCGTACAGCAGAAATTTACGACATAATAAAAAAAAAAAAGAAAAAAATAGAGCCTCGTAGAAAAGTTAAGCATATCTCTAACACGTGGATGATAAATCTGACACTATAGCAAAATGAAATAATATAAAGGGAACATTAATGCATCTCTCAAAGAGAAGAAGAATAAGAAAATTTTCTATAGAAGAAATTAGGATAAAAAAAAACTTACATAATAAACATGTTCAATAGTAACCATGTCGAGAGAAACGCAACCAGCTACGAAGAGGTCCAACACACAATAGTGTTTAGATTAGAATTTAAAACAAGAAAAAAAGAAAAAAAAACCTGGCGTGCCACCTAGATAGTTATATTGCAATTAAACTAAGAATAAACTAAACCTAAGATATTTTTTTAAATAAATTAATGAACAAAGTTAAGACTAGTTAATATAAAATAGAAATATATTTTAAAATACATTTATTTGGATAATTATATTCTAGGTTATATATTATATATATACGAGTATATATATATATAGAGAGAGTGAATTTTAAATGTATGTCTCCCCCTTTCTACGTATATGCAGAAAAACAAGCAATTCGCATTTTTTATTAGTTTGATTGGTTCTTCCTATCCTAAAAACAGAATGATGGTATAACCAACAAACATTCGTTATTAAATGAAATGGGAGGATTCTTATTCTAAGCACATAATCCGACGTTACATTTTTAGAAATATTTGCTGGTTTTACTGAGTGGGATTATAGCTGCCATTTTCTCCGTAGGTTTTCTGGGATTTTCATAAAAAGGCGCTCCTTCTTAAACTCAGATGTTTTTTATTAACTAGTTTGACAATCAAGTTTTCTATAATATGGTTTCCTTGAAATAGAAAGTCCAAAATAATAAGTAACTTTTGTGTTTCTTCAAAAATCAACAAGTGACAAATCATCATCACTAACTACCGCATTGAGTTCGCATGATAAAAAAGAATTGGGTTTTGAAACTGAATAATAAATAATGGCATTTGCCATGTTTCATCTTTAAGTTGAAGCAAAAATGTCAGTGTATGATTTTCAAATAGAGCAAATTCATTTTTATAGCTATTGTAAGAAGATAGTTATTGTTATTGTTTTATAGTTATTGTAAGAACCCATTGGTATCTTAACCACTTTTCCGTAATCCTTTACGGTTCGTTATATGATATAAATATATTTTTTGTCTCTTCTAAATAAGGCATTACTTATAAGTACTTGATTTTCTTTCCATAAAACTATAGAAAAATGTTCATTACATTCAAATTGCTGTCAGGAAAAAAAAAATCCGTTCTATTTTAAGCATTAATTTAGAGGTTAATAAGTAGGTATGTATGGGCACACCCTATGTTTTTTGTACAGTGCCTGAAGCAAAGATTTTTGTTGTTGTTGTTGTTGTAAAAACGTATAATATGACATGGTATGAACATGTCATGTAAAAGTTCCTTTGAGTATTAATTTGGCCCTGGTACTTTAATTGAAAATTAAACATCCAGTGATAGAATTGAATAAATTCGAGCTTCGACATTTTAGTAGAGGGAGCCGCCTCTAGATGGTGCCACCAAATAAGTGGATCTCACATTTAGAACTTGCAGTGTCTTCAAAGGTTTAACACCCAAAATGCAGCCCATTTGAAAGAAGAGAGAAATACTTACAGGGGAAAATGCTCATGGTTATTTTGGATAAAAATTTAATTTATTATTCTTAAAGAATTATCAATGTATAAGTAGTAATAAACTCCTGTGCACCAGAACAAAAAAAAAATTAAAAAAGGTTTAACTATCCAGAGTCAAAACAGAATGTTAATAATTGAAACAAAATCAGGCTATCATAATAATCAGGCTATTACTCTAAATGTTAGTACTTATTACCTTAAACCCTGAATTTTTAGTACCCAATCATTGAATAGAATTAGAACTATAAAATTTATTTCTCAAAACAATTTGTACTTATTGTAAACAGACATTTATATCAAAATATACAGATATTTAAAAAAAAATTGTGTTGGGAGTTTCCTTGAGAAACTATTTACAATGACTAAATCTAGCGGAAACAGATAACAATTTTAAAAGTAATGTTTATTGAAAAAATACTTAAAAATAAATATATATATATATAAAGTTTTTTGAAAGAATGAAACATTTTGCATTTGTAAGTTTTTCGAAGATAGTGGAAATAAGCTTCTTGAAAGGGGCTTACACGAGGCACGTTTCTTCCTGAAAATATACATATTAAAATACAGTGACAAAAATTCCATTCTCTTTTCCATTCCAAAATAATTCATTCTTTGCCTTTTGAACTTACTATTTCCTAGTAAGAACAGAATGCAGCTTTAAACTCAATAATAAATGCACAAAAAAATAAGATTGACATTTCGGATAATACGGCCCCATTGAAAAAAAAATCATTTCTGATTTTAAGAAAAAGTAACTAAAATTTGAAACCGCTGATAAATAAAAATAGGTGCAAAACTATATTTTCTAGTTCCAGTTACTTTCATTTTAGCTGCGAATAGTATTTGAAAATAAATTGATGCAAGGAATAAAGATAAAACAATTTTTTTTCCTTTTAACGGCTTTTCACATATCTTTTTGCATTTTTTATCAATAAATGTCAGATGAAATGCATAATTTTTATCTTTTGGCTACAAAGAAATAAAATTAAAAGATATTACCTTTTTTTCTTGATAATTTTGTCAAGTTGAAAAATATAAATAGCAATTAAATTCTTTAAAATTGCCTCTCTTGGTGTTATGGTGGTATATATAAGTATAATTTTACCTGCATTAATGTTATTTGAACTTTCAAAGAAGACATAAATCTTACTTCAAGCAAGTGCTTGCAATTTAAACATTTTCATGCAAAATGTGTATCCAGATTGAAATACTAACCTTAACAAATATTCTCTATTTTGTTAATTCAATTTAAAAGAAATTTATTCTAATTCATAAATTGTAGGATGAATTTATGCAATTTAAATATTATTATATAAATTACTTTTTTTTTTTTTCTAAGTGGAAAAAAAAAAACAAAAATATAGAAAGTTTTCTGACCTTTTGTTGAATATTTTACATATTCTTTTTAAAATAAAAAAATATTGTAAAGTGGACATATATATTTTTGTGGTGAATTTTAAGTTTAGGTATGTTCCAGAATTTTATTTGTTCTAAATCTACAATCTCTGTAACTTACATTATTTTCATTTTTTTATTTAATAAATTGCGTGTTTTTTTCATTCTAATATAATAGTTTTTTTTATTAAAACATAATCAATAGAGTGACTTAACCTGATCTTCATTACGATGCCCTGATTCCTTGTTTTATATGTGGATTTTGAAAAATAAATGGTAAAATTACAGATTAATAATAACTGTA
The DNA here is from genome assembly GCA_019973935.1 of Trichonephila clavipes. Taxonomy (NCBI): domain Eukaryota; kingdom Metazoa; phylum Arthropoda; class Arachnida; order Araneae; family Nephilidae; genus Trichonephila; species Trichonephila clavipes. Next base: position 833,962 of record BMAU01014018.1, read on the forward strand.
GCAATATGCTTGCTTCACTTTCATTTTTGGATGTTTTAAGCACTATAATCTTGCTACAATTATCAACCATATTATTATGATTACTCCGTCAGTACCTCGTAGAGAGTGGCTCACCTTCTGATTACAATATATCTTTAATTACTTTTTTTTGGAGTGGACTTAAGAAGTTTTTAATGGAGCATTAGTGATGCATGAAACCATGCTTGAAGAGTAGTACTTTCCAATTGTCTGATATTGAATAGTTGTAGATCTAAAAGAAGAATGGCTGTTTTTAGTTTATATTCTTTTGTTGTTGCTAATGCCGAAATACACAGAGGCGTGGAGCTGGTTTGTTATGCATGTCGTTAGTCATAGCTTTGAGCACCATAAAGGTGGAATGTTGATTTTTGGCTCGATTCCACCCAAATTTAGAGGGGGAATACCCTGGGGGAAGTCAAGGGGCTATCACCATTCTTCCCCTTCCAACAACCTCACAAGATGACTTACTGCGTAACGGTTGTTTAGAATACCTTCAAGCCGCGAATGCACTGTGCATTTAAAAGAACATCCATGACTTCTCAGGGATTCAAACCAAGACCATACGACACAAAAGTCAGCATCACTAACCTCTACACCGGGTGGGCTGCACTTTATTTTGCTGTATGTGCTCTAAATATTCTGGGTATTGTAGGCCATCTCAACAAAGTGAACACTCTATATTGTTCTGAAGGCAATACTTTGTACAGTATTACGTAGCTCTAAATTTGAGCATTATATATTGTTGAACGTACTCATTGCCATTGATATGAAATTTCAGAGTTACAAGATGATCATCATTAAGAATGATGTTTTTTTCAGATATTGAACATAAATTACATGACATAAAGAGCCATTGGTTGAAAGGATAGCATTTTACAAAACATCAAATTACCTACAACAGCTTCAAGTGTATAGGAATACATTCAGGATTTTTTCTGAACTCTAACTCATGCATCTGCAATTGAAAACGGGATTCGTTCACTTTCCCTTTTATTAATTTTCCGCTAACCAATCATTGGTTGCCTTAGAAAATGTGCATTATTTTTCTCTTGTTTACTGCAGGCAGCGATGCTATTTGCTCTGGCCTTTGACCACATAGCTTATACACGTGGTACAATGGACACTTCTCCAGAGGTACTTTGAGACAACCTTTGAGTAAGGCAGTGTTTCTCTAACTGTGGGGCGCGCCCCCCTTGAGGGATGTCATAATCCTACAAGGGGGGGCGAGCATATTAAAAAGTAGAAAACAAAAGATTATTAATTTACTGAAAGTAAACAAATACATTCTGGCATAATAAACGATAAAATATTCATTTACACTATAATACACTTATAAATGTATCAAGTACTGCAAAATCTATTTTTTATAATTAACTTAACAATTCTAAGTTAAGGACAAGTTTAATAATGACCAGTGACCCTCATGGATTTGTCATGTATAAAATTATATGCCAACATTAATACTTATCTTGATAATTTGTGATCTCAAAATGCTTTTTCTGATCTCAACTGCGCGCTCCCCCCCTTGGGGGCGTGACAATACTACTAGGGTTGCGAGCATATTGAATCGTCGAAAACAAAAGATTATTTAAGAAAATTATTTACTGAAAGTAAGCAAACAAAATACATTCTAACACAATAAAAAATAAAATACACATTTACGTTGATATATTGCACTTATAAATGTATCAGTGCTACACAATGTATTTTATAAATAAATTAACAATACTATGTGTTAAGAAGAAGCTTATTAATTACCAGTCAATTCATGGGCTTATCATATATATAATTAAAAACAAAAAATATGTTTATAAATTGTACAGTGTATAATAATCCCTTAACTGCCGATACAAGTTACGCGATTCGCTTCCCAATGGCAACCGTTTTACTCGAAAGCACACGTATGTGATGTATTGGGGGGGGAGGAATACAGAAGCAAAAATAATCCGAAATAAGTAAATCCTTTACAAACATTGGCAAGGTCCTTTTATTACATTCCAAAGCCTAAGGAATAATTTTAAATTTTATAGATAGCAGTGCACAGAAAAGATTGTACTTCGAAAGACGTATATATACGTCAAGTAAAAAGGACTCTGTATTAACGAGGCGTTTATGTCTGTTAGGGGTGCTTAAGAAGTTAAAGTCGTACTGTAGTTATATCGTCAAAATATAGTATTATTGAACTCAATGCATTCTTATTGTATGGGGGGCGCGATGAAAATTATGATTGAATATTGGGTCGTGAATAGTGCAACTTTAAGAAGCACTGCCTTAAATACCGATTAAAAATTACGCTCCCTAAAGCCACCGTTTAGCACGTAGATAAATGTGGTGTATTGAGGGGGGTGAGTGGTAGAAAAGGGATAAATAATCAAATCCTCTGAAATAAATGAATCCTTTGCAAACACTGTCAAGGTCATTTTCCAATGTCTTCTGAATTATTTTATTGATAGCACTAACCCAAGTAACACTTGAATGGTTTTGGATTCAACATATATGTATGTATATATATATATATATATATATATATATATATATATATATATATATATATATATATATATATATATATATATATACGCTCAGGAAAATTTAAAATAGCGACCCAAGAAGGAAGCTAAGTACAATCGCGAAACTTTGCAAATAAGTACAGTGTAATGTGATAGGCAAATTATCCAAGTTTTGTGCCAATACGCATGCTCATACACGCCGAGGTGGCGCTACAATCACGAAGAGGGTACTGTATAAGCCAGTGCAAATCCGAAGATTCATAAACGTGACAAATACCCGCCGATTGTAGGAAGATTTTGGTAAGCGAAACATGTGTGCCAGGTAAACGTGCTAGAAGACATTTCTCACAGTTAAGAGAGTAAGAGAGAGGCCTGATCATCGAGAATAAACTGCAGGCTGGTCGACGCGTCGTGTTGCTGACCAGGTGGATCGTTCGGAGTGTGCCGTTAGAAATTGTTGGGAGCAGTGGACACGAAAAGGTACCCACGTGCAGAAAATCGGGTCTGGAGCGACCAGGAAGACCACGAGGAGAGAGGATCGAAGGATCGTGCGGCAAGCACTTGTGGACCTTACAGTGATTCGTTCAACGATACGATCAGACGTAGGCGTAGCAATTGTTACACAAACGATTTCCAGAAACCTTGCAGAAGCAAATCTTAAATCCAAGCGTCATTTCCATAAACTCCCTTTAACACCGGAAAATCGGCAACTGCGTCTACAGTGGTGCCAAGCCAGATCAATGTGGTATGCCACAGATTTGCAAAATGTTGTGTTTAGTGATGAATTCCGGTTTGTTTTGGGGACAGATGATAACTCTGTACGGGTGTGGAGGTGCCTTGGTGAGCGGTACAATTCCCCCACACTGTTCTACGTCAGACTGCCCGCACAGCTGGTGTAATGGTCTGGGGATCGATAGCCTATGATAGCCAGTCCACTTTAATTGTGATGCATGAAACCTTAACTTGTCAACGTTACGTTGATGATATCCTTCGACCCCATGTAGGCACCTTTCCTAAATGGTCTCCCTGGGGCATTTTTCCAGCAAGATAATGATCGTCCACATACAGCAAGAGTTGCTCAAGACTTCCGACGTCACTTTAGGACTCTTGCATGGCCGGTCCGCTCCCCCGATTTGTTCCCTCTAGAGCACGTGTGGGATCAGCTAAAACGGCAGATGCTATCGTGTCACTCTGCACATGATTTAGAGTTGGCTGTTCAAGATTTGTGTGCTTATCTGCCTCAGGACAACATAAGGTGTCTAATCAACTCAATGCCGGACCGTGGGGTGGCATGTATTGGAGCTGGAGTTGGTCCAACGTGCTATTGAAGTTTTCCAGTATTTGTGTCGTTGCATACCCTGAATTTGTTTAATTTTCTTGTTTTTGAGATCAAGTGAATCTCTCATCTGTCTCGTTATGTGTATTAAATTTCCTTTCAATCCGATGCTTTCATCTTGGCTCGCTATTTTCAATGTTCCTGATTGTATATATATATATATATATAAAGTACTTGTATCTTTCTCTTCTATCATTTTTGTTTTCGTCCTCCCAAAATTCCTCCCTCCTTTTTTTTATATATATATATATATATATATATATATATATATATATATATATATATATATATATATACATTTCAAGTTAAGTATACTATTAAAAACATTTAAAGACCAATTTTTTTCTTTTTTTACAGCAAAAATTATACTAAAAAATCAAATAAAATGAAACTTTGCCAGAACAACATCCTATAAAATATCAATATATGGGAAAACAAAAATGGACACCACATGCACCCTATAATAAGAAACTGGTCACTTGTTTAGAACAGCAGCTGACTGACAGCCTGAAAATCATAGAAAAACATGTCTAATAGGGTGTATGATTACCGCCCGCAGCTACACAACTCTTACATCGGTGATTCACACTGTATGCCAGGTTCTTTATTAACCCATATGGCAACCACGTCCATTCTTGTGACGAGACTGACCATATGAACGATAGTAAACAAAGAAATTTAAAAAAAAACAATGATTGAGCTAAGATATGTTATTTTAAAACGTCCTCATTCTACAGGCTTCGGCAAGCAAGTGAAATACATCTACACAAAGTCGATCACAACACCATTGCTTTAAGGCAGGGGTGAGTAGACATTTCCAGGGAACGGTCTACTTCTAATTTTTTCAAGGAGTTTCGGCCCATTTAGTGGGGGCGTGGGTGTTGTGAGGTGAAAGGTCTACAATATTTATTATTTGTTAAGATGTTTGTTGGCCCAATAGTAAATTAAGGTTTAGATCTAAAACATCACATGTATATCACTACACTTCAACGGCATTTCTTGCTTGCTTCTATTTGCATAGCGTGAAGATTAGTAAAATAAAATGTATAATACAGTAAATAATTGAAAAAAAAGTTATGTGTTTTACATTCTTCGGTTAATTCCATGTTTCCATCATTATAGCAAAATAGTGGGAAACTATAGCTTAACTCATAACAAAAAACTGACAGTTTATTCACGAACTACCGTATTTATTCGTATCTAAGATACACCTTTTTTAAGTATAATTCTAATGAAAATCGAGTGTAAATTAGATTCCAAGGCGGAAAAATTCGTTGGATGAAGAAAATTGAGTATAATATTTATGGTTAGAGCAAATAGATCCATGTAATTATTTTAAAGTTCTTAATACTGGTAAAATAAATTAATTATCAATTTCTATTTAGTTCCCATTTAATATTTCTTTTTAATTTCGCAAATATTATATGTCGATAAATCCTATTTAACACTACTATTTTTTTTTACAAAAACGCGTGTGAATAATTTGGGGTGCGGATTAGAATCGAAAAAATACAGTGATAGCTATTAAGAGATAGGTAATATTGTGAAGATTGTGTCTCCTTTAGCGGTATTTCTTTATTTTGCTTCAATATAATCATTAGATATTTTTGATCCAATAACCAAATCAATAAGCAATTTGTTTAATTGGCTCGAACACCTGCAACCTTAAGATGAGAGGGGTGTTTTTCTATTTGATTTTTTTGTTTTTTAAACTTAAAATATTACACTTACAGAGACAAAACAAAACTCAGAACCAGAATCTAATATAATTCAAGGCAGATAAAGAATTCATCACTGTTATTTTTGAAATCACAGAAAAGAAAGACATCGTTTACTCTTCATCGAGGTAGCAGAACACTATATTTGTTGTACTCTGTTCTTCGGAACTTGCTGGCACCATTAGTTCTCTCTCCTCATTTCTTATATGTTTCATTTCTACCCTTTGTAAAAATGTACTCCGACTTAATAAACGAACATATACATGATATAGCAATTCCTCGCAATCAGATTCATTTTCATATAGTTGAATCCCGAAACATTCTTCTCTGAAGTCTTCTTCCTCGAAATGAGTTCACAGTTTTCATGCTGATTCCCATAACGTGACGCATATTTAGAGTATTTTAACACAGGGCCTGTTGGTGCATATTACAATGATATAAAAGGAGGTACGGTAAATTGACTCTTATACACACATTAACTGTGCTGATTATTAATGGCGTCCCATCAGTTGTCATCTATACAACTTCATAAATAGGCAGAGCGAGGTGTTTCAGAAACTACCACGTGTTATCGCGGAAAGTACGGATCAATTTTTATTTTCACTTTAATAGACATTTGCGGAAAAACCCATTTTTGACATCGCAGTGTGATCGAATTCCCCCCCTTATCATAGAGAATATGTTAAGCGTCATCGTATGCTTCCAATAATGGTGCATGTGTTGTCTACGCATAGTCGCTTGGATTCTGAGAAACCGATTCTCCAGTTTTGAGGGCATCGGGATTCCACAAATAAAATCTATTAGTATATATATGCATGTTTTAAGTCTTAGTGAAGGCGGTCACCTCAAAACGACTTGATGGCCTACCGGTCGATTGCGATCGACATAATGCCTGTACCGGTTTTAAGACGTCGCGGGTAACTGCGTATCAAAGTTGTCACCAAAAAACTCAGCTATCATTTGTTACCTTATTTGCGTATAGGCGGTAATTATTTTGTTCTTTTTTTAAAAAATAGAACGTTGTTCACTTTAATTGTTTTCACCTGTGTAATAATTCTCTTTTTACACACTCGTCACATTTTTTCACAATACATAGGGGCTCATTTCGAGCATTGTTGTAAAGCAGCCCCAGTAGTATGTTAAAGGAAATATGAGTTGGAAATTTTTTTTGTTATGCCCTGAAGTTTTCCTTCTCAAATGTATCAATTTGTAAGCAATTACTTTCTGTGTCAAGTTTCATTAAAAAAATTCGCTGTTTAATATTTTGCTGTAAAACTTGTGACGCATTGTGACTCACAAATAATATTAGATCCCAATCAAGTACGTACATAACAGAAGTTCATTACCTATGTTTTTTCTTTTAACCAAAATATCAAAAACACTTATACTCGGGGAGTGTTTTATCTAACTGAATTGTTACGAGTATGCATGTTGTATTAATATTAGTTATTTTTAAATGAAGCCTCCACATGACTAAGCTTGACAGATACATTATTATCTTTGAGTAAGTTTATTCAGGATCTATTCCTAAGACATTCTTCTGTTATACTATTAATAACATTACTTTATCTTTTCTTACTATTGCTAAACTCGACTAATACTTCATGATATTTTCGGGTAATGCTCCTCAAATCCTGCCCTATCTGAGTAATACAGCTCTGCGTAAAAAGTAACGATTATTTGCATATGTCATGGTTACTCCCTGATACGAGGTTAGTATCTAACAACATCGAAAAATGGTAGTTAAGAACAAAAACAAGCTACACGAGTTGATTTTCCCTATGCCTGAAATGTTTGAAAATTGAGACATAGTCACTTCAAAATTTAACCTGTTTTAGGATTCATGTGAAGTTTTCTTTTGACTCAGGTAAACTTCTAATGAGTTATTACCTATTTTTCAGTTCGGAATTCATCTTTTGATTCATTATGTTTTTTCATCACATAATTTTTAGAAAATTTTTAATAAAAAAAGTATGAAATTTTTTCATAACGTCCCAAAGAAATTTACCTGCTCAAAGTTATTTGAACTGAAGCGACATTTAAAATTTTTTCTATCAAGTATTGTTGTAGTATATTGCCTGTTTATTTGTACATTTTGTACTGTGTAGTAACACGTTTCATGTTCTCTGGTATGTTAATATAACCGAAAATGATATATTTTTTTAGCAGTATTGATGATGTAATTATTTAGCTAGGCAATTTCAAAAATCCCCCAATATTATACATTGGATGAAATTTAATCGAATAAGGAAAATACTTCTTCTAAGTATCGTTTAAAAGAATACCAATAAGAGTAAGCGAAATGATATATATATATATATATATATATATATATATATATATATATATATATATATATATATATATATATATATATATATAATTTAATATCAGCAGTAGAGAAATCATTAACCATATTTCAGCTTTTTATAAAAATCTAGATTTATAAACGAAAATATCAATTTTCCTTCTATTTTTCTAACACCAAAATTTCGTAAGAGTCCAATTAAATTTAGAACTATTACTAATGGTTTTAATACCAATATTACACAACCAGGCAAGTTGTTGCAAAAAGTTATACAACGCACTCTAGACATTGTCTCAAACTCCATTATTGTAAAAAACAGTAAAGATATCGATGAGAACATGCAAGGCAAGTGTATTAAATCTTTGCATAGCTATGACTTTGAAGATTTATTCAACTCTATTTATATAGAGGATATGATTTTAGTACTTAGAAATGTGTATATTAAATATTCATTAAATAATTTGATAAATTATGATAAATTTAATACTATTATACAATTTGTTTTGAAAGAAAATTACATATTTCATAATAACTATTATTATCAACAAATAAAGGGTCTGCCACAGGGTGGCTTAGCAAGTAATAGTCAGGCTAATATTTATTTACACTATTACGAGTATGAAAAAATTGATACAGACTCTTGTTACTTTTTCAGATACATCGATGATTTTATTATTTTCAGCTATAAAGTTGACTTTACTCCTGATTTAAAGTATTATCCACTCTATTTGAATTTAATAATAATCAATTGCAATTTAGAGTCGGCAAATTTCCTAGATCTCCAATTAAAAGTTGAAAATAATATGCTAAGAAGTAATATTTTTTTGATAAAAGAGACTCTTTTGATTTTGATGTAATAAAAATGCCATTTTGGAATAGTTCCCTTCACATTTCAATTTCTGGAAATATTATTCTAAATTATGTAAAAAGAAATAAAGATTTAGTATCTGTAGAAGTTTTAAAAATTAATAATTATAAAAAGTTCTTTCAAAGTTGCTTAGACTATAATTATCCAGCTAATCTTATATATAAATATATGTCTTCAAAGTTATAGATATTTATTTATTTAGTTATTTTATCTAATATATTCAGTTCCATTTAGTTTATAGTATAATATTCTTGATTTTCTTAAAACAAATTAATTACTAAAAATATCTATAGATGGCGCCATTATTTTTAGTTAAGCGGTTTTTTGTGCTTGGCGTTAGTATACTATTAGAATCGGAATACAAAGGGTAAGTTTTTAGTTTTTTCGCACATTTTCATTGTTACTACTTTTGGTCATAATCATTATTAACCTCTATTGTAATTATTTATGTTATACATATTTATATTTTTCTATTTCGTCCGGATTCCTATAGTAATTTAATTTTTCAATTCTATTCTATTGATGTTATATTCACTCACGTGGGCTTTTGGGCCTTTGCCTTGGTTTTTCTCCTATGCTATTATGTCGAAAGTTTCCGCTGAAGGGAAAGGTTGAAATCTCGCAGAACACTGTTTAACCCTGTTTCACTGTCCCAAGCCAGTGACAGCTCGGGCAACCATAATAGTTTTTTCCACTATAGCTATATTTCTCTGTTTTGGTTTGTAATGGCTCCATGTTTTTGGTTCTTTCGGTTTGTTCTTAAGATGTTTTAGGATTTATTAGTCTTCTTTTTAATTTATTTACTGCTTAATTTATTTACTTACATATTGATAAAAACATATATTTTTTAAGATCTATGTAATTTTTTTGTTTCTAATTTTAATTTATATATCATTTCGCTTACTCTTAACACAGTGTTTCTCAAACTGTGGGGTGTGCTCCCTGAGGGGGCGCGATAACCTTACGAGGGGAGCACGAGCATATCGAAAATAAAAGATTTAAAAAATAATTTGTTTACTGGAATGAATTAAAATAAAATACTTTCGAAAATAATAAAAAATGCACTTTTACTCTGATATAATTTATAAGCGCGCGCGCGATATTAAGTCATCAAAAATACAAACTTCTTCAATACCTAATTAGCCATCTTTGATCCTATAACCAAATAAAAAAACTTTTATTTGATTTGCTGTAATCCCATGATGAGAGATTTTTTTTCGCTTTCTTTTTGAAACAAACATACTACTCTTTCAGAGAAAAAACAGATCCCTGACCCAGAATCGAAAAAAATTTAGGAACATAAAAAATTCATCACTGTCATTATTTTTGAAATACTGCACATTATAGCTGTAATCTGTTTGATCTTCTAAGTTATTGGTAGAGTTAGTTATGACCCCTATCTTATGTGTTTCTCTGTTGCTCTTTTTTCCATGCAAAAGAGTTTTATGATGTTTGGAAAACCACGGAGAGCAAGCACTATGAAGGATTACTTGGCCAAGACATATTTTTATAAGTATTCTCAACATATGAAGCATAACGAAAAATGTTTCACACAGTTTTTTAGCAGTAACATACATATTATCATAATAAATATACTTAAAAGCCGGAAGTTGTCGCACGGGACACACAGATTTCGAAATCGTTAGTTCTGGCAAAACTGTTTATTTGTTACCAAAGAAAAAATGAAAAGTCCTTGAAAGTAGGTAAGTAAACTTTCTCTTAATTAATTAGTGATGCACAGAATATTTTATAACTAATTAATTAATACTAAATTAAGAACAAGTTTAATAAGTATTAACGACTTCCATGAGCTTGTCTTGAAAAGTAATGTTTTTATAAGGAATGCTTATGATTAGAAATTGACCCTCAGAGTTCTTTTTCAATATTTAGCAGATATCTATATTTTGTCTTGTAAGCAGCCACCGCATTTCACAATATGTGAAATTTAAAAATTAGAGAAAGGAAAAATAACATAATAATTATCCTATTATTTTATTTAGTTATTTATTATTATTTTTATTTTTTTGCTTAAAAGTAGTATACAAAATTTAATACTTATGTTACTAATATGTATGATTTATAATTAAGATCGCCTTTTGTAGCTTTAGCGTCAAAGTGCATTATTATTGCATTCAGTACATTATTAATGTATAAGGGGGGCGCAATAAAAATTGTGATCGAAAAGGGGGGCGCCAGTTTTGAAAGTTTGAGAAGCACTGCTCTTAACTCTTAATGGAATTCTTTTAAACGATACTTAGAAGAAGCAAATTCCTTCTAAACTAATACACACACACACACACATATATATATATATATATATATATATGTGTGTGTGTGTGTGTATTTGTGTGTATAATAGTTTAAAAATATTAATTATCTTTCTTTCTACTATTTCCTTGGTCGTTTTCCTTTTATATGTGTATTTAATGGCATCGAAGGAAAAAAATAGGACCGTAATGCAGTGTTTCTCAGAGTGTGGGGTGCGCCTCCCTGGGGGGCGATGACCCTACAAGAGGGACGAGCGTATCGAAAATTTAAAGATTTTTTTAAAAAAATAACCGGAAAGAGAAGTAAAACAAAATGCTTTCTTCCATAATAAAAAAAATACATACAACACTGAAAAAATTTATGTTTATTATCTGGCTTTTTTCCGCCATCAAATAGCTATCTTTGATCCCAAAACCAAATTAAAAAAAAACATTTTGTTTTATTTGCTGTATTTCCTCAATGAGAGATTTTTTTATTACGTTTTAACATAAAATATTAATCGTTAAAAGAAAAAACGAAACCCAGACACTGAGAAAAATTCTAAGAAATAAACAATTCACCACTGTAATTATTATTGAAATGCTGTATATTAGTTGTAGAAAAAGAAACGGAAGTCATGATTCACTTTTCAGCCAGGCTGCATAGTACGTTTGCTAATCATTTGATTGACCTTCAATCTTATCGTATGGTTATTATCAATATTAGTTCCCTCCCATATTTTTATGCGTTTGCTTTTCGCTTAGAGAAATTGTAAATAATTGAGTTTTGCGATATTTAGAAAAGAATTGATCGGTTTAATATTTCTGTACGATAATTGAAAAGTGTCTGATTTGCGTCCTTTATTATGGTCTTGTACTTTTGAATCATTTTAGTTCAGTTTTATTGGATTTTTCTCAAATCATCAAATAATTGAATAGTCCTTGAAAAAGGTAAGTATACATTCTATAAATTAAAATATTCACTAGAATTCCGATTAATATCGTGTACAGTAAAAATAATTCTAAACAAATGATTAAGGTGACTGAGTCCCCCCGCACTACCATTAATGTTAGTATCGAGTACGCGCCTGCTCCCGGGTTAAAACATTTTGAAGCCTTCTGGCTTTAAATGTTAAAAAGTAACGCAATTATTCTTGATCGGAATTTTATATTCTTTTTCATAATTTAACATTAATTATAAATGCTAATTGTGTGAGGTTTAAAATTACAGTTCTTTTAAACAGTTATTTACAATTATAGCATTTATCTAAAAAAATCATTTTACATTTTTGTATACTATGTCGTGCACACTTTTACTCTCCTTACAGTTCATCTATTCTATCAAGAATAATGTTTTATTTTTTTATAAAATGAACTCGTGTGAAGAGTCGGTGTTTCAGCCAGTATACGTTTGATGTATCAGTACTAAAGAAGGTATTTTATAAATATTTTCTTATTACTGAATTTGGCCGCGGTAGCCGAGTGGAATAGGTATCGGATCGTGGCTTGCCTTGTCACAATTTCGAGCCCAGTACCACTAAAGACCCACCGTGTAGGGCAGCGATGCACGTTAAATCTGTTGAGAGTTGAAACGTTTTTCCGTGGTGTGGTGTGGTAGTTCGGAGAGAGGGGTGCCAGCTCAGGTGTCATCCACGACACTTGACCATGATTCAAAATTACGTTGTCCGTCATCAAAAGCCATCGTGCAGCTGAACAGTGCGACGTTAATATTCAATGAATCAATCTTATTACTAAATTAAGAACGAGTTTAATAATTATTAGGGACTTCCACGGGCTTGTCTTGTAGAGGAAAGTTTTTCAAAGGAAGATTTAATATCAGAAATTGACACTTAAAGAGTTATTTTTCTATATTTAGCTGAGATCTATATTTTGTCTTCAAGGCATCCACTGCAGAAAATCCGGTTTGAAAAAGGTAGGATGTTGAAAATGGTAATAGTATACGAAGTGCTTTTGTTTTCAGTACAGACAATTCCTCATCTACCTCTACCCCAAATTCAAAGAGCGATTTATTACAAAATTGTCTTTTAATATTTCACTGGATGTTGAAATCTATGAAGATTTCTTCTTCGGAAGTTGAGAGCCCTTCTGGAGTATCTTGAAATAGATCCCTAATCCACTCGTAACTTGCTACCAAGCTGTCCTCATCCAGAAAATACTTTTTAAAATTCTTTGCCAACATAGCTAAATGATTTTACATGTTTTAAAAACAACTTTCACATGTTGTTCTACAGATTTGTAAGTTTTAACACATATCGAGCTGGGGCTTTTTTTCCATCATTTACTTCAGTAGGGATAAATCCAAAATTTAAGTATTTTTGAGAAGATCGCATTGATTTAATTTTCGGGACCATGCTCGTTCGTCTGTGTACTTGTTGATTCTTTATTATGGTCGAATGATTGCTTCCGTTTTAAAAATGTATGTATGATATTGTTTTAATCTACTGCCGTAAATACTTAATTACCGTGAATTATAATTAACGTGGAAATTAAAAAAAATGTACATTCAAGCTAGATTCGGTAGCTATAGGAGTATCGAGTCGACCAAAACTGACTGGAATTGTACGAGGAAAAGCATTTTTACATGTTTTGCGCAGACGTCCGATATGTTGCCCAGACTCACGCAAACGTACCCTATAATGCCAGATGTGATGGATATGATAGAGAGCGACATTGACTAGACTATTTTTCTAATGACATTTGTACTTTGAGAAATGAATGCTGAAGGAAATAAATCTTTAATTAAATACATTATTTTGCAATCTGTTCCAATTTAAAAATTAGAGAAAAGAAAAATAACATAATTCTAAGTAATATATATTTTAAGTAATTTTCTTAAAATATATATTATTTAAAAGTTACATATACAGAAAATTTAATATACTTATCGTATTAATTTGTACGGTTTATAATTAAGATCGTATTGTAACTTTAGCGTCTCTCTCTCAAAGTGTATTTTTATTGCAGTAAATACATTATTGTTGTACAGGGGGCGAGACAAAAATTATGATTGAAAATTGGGTCGCCAGTATTGAAAGTTTGAGTAACACTGCTTTTATTGTATGAGTGGTGCACAGAGTATTTTATGACTAATTAATTAATACTAAATTAAGAACAAGTTTAATAATTATTAGCTACTTCCATGGGCTTGTCTTACAGAGCAAAGTTTTTGAAAGGAGTTTTAAGATAAGAAATTGACCCTCTGAGTTCATTTGCTATGTTTAGCTGATATCTATATTTTGTCTTCTAAGCAACCACCGCATTTTGTAATATGTTCCGATTTAAAAATCAGAGAAAGGAAAAATAACATAATAATTATCATATTACGTAATTTTTTTTTGCTTAAAAGTAACACATACAAAATTTAATACTTATGTCATGAATTTGTACGGTTTATAATAACGATTGTTGATTTAGCGTCAAAGTATATTATTATTGCATTCAGTAAATTATTATGTATAAGGGGGGGCGCGATAAAAATTGTGGTTGAAAAGGGGGGCGCCAGTATTGAAAGTTTGAGAAGCACTGCAGTAATGTTACTTTATATTATCTCGTGAATGGTTTCCCCATCACTTGAATATCATTTTATTTAAGTTAGTAAATGGTTTATTCAAGGAAATATAATTGATTAGAGGGTCGGATGCTTCTTCAAGCGATACTTTCTGTTTTATGACAGGAAAACTTGAACTTTGTAATGTACAGCTTCCTGTCACATTGTATCGTTTAATTTTCTTTTAAAATATTTTTTTCACTGCGTTTAATCCAAACAAACAATTTGTACTATCTTTAATATCATGCACTTTTAAAGTTCACCATATACACAGATATACAAAAAATAAGGTACATAATTTAATATTTAAAGTATACCAGGTTGTACCCAAAAGTCAATTATCATTTGAAAATTCAAAAATTCGACGTTTAGTTTTGGTAGAAAGGTAAAAATTGACGCACATGCTTGAAATGACTACTGTTTTTTTAAACCAAAAAAGTGCAAAAAATCATTACCCACATTAGTCGTGATTGGGCTATTTTGTTCTTGAAAATGCATGGTTCTACTTTGCAGACTTTCAGCGTGGCGGGTACAAGGTACACTGATATGTTACAGAAGCACATTATCCCTATAGTCTGGCTGATAAACACATGTTGAAAGGTGATACTTCCATGCAGGAAGGCGTTCTGCCCTATAATGTTACAAGTGTGAAAGATCTCTGACACAAATTATTTGTTGAGAATCCCGTGTTGAGCAGCCACTTCCATCACCCTTGGCTGCATGAACTGCAGCTAATTAATTTAACTCTCAATTTCATTGTTGTACTTTGGAAACACTTGTGATTATTCAATAGTTTTTACTTTTCTGTAAAATATTGTGTTACCATGTATCTTATGTATTTTATTTAGTAACAAACAGCATTAAAGTCCATTGCCTATTTTATGAAATGCGCAACATCGTTTTGACTAAAATCATTATTCTGAACCGCATAAAATAAATTTAATATTTTTCTCCAAACCATCTCACTATCACCAAAACCTCTCAGGCCCCAGACCTAAATCGTTGTGGTTATTGGTTGTGAGGTTTCCTGAAGTTGCAACCTCATTAGAACATACAACTAAAAGACAACACCCGACGGCAGTTACTCACTATACTTTCAGATATACTTGGCGATGCTCCTTTCATCTTCTCTTGACTACATGTATTGTTGATGATTGGAAGTCAAGATGTTGGGCATTTGTGTTAAAGGAAATCGCGCATTGCTAAAATAATTTGTTGTGCTAGTTATTATTTTTTTAATATTCAGTACTAGCTTTTGGTCAATTTTTGTGATTTTTTTGTTTCAATTAAACCTCATGTCATTTCAAACATATGTTTCAATTTTATGTCTCTACCAACATTAATCGGTGAATTATTTCAGCTACTTTAAGTCACCCGATGCTTCAGGACAGGCTTCCATAAAATTGATACATTCAGTAAAACAAGTTTTCATGAAAGATAATACATATATTAACATGAAATCTTTAAGAGATAATTAGTCACCAAGAAACTAAGTTATCTGTATTAATGCAAACCTAGAGAAAGAGAGAGAGAGAGAATATCATATTTTAAAAAAAACTAACATTTTTAACTCTCAAACTTCATCTAATCAAACTCATCCAATTTCTGAATTTACTTATGTATTTTAAATGCACAATTATCGTACGTATGTAATTGGTTACACGATTCCATATTTTTTTTCAGCATTAAAATCCTTAACATAAATCAAAGTCATAGAAGCATTTATACTTTTGTCCAAATGTTTCGTCGTTGTTTTAAAATGCGTTCAGTAAAACTGATACAATTTGTATTTTTTATGCTTTGAAGAACAGATAGTTTAACCTATAGTTCGAGAAAATATGTGGTTTCGCGCTAGTTTTTGCATAACTACTGGATTGAGACCGTTTAAGCATATTTTGCCTCAATTTTTATGCATATTGCATTAAAACAAGCAAGTTAGTCTGTATGTAGCAAGAATGACATTTCATACTTGTTTAGAGGAATCCATGAGATGGAGAAATGTTAACAAACTTGAAGCTGGTTAGTCTCAAGCGGAGGTGGTTTGGTAGAAAAAAGTGGTATTTCGGTCATGGAATCAATTCAATGCTATTGGTACGGTATCCAGGGTGATCAGTTATAGTTGTAACAGATCACCGACATCTGCGCAGGATCACTACTTGGTATTCAGTGCACGATGACACAAGTAGACAACGACTCCTCAGCATGCTCGTGACATTAATGATGTGTCTGGAAGTAGTTCCAGGCAAATGGTCTACAGTTGCCTTGCAGATACTTTCCTTTATAACAAGTGTCCAGTTTTATGCGTCAATTTCACTGCATACAACAGGAAAGACCGGAAATTGTGAAGCTGAAAAGATCATTCATTGACACCATAAAAATAGGGCTGTCTTCTTTTCAGTGATCAGTCGAAATGTACCAGACAAAGTGATTCTCGTCGAATTTTCACCTGCAGAAATAAAGAACGCGCTTTTCTCTCTCTTACGTAACAAACATCGACAGATTTGGTCACAAAAGCGTCTCTGTGTGTGGCAGCATATTGTTTGGCATTCGTACAACACAGTACGTTTTCGATGTGGTTACTGTCAACACACAGCGCTATAGGATTGATATCCTGGAAGCCTGTGTGAGTCATTTTTGGGTGCTATGGACCCGGACTACATTTCTATGGACGATAATACTCGACCACACAAAACTCACATTGATGATGAATTTCATGAAGGAGGGAATATTCTCCGTTTGGATAGACCCTAGAGATATGTAAATCATAATTCTATTGAATATGTTTGAGATAATCCAGGAAAAGACATATCTCAACGTTGCTCCCTCATTCATAAACAGTATGCCAGCTCGTTCGGAGACTTGCATAGCAGTTCACACAGTGGCCACATAATATATTAGACATAATTTTCTTGAAATAAATATCTTATTCCTGATTCATGATTTCCTATTTTTTACATGACTTGTAACTTCGCGATTAAATTATTTTACTAATTTTTATCTTGCTACATTATTTCTGATTTTCTAATATGTCTATATGGGAAATTTCATGGTAATATAGGGAATAGTTCATCGGTTTTCACAGATTTTATGTTTGTGACCTTAATTTTGGACACGAGTGTGCATCTTTTAACTCAGCAATTGGTTTGTTAGCACATTGCTTATTCATCTATTTTGAAAATATATTTATATAGGGGGGCGAGATCCTTTCCAAACAAAAGAAATATTTTAAATGTAAATAACACAACTTATATGAAGTATCAATTATTCCATTAAACATTATTTAAGTAGAATGTTTAAAAAAAAAAGGTTCTCAGTAGCTATGCATTCATATTTTTGTAGATAGAACTACGCGGAATTTCTCTCTTTCCTATATTCATCTGATTCTCTTTCAAATCTTGAATCTAGAAAGTAAATGTAACCTGCATCTCACTAACAAGGTGCTCTAACGTCCACATGTTCTAAGAAAACTTTTATACTCTAAAAATCTTTATTTCTTTTTGTATTTTTCTCTATTAAAAACCAAAGTGTTAATTTAAATCAATTTGAAATTATATATTTCCTCTAAAGGAAAGCATTTTTATGAAATTCTCTCTCATAGTTGCTTCAATATTTTACCAAATATCGAATATCTTAAAAATGTTAAAATTTAAGCGTAAGTTTTGTTCGATTTGGAGAATAAATTTTTACTGTTTTTAGCAATAATGAGTGGTTCCAAATAATGATAATGTTTACATGTATAGTATTTCAGATTACAGTTCAACCTGTTTTTCTGTGGTAGATAGGAACCGCACAAAAAAATATTCGAAAGTTTCATGAATTCTTACATATAACAAGCAAATTCGTCGAAATATTGTAGAATTTTTTTATGCACTCGCACAAAAATAAAATCGCATAAAAAAGGACCGCACAAAAACAGGTTCTGCTGTGTTCTGTTATAGGAAAAAATTGAAAATAAATTCCCAACTTTTATCAGAAGTAATAATCCTGAAGTTTTAAATAACAAGAACGACATTTATATGAAATCCAATTTTTGTATCTAATTGATTTTTAATTTTTGGGGTAAAATTCAAATGCTAAAATTTCACATTCATAAGTGTTTTCAACCATTATTTTTTTAAGTAATTCTATAAAAACTACCAATGAAATATTATACTACTTTTTGGCGTCGAATTACTTTACAGACGCACAAACAGTTAATTTGTTTAATTTCTTATAGATAAGTATTAGCCTAAAATTTTAAATGAAATAGAGAAAATTGGTATTCACTATTAGATTCAAATGAAATTCTATTTCAGATTTTACGTTAGAAATATGAGTTCATTGAATATTATTAAGTAGAAAAATTTTTTAAAAACTTTTATCTGTTTGTGAATTAAAAACCATTCTTCTAAAATACTTGAAATGTGTTTGGGGGATTCAATACATTACAAAAAGAAATAAAAAAAGAAGCAATTGCAAAATAGTTTTCAAAATACTAGCATAATTGGTATGGAAGTTTTATGGGAAATCAATGTAATATCTTACTTTTTGTAAACGCATTTCCTAAATGGGAAAAAATTACAACTGTACAGAATAACAAATAAATAAAAAACAATTCATCAATAAATGAAAATAAGAAATTATTCAGATTTTAAAATTAATGTCAAAATTTGTGTAAAATGTATGACAAATATGAATAACTAAAATCTTAATTATTGCTTATAAAAATTGAAAATTGTTTCCGAATAAATTTTTTACATGTTACCTTAGTTCATAAAGTTATTTTACATTAAATTCTCTCAAGACATATTTGTTATGGTTATCTTGAAACAGACTGAAAATAACTAGTATATTGTGAAAGCATCTACTTACCATTAGGTAGCGTAATTAATGCTTTTGCACATTCCTAATTGTAAACACTCTTAAATGTTAACTATAACAATAATTCATACATTCCTTCTACGTATGTTCATCCATATGACTGAATATTACATAATCAAAGATGCTGGAGAACAATAAGTTGAATTCCTTTTTCATCCACCTTTTGACTCTAATTCGTGACTTCTCTGCTCCTGAAGAATGATTTTCTTTTCCATTGCAGTCAATAAACACATTTCCTCGTTCCCATTAGCTCTTGGAGCTCACGTTAATTAAAATAAATGGATGGTATGTTTTTTTCGCCTGGAGCAATTCACTCTTTTTTTCAAACAAGGAAGAAGTGGAGTCGTTAAATGCATTGAAAAAGTAAAAAGTAATGCAAAGATCAAAGAATTTCTGAAGAAACATTTTGTCTCCATCGTTTTACTGTCTTCTTCCAGGGATTTTATTAGAAGCGACACGGATAAATCTCTTAATGTTGAGTAAATAATGTCCACGCTCTTGTGCGGGGAAGCTTTTACGCTCACGGAGAAGTGTTAGGTCCTCTATCTTTATTTTTTAATCACAACGAATAGAATGAATACACATTACGTTAAAGTTGTGAAGAAGCATTTAGTTGGTAAATGAAATTACGTTTTTTTTATTTTACTTAATTAGTCTTATTTTGGTTTTTTTTAAGTTGAAAGAAAAAGAGGGCAATACTTTTTCTTTTAAAAAAAGCTTATTTGAAGTGTGTGTGAGAGAGAGAGAAAAATAATCCTTAGAATGTTTTTTTTTCAACCTTTTTGACGATTGAAAAGATTTGAATTATAAAATAGGAATATAGATGTATTTGTATTAAAGATTTAGCTTCGTTTGTACCGTTAAAAAACCTTCTTTGATTTAGCCTCCTTTTTAATTATATAATTTCAATTCATAAGTTTTAATACATACATATATAATTTTAATTTTTGGAAAGCATTATTTGGTTTTGAGTAACGGGGTTTCAGAAATTTTTGATTGTTAATTTCCTAATTCTTGAAATATTTGACACGCTTATAGGTAAAATTTTTATTTATATTTAAAATGATAATTCGATGAATTTTTCACCGGAGGCATTGCTTATTTTTATGAAAATAAAATGTAGCTTTCTATTTTCATCTCGTAATCATTTTTAAAGTTTTCTGTATAATTTCGTGCTAAAAATTAAATGTATTGCTATTTTTAAGTGTTCTTAACATTAAAAATGAAAAATAAAACATTTTTTTTAAACTTTATAATGAAATTAATTGTAACATAGTTTAATACTTCAAATCTTTACACAAAGGACATTTATAAAAAAAGTAAAATTACTAAACCAGCCTGTATAAAATTTTTATATCAATTTCGTATTTAGATCAGAATAGTTTTTAAAAAATGTTTAAATTTATGCAATTTATTATAGTTCTGTAAATTATTAACCATTTTGATTTAAAGTTGTTTGCTACAAATTTAGAAATTTCAAGAGTTTTCTAAATTAAAGAACTTTCAGAAAAAATGCAATTGAAACGTTTTAAATATCTTTATATAAAATTTGGTATTTACTCAAAATAAAATATATCTTAATTCATGACCTTAAGCAACATTTTTGGTTTACTATTATATATTTATTGCAGATAATTACAATTATCAAAAAACAATTATATATTAAGAGTTACGTGGTGTATATATATATATAGCGCATTATTTTCTAATACAATAATTTATAAAAATTAAAATGTGAATATAAATACCAAGTCTCTTTATTTTAAAATTCAATAAAAGACATATTTCTGTTGAAAACAGTTCAATAACAGAGTGCGTTAGTCGAATAAAATCATAGCAAACATAATGGCTAACATAATTTAAAACACAAATAGATTCTATAAGTTCGGGAACGGTAATCAATTTTACTATAGTTCTATAATAGAATTAATTCGTAATTAATATATTAAAATTCTTCTCCATATGCCAAAGACATAGGTATAATTGAATGAGTGATTTAGATATGCAACCGTGCATATTTGATCAATTAACAGTCTCAAGTCATCTGTAACACTGTTAAACAATCAGTTCCTTACCTCATTAACTTCTACCTTAGGCTGTTCAATTTATTAAATCAGTTTACTATTCTATTTCAGAGTGTTATATTTAAGAGCTGATCAAATGAATTGTTTATTAGCCATCTGTTTAATAACTTCTTCAAATAACGTAGTTAATAGCATTAATTCAATAAATACATTAATTTACCGTGTCTCATTATTAAATAAACGATATATAGAAAAATGGAGCATTGTAAAAAGTAGCTTCGTTTCCTAAAAATATTAGAGAGTGAAACAAATACTTATTCCATTTACATTCGTTTTTGTTAACCGACACTGAGTTGGATCGGCAATATATCGTTTTTCTTCTTTTTGTTTCTGAGTGAAAATCATTCCTCGGTTGTTTTACATGATAACGGCTAAAATTCTCCTGGGTTCACCTCTTCATTAGCCAACTTCAATTTTTTGTCATAGTTATTATAAAATCCCCAGAGTCAGATGAATTAAAAATATTTAAAAATATTTTCATCGATGTAATTTCGAATTCCCAAAACTCTTTAATGTTTATATTTTTTCTCCATCATCCAGTTTAAAGTATAATTTTCTTATGATCTGTATGATTTTGTTTTTTCAAACATCGTCTTCTAAACGTCATATTTTAAGGGACTTATTTCATTTAAAAAAACAACTGTGAATGTACTATATTCCTTTTAAAATACTGATCATTTTGAACTAATAACAGTTTTTATTCTTGTTTGTCTTTTCAACCAACATTTTATTTTCATGTGGATACAAAATACTCACTGGAATCAAAACATCTTGCGATTGATTTCACCATCATGAGATTTAAAAGGTTTCTCTATGTTCTGTATAATTTGGGTAGAACTACTCTAGCACCGTAATCAAGTATAACCGCGCAAAGGGATCTTTTAATTCCAGATTGAAATTGACCTCCATGAACTGAATACAGTTTAGTCCGTTACTCCCGGTGGAACAATGATTTTTCATTCTTCATTCATTCTCCTAATACTGTCCTGATTTTGGTTATGCCTTGGATTGTAAAAGAGCAATCTTAAGCTTCATCTAGGTTACGTTAAACTATCAATAAATTTATTGCACATTATTTCCCTTTGCCCAACTGTATTTAATATATCAGATAAGGCCTAAAATGCTCATTTTTTTTCCTTTTTGATTTCTATAACCTTAAAAGAAATTTGTCTGCCAAGCCCCTTGAAAATTGTCTTGCTAAGCAAAAATTAAAATATTTCAAAATAAAACAGATATCTCACTCGTATAATGCACTTCGTGTTCTGTAAATAAAATTAAAAAAAAAACCTCCAACGTTTTGTCAATTTTTTTATTTACCAATAATATAACACTCTTTCTACCAGGGAAAAGAATAATAATCTGTAAATTCAAAGCATTTAAAATGTTTGTACAAAAATCACAAATAACATTTTTTTTATGAAAAAAAGAGTGCAATATTTTCTACTGCTCTCTCTCTCTCTCTATTTAACTGAACGAATTATTTTACGAATAAACCTTAATAAACAGTAAATTGATTTTTTACTGCCCTATTCTAATATTTTAAATGATACCCACAAAATTTAAATTTGCGTTAAAACTCAGACGTAATGAAAGGGGGGAAGGGAGAATAAGAATGGGAGAACCATAGGAGACACGCAACTAACATTTAAGTTGTACGAAAACTGAACCATTACCCAATAGATCTCCAATCCATTTTGTCTTTATGTCAATTTCCAGCAAACAATTAATTTCATAGTAAAAGTTTTTCCTTTTCCTTACATATGGGTTTTAAATGCAGAGTATCAATGCCAAAGAAACATGACAACAATGGTGGGGTACAGTACAATCTTCTTTAGGGAGATTTTTTTTAGCCTTCTTTTGGAAACTGAATGTTTACCAAATAAGTTTTCGACACAAAAGAAAAATATCTTAATCCGTTGTTTAGAAAAACGATAAATAATATATCATTGCCCTCTAACTGCAAATACATCAGTAAATATGTAATTTTATAAAATACTGTATTGTCTAGAATAATTGAATAATCGTAGGAAAAACCTTCTAATATTTTTGGGGGGTTTCAAAATACAAGATAGTATAATATTGAGTAATAAATTGAGAGTTTTAATGCGTTTAATGCAGGTCTACGCTATGAATCTAAGGTAGGGAATAAACTTCCAAGAGTAATGAGTAAAAATATAAATTTTATATATTAATTTTAAGGAACTGGATGTTCATACAGAAATTGAAATTTACAAATAATGTTTGAAAGTTAGAGCTCATTTGAAAATGTCAAAAAAATTGGCATTCCTCAGATTCTGAAACTGACCACACCATAAACTGAAAATTAGTGCAGATGAGGTATCTACAGGTATTTTTAACCGTTATCACGAAAAACCCGAGCAAATGCTATTCAGCTGGGCCACAAAAAGTCACAAGAAACAGCTGTATTCCCGACTTCAGTTCAAAGACGGTACACAATAATTGGTAACCAACAACTATTCAATTTTAAAATAATTTTAAGACATAGGGTTACTTTTCCAAAAAGCTACCTTTAATCTCATATCATTTATATATATATATATATATATATATATATATTTATATATATATATATATATATATATATATATATATATATATATATATATGTGTGTGTGTGTGTGTGTGTGTTTGATAGCACATAATGATACTACTTACGCCTTATGTTTTAACCAATTCATGAGTTATCCGAAACATTGATTGGACGGATTCAATCGTTTCTGCATATTTCAAAAGATTTAATTGCGCTCCTTGAGCGGAAAATATTTTTTTTTACTTTTCCCCTGCAGCTGTTTCAGTACAAGTTCTCAAAGCACTAAATATTGCCCCCTTCCCCCATTCAACAAAAAAGTGCAGAAAACAGGGTACATACAGCGACAGAAATGTCACGAAAACTATGGGTAGTGATGGGTACCACAGATTTATAGCATAACGCGGGTAAATATTTAGGATATTATTGCATGAATGCCTACATGCTTATTAGATATATTCCCTTATAATGACTCACTGACAGACTCAGTTAGATTGATGCAGAAAGCATGTTAATTTTATAAAATTGTGTGTGTTTTTCTTGGCAATTTAGATTTTCGATACAATTAGACTCAATCGTATCTCAATGATAAAGACAACGTATATACACACATAAAAGCTCTCACTGTTAGCGAATCCCTTGTTGACTGAGTGAGCCACATTCTCATGTGGAATTTTTCTCTATAAACTTTTAAACGTAATCTATTTTATTTGTTTATATGTATACCAGATACTTCGCTTTACTGCTTTGGAATTACACTTTCTTATGTTATGCAGTGTGTTTAGATATATACAGGGTGATTCGCCACCAGACCAACTAACTCGCTCGGTGTGTAGGGGGTACAGAGATGACCGAGAATCACATAACAATGTAGGATCGCACATGCCGTAATTTTTCGTTAGCGTTTAAAGAAGATAATACTCTACAACAATTCTCTAACGGGACAAAAAAAAATTTAATAGAAAGATTGCACACTGCAACAGGTTTTCGGAATTTCAACCAGAAGTCGTCTGGAAAGCCAAACAGAGGTGGTGCAACGAATGTCTTTCATTTTGGAAGATTCCGGGCATGTTAAGACGGGTCTTTTACTACCAGACAGCTACACATATTCTAGCGATGACGTCTTAAACTGAAGGAACATGCGTTTCGTATAAAGACTCTTCATGTGACTCCAGAAGAAGTCATTACATATGTTCGGTTATCTGGCAGGCCAATTAACCGATCCACCATGACCTAATCACCTTTGCATAAAGGTTACGCTGTGGTGTCGGCAGACGTGAGCACAATCCGCCGCCCCATACAGGATCAATATTTTAACCAATTCCTCATCTGAACACCAGTTCATTTTCTGAGAAGCTGATTGCTTCACAAACGACGAGATCCAGCAAGATCGGTGTTCACGAAACATTCCATTCAGTGTAATTTACCGCAAAACTGCCAAAAGAAATCTACCAGAACATCAGGAATTTCATGCAGTGCCACTGTCAAGCATGCCAGATGATTTCTTTGTCGTAGTTTCACACAACAATTGCAATACAACCTTTCAGTAAAAAAATTTCCTGCCCAATTAATGTGCTGTTGTGTCTGTTCTTTCCATAGCTCGCATCAACGGCCTTTACAACCCTGCATTCCTATGTAATTCTATCTAATTCTATCTATGTAAATCTATGTAATGTTTTTTTACCCTCTATAACATCTGCAAGTTTATTCGTCTGGTAGCCAATCACCTTGTATACATATTCTACACATATGCACTCCGATTTTGGATTAAAAACTTTCCTCCTTGTTCCAGTCATACATAATAAGCTCTTCTTTAAGCTACCGATGTGCAAAATGAGTTATCTGAGTTAATACTGAAATTTTCTACACTTAATTAACAAAAATGAAGTAATTTAAATGGTAATATAAACTCAAAGATTCATCAATAATTCTATCACTTTTTTGAGCTTTTCAGCTAAATGACCTAAATAACAGAAGAAAGTCTAAAATTGTCGGAACTTTTGATTCTAATTTTACACACACACACACACACACATGAATATACATTGCAGTCGAAACTCTATATGACAAAATTTTCTATATAGCAAACTTTTTGCAGTAACCATCATTTCACGATTTTCTTCGTAAAGTAACCTCCCTATAGTGAAGTGCATTTTCTATATAACGAACTTTTTCTCTTGTGACTCAATTTTTGTTTTGTCTTTTAACTCATTTTATATGTTGGTCGTAAATCTTGAAAGGGTTTCATTATGTACCTACCTCGTCGAGAATAATAGAATTCTAGGCGTTTCAAATAAGAATTACAGCTTTTAACACGTTATCCAGTTCACTGGAAACATCTTCGGTATCCCCTTTCACCCTTGTTGGAGTGGTTTCGCGTCCCCGAGTCTTTGAACAAATCTCCCTCCATTTTTAGTGTTAATCGATTGAATTTTAACGTTGCACTGTTTAGCTACACGAAGGCTTTTGGCGACGGACCACGTAATTTTGAACCATGGTCAAGTGACGTGGACGACACCTGAGCTGGCATCCTCTCTCCTAACTACCACACCACACCAATGGGAGGACGTCTCATCTCTCGACAGTTTTAGCGTGCATCGCTGCCCTACACGGCGGGTCTTTAGTGGTACTGGGCTCGAACTCGTGACAAGGCAAGCCACGGTCCGATACCCATATCACTCGGCTACCGCGGCCAGTGATCCGTCCGTTAGTGTTGATCCGTCATACTGATAACTTCGTTTCTTATAGCTCGAAAATGTCAAAACGTAAGAGTTTGAGCATGGAAGAAAATATGTCACTCTTCTGGAAGTAGTTAAATGCGTCGAGAAACATTCCTTGCTGTTTTTCTTCTTTTTTAGGCAAGATATATAAAAAATTACATATTAATTTACAAAAAATGGTGTGAATAATTACTTTTATTTATTATATAGTGTTTATATGAATTTAAAATTTGTTTTATGTAGTTTATAAAGTAAATAGAAAGAGAGATAACATCTGTATAACGAATTTTCCATTAAACAAATTTCTTTCGGGATTTAGTGTCTCATTTATACAGAGGTTTGACTGCATATATATATACACGAAGGATATCCATATTTACACAGTTTACTGAAGCATAACACTTTATTTATTCATCTTTATTTTTCATGAACTATATGAATATAATTTTTACAGAAATGGTTTGATTTTGTTTTAAATAAATTATATTCGATTTTAACATTTGACAGTAGATACTGAAAATATACACCTTTCAGCAGACCAAATGTTCTCCATACCAAAGAGATGCTCTCCAACTAGAACAATTCTCTCAGGCATAGATATAGGCAAACTCAGTCATTTTAGAAGTATTGCAACATGCAATGCCAGTCTTTTGGAATGAATGCTTCGAATATTGCTCTTTTTGCATCTCTTTAATAGTACTTGGTGATTTTTTCAGATCTTGTGTCTCTGTCTTACCTTTAGCTTAAAATATCTGGTTCGACAATGCACGGTAATCAAATTGGTCATCGATATTTATGGATATTTTTTATTATAATTTCTTTAACAACTTATGTACTTTTTTGTAAATGAAACCAGATAATTTTGGTTCCAAAATTTATCCACTGAAATCTACTAACTTTATTAAAATTGATACTCCAGTATTGGGTAATTGAATTATAAAAAGTGCTTACATTTTAGAAATTAATGTTTGTTAGTGATTATAGGGAACATTTATACAGAGATGCTAAGTATGTCTAGTTATATATTGAATAACAGTTGTATATATGATATTATAATTTTAAAATAATTCATTGTGCTTTAATAGAAAAAAATACTTAAAACTGTTACAGCTTTTTTTTTTGAAAATTTAATTGCATATTAAACTATGTAGTTACGAACTATTTTCTATTACGCAAAATATTATTTTTCACTGTAGCTCTTCAAGAAATAAAAATATAAATAGGGGAAAAATTCACGAGATGAAATATTTTGAATATAATGAATAACTTTTAGATTTCAATTTATTTTGATTTTGTTATCAACGTATTTTTTATCTAAATTTCTTTATTTTTCTCGCGTTTTTATTGAACGATTATTCCCCAACTTGTATTACGTATAACACCGTCGTACAAGTTCATAAATTACTGTAATATGTTGCCAATAGAGAAAATCCTTTCTTGGGCCCAAAAAATTTTGTTCGTCCGTGCAAGGAAACATTATATTCATTTTAAGGGAAACGAGATGTTCTCGATAACGCAAAATGAGCAAAGTTTTGATTTTCGACCAAACAGTTTTTTAAAAAAACAAATAATCTCCATAAATAAAAAATTCATATCACCCAATCTGTATACTTTTCTTAATATACTATGATATAAAATTTTCAAATGTGTGCAATATTTTTAGAAAGATAAAGATTTGAAAAAGTACACTTCAAAAGGTTTTTTTTGTATATATGGTGTTAATTTGGTACCTGTATTTTTTTTTCCTTTTATAACATATAAAACCAAAAAAAACATAGTGTTTTAGTTACAAAACCATATCTTTATTTAAATGCTCTAGTTTATATATGTATATTATTCATGGCTTAGAAATTTTCTTAAAGAAATGTAAATCTTGAACTTTTGAAACTTTGATAAAAACCGTAATTTTTTTTAGAAAATTGGCAGTACAAAAACTCATACCAAGTTTCACTAAAATATAACCGATTGACTTTTCTACGGATCGACCTAAAAACTGGAAAAACACATTTCGAGTAATATGAAAGAAACTAAATACAATGGTATAGCTTTTACTAAAATTTGATATTTAAAACACACATTCCAGATTTGTATTCATCTTGCATGAACTCTTCTAAAGCATCCTTATTCGTTTTATTTTGCCTTTCAATATTACTGGTCTCTTTGTTGGCTATTTGAACCGCCATCTAGGCTTCACAAATTCTAACTTTGTCAATTTTTCAGAGGCCTTCACATGTGTTAATCCCTGGACTTATTTTTAGTTATATTAATAATTTTGGTAATTAATGCGCAACTTCATTAAAGCATATCAATGCGTTCATTACACCAATTTACAATTTTTTTGTTCACAAATGTGTTGTTTGGAACGATTCCATACACAGTTATTGAAGTTTTCATTTTGATTCTGGGTATGATCATGCAAACCTTTATTAAAAGTTGTTTTAAAGCTAAGTCTTTAATTATATATTTTTTAAAATTATGTTTCTGTTTGTAATTATGTTTTTAATCTTAACAAGAACTGGTTCTTTAAGGGAATGTTTATAGATGTACTTTTTTCCAGATACAAGGTATTTGTTGAACCGAAATAACTGTTGCTTAAATCTTAAAACTGCAATTACTTGGTTATTAAGCTTTAAACCTATACATGTGATACATTTTTAAATCAACATTAAATATACTTTATTCTTAAAATAAAAATTGAAAAATTGATTTCCTGAAGGTTAAGAACGTCTTGGTGTCCTTAAGTTTTATACCGTTCTCTCTTATCTTCTGACATAATATTCTTGGTTGCGCATGCTCAGAAATAATGAGATTGCTTACAATTTGTTTCATTGTACTTCTCTTATTTTGTTGTGAGAAATGCTTAATAATTAGAACATTTTTTCTACTGAAGAAAATGGAGTAGAGTGTTTCCAAAAATGCGGTATAATATTAAGTACCAGAAAGACTAATTGATTTAGCAGAACGAAAAAAATTTTACATTACAGATCTGCACAACTATTAGATTCGTACTTATTCGAATTATGTGATGTATTCTATTTGAAGAAAAGGTGCAAATGTCATGAATTTTGAATGTAAATATAGTGTTTCGGCTGATTGAATAATGTAATTGTTATTATATATTTGTTTATTTCAAGCATGCTTGTTTTTTAAAATAAAAGTCTTTCTAATTTCTTAAAATGTTCACCACATTTTTGTAGAAATTCTGATACGAAAGGAGTACACCAGGGAAATTGTTTTCGCACATGTACGTAAGCAATAATAGCATTTGTCAGAAATTCTATTCCGCTGAAAAGCGATGGGAAAATGAGACATTTTCGTAAGATATATTTTATTCTAACCGAACACTATCTAAATTCGATCTTAGCTATGGCAAGAACACACACAAATCAGCTTAAATACTAATTTAAATATCTAGAATTTGAATCTTATACTTCTAATATACCGTCTTGGCAAAAAGTCCGTAAAAATTTTGAAAATTCATAAAATCCGGAGAAATGAACGAAAAAAAACTGTTTGCAGGATCAGCATTAGTATGTCACGGATTTTTTAAGCTGGAAAAAATAATTCGAAAATCATCCGGTAGGTGGCGCTGATGTACGCAAATCAAAGAAACAATGCATAAATATAATGAGCAGAAAACATTCACAACTTTATTACACCAGAATATGTTCCACATGACCACCACCACAGGGGAGAAGACATTCCAGATGAGTGAAAAATCCAGCAACGGCAGAGTGCAACATGTCCGGATGTATGGAGGATACTTCTCTGCGGATCGCATCTTTTAGTTCCAACAGACTTAATGGATCGGATAGATACACGCGAGATTTCAAATATCCCCACAACCAGAAGTCTGATAGTGTTAAATCTGGAAACTGAGGAGGCCATGGGTACCTGCAGTGCCTGCTAACGATTCTGTCTTCCCCGAATGTCTGTATCAGGAATGCCTTAACTGGGTTAGCAGTGTGACTGGTTGCTCCATCCTGCATGAACATGACATTCGAAATCTGACCTGGTTGAGTTAAACATGGCACGACAGTCTCCCGCAGAAGCGTTTGATAACGCTGAGCATTTACTGTTTCCGTTATCCATCCATTTACTGGGCACTGCGTTTCAAAGAAGAAGGGTCCTATGATAAATGAACCCGTGAAACCACACCATGCTGACACTTTTGGGGAATGCAATGGCTTCTGTGTGTACTCACGTGGATTAGAGGTCGCCCAAATGCGACAGTTATGGTTGTTAGCGCCACCATGAAGCAAGAAATGAGCTTCATCTGTCCACAAGATGTTAAAAACCCAGGTGGGATCCTGTTCCATTTTAGAAGGCCCACTTCGCAAATGCTTCCCTCTGTGCGGTATCTGCTGGCAAAAGTTCAAGGCACGATTGCAATTTGTATGGGTACAGCTGGAGGATTCGACGAAGAATATTGTGGACAGACGATGGTGGTAAGCCCAATCGTCTGGCAGCTGGCAGCTTCACGAGCACGCTAGTCCCTGAAGCTGCTTTGGGCGCAATCGCTTCCATTTCGACAGCAATGCAGTCTGCACGGGCTTCTTTCAAGCATGGTCGTCCAGCTCGTGCTTGATCCTCCAACTTTCCAGTTTCCTCAAAAAGTTTAACAAGCTTTAAGCGACCTGCAGGTGTTAAAAGGGCCTTTTCCACTCTTCACATTTTTCTGAACTCGGAATTTACGCAAGGCAATGGTCGCTGATTCTTCGTTCATGTAAAATAACTTCACCAACACAGCTTCTTCCGGCGCACTGAGGATCCTTGTTCACATTCATTGATTGTAATAGTGAAATGTGAATGTGGATTCATTGAGAGCAAAGGTTTTTATAGCCGTCTAACTTGCATATTTCCACCACAAGACGCTTGTAACAGCGCCACCTACCGGATGATTTTCGAATTATTTTTTTCTAGCTTAAAAAAATCCCGTGACATACTAATGCTGATCCTTCAAACAGTTTTTTCGCTCATTTCTCCGGATTTTATGAATTTTTAAAGTTTTTACGGACTTTTTTGCCCACCCGGTATTATCCTTAACACTAGAAAGATTGAAACTTAGTATATACCTATATTGCCCAAAAGCAGTAAAAAAGACTGCATTGTGAAATAATAACTAATATGTAAAGAAATTTGTTTAAAATTAATTTTTTTATATTTTTATGGTATTTACAGTTACATAACCAGTTATTAGTAAATATTAGCAATAAAAAAATTTTCATCACTTGGCAAACAAATTTTTTTCTAAAATTTTCTAAGAAATGGTATACGTAATTGTTTTCTAAATGAAATTAAAAATCAGTCAAAATGACTTCATTGGGCAATCTAGTGTTAACAAAATTACTGGTCCTTAAGTGGTCTGTTGGATTTATACACCTTAAACTACGATTATTTCAATATTAACTTATCTGACTAACGTCTTAGTCTCCACATAACAATAATCATTACCAACTTCTCTATTTATAAGATTCGTAGTGAAGCCGTAAGAAAGTATGAATCACACCTCTGAAGTAACGTTTGTCAATTCAAAAGCATCATTTATGTGCAGTACTAGGCAAAACTAAATATTATAGGTATTATTTATAAATTAGTAGGTATTATAGAAATAACTGTTTAAAAAGTGCTCTAGAGGCTTACAATTTTGAAACTGTTTCTTTATTAATCTTATAGAAATTGTTAAACAATGAAAGAAATTAATATTTTCTAGATTTACCACAAGTTGAGGCAATAGCTGGATATCATGCAGAAATTCCATGTAACCTGTCAACCCCTTTAGAGGATGATGAGGCCTCACTCATTCTATGGTACAGAATGGATCTGCAGAATCCGATTTATACATTGGATGTGCGAAACGTGCCGCTGAATGCATCTCAACACCATCCAGCTACCGAAATCGAAGACAGAGCGTATTTCAATGTCAGTATTCATCCACCTGTTTTAGTCATCAATCCGGTTTTGAGTACAGATGAAGCGGATTACAAGTGCAGAGTTGATCTAAAGAGATCCAGAACGCTGATACTACATAGTAGACTTGATGTAATAGGTGAGACACTGCTTCATACATTACATTCCAAAGTGATAAGCTATGCATGCAATTTTTAAACGACAAAAATGAATAGAAAAATTTGGCACGTGCATAAAATTTTAGAGAAAGTAACACCCAAAAGTTTTTTAAGAAATTTTAGTTTTAATTATGGTATTTTGAAAGAAATTTTGTTCAGTTTAATGAGAGTTTAAGGACATAGGGCAATCCTAATACTTTGAGCAAAGCACTGAGAACATATCCCAACATATACTAAAAAGTTTACTTCCACTGACCTCTAACTGCTAAAATATCTAGTAATCGAGAAAGTCCGACACATTACATTTGTTAAATAAAAAAAACAAAGTTTTGTAGCAAAATGCAACAGTTTTAAGACTTGTTAACGTCTATTGAAGTAAAAAAATATCTTATTTATTAATATGTTTCATTTATATATATACATATATATGTGTGTGTATGTATATACACTATGTCGCAAAAAATATATGCACCCAGAAGAAATCAAGCTACAATCACGAAACTCGGCAAGAATGTAGTCTGGTAAGAGATATGCAAATGATTAAACTTTCGAATCCAATGAGACAAGGCTAAGTGTGCTATGCGCATATTAGTTGCGCAACTGGGAGAGTTTAAAAGCATGAGTACGAGCGCCGTACGGCTATCCAAACGAATCTGATGACTTTGATAGACGATATTGAGACTTAGGATGCCTCTAAGACGTAACCGGCGGCAGTACGAGCAGCTGACGGACTTTGATAGGGGCCGTATAATGGGCCTCAGAGAAGCAGGTTGGTCGAATAGACGTATCGGCCGCCACCTCGGTCAGCGATATGGTAGTTGCTCGGTGTTGGCAACAGTGGATCACAGAAGGTAGAGTGTACCGTCGCGGAGGGTCAGGACGTCCCAGGAACACAAATGATCGCGAGGATCGTGCAATCAGAAGAGTGGCCACTTCGGCACCAACAACGTCGCTAACATCGATTCAACGCCACTTACCTCCTTTCAGACATCCAGTGCCATCAAGAGAAACCATAAGGAGACGACTGACCGAAGTTGGCTTGAGGAGCCGACGTCCGCTAAGACGCTTACCACTGACCCCACATCATAGGCAGTGTCGACTGGATTTTGCCGACCTCGGGCAACTTGGAGTGTGACAGACTGGAGACGTGTCATCTTCAGTGATGAATCCCGATTCAGTCTCAGTGCTGATGACCACCGCACACGTGTCTGGAGGCGCACCGGCCAGCGGTCCGATCCGGCATTTATTGTCGAGCGGCATACAGCAATTTCACAAGGTGTGACAGTGTGGGGAGCAATTTCTTGGGACACACGATCATCTTTAGTGGTCCTTCAAGGCACTTTGACAGCTCGCAGATACGTGGACGATATTTTAACGCCGATTGTGCTACCCATGCTATCAAGTCGCCCAGGTGCCATTTATCAACAGGATAATGCTCGTCCACATACTGCGCGACTCTCCAACAATGTCTTCAAGGATATGACGTCCTACCATGGCCTGCCAGGTCACCAGATCTTTCGCCAATAGAGCATGTCTGGGCGCGCTGGGAAGGCAACTGCAGCCGTCGAGATACAGGAGAATTAACTGCGCAGATGTAAAGACTATGGCAGGATCTTCCACAGGGGGTCATAAGTGATCTAATTGAATCGATGCCACGCCGAATTTCGGCTTCTATAGCTGCCAGAGGTGGCTTTACTACTTACTGATTTTTAACCTTTTGCAAGCTGTAACCGCTTAATAAAATGATATTTTGTTCTGAATTTTTAATCATTTGTTTATTTTCATATACACTACATGCATACCAAATTTCGTGAATGTAGCTCAATTTCTTCTGGGTGCATATATTTTTTGCGACAGAGTGTATAATAATTCCCTCTAGTATCCTTTTTATTAACTCTTTGTATTAATATTTAATTCTAACTTTAAATCTCTAGTTTAAAAATAACGCTGTAATCTTAATCGTAATCGGCTAGTCCGAAATCACTGTCCCGCCCATTCTAGCTAATCAGAACTACTATTGCGTAATAACCACTGTTGAATTAAAAGCAAAAATCTGGTGTAATCGCTTTCTTTGTCTACTTGCCTTCAACATGTAAAAATGTAAATAACCGCTGCTGCTGCTTGTCGTTGTCTGCTTTACTTAGTGATCGTCGAAAGTTTCTCTATTCAATGTGAAAATGCACCGCAATTGTGTTTTTATGTGCTGATGTGTGCTTCCTAATAACGGAGAACAGCAAGTCTAAAGATGTCTTCAATAAACTCCATATGACGACAAACCAACACCGGCCAACGCATATGCACTCTCTTAAATTTACATGCTAAAAGATAAAATTAATACATCACTTGTATATAGATACAAAAAAGAGTAATGTGGAACACATTACAAATATGAATTGATAATTGAGACACTGGGAATTTTTTTAACTATTTTGTGCATCATTCTTATTTTTTACATTCTAACTACCTTAATTATTTACTCTAAATTGTAAAATGTTTCTATTATCAAGATCATACGTTGTTGAAATTTAAAAGCATGCAAGTCTAGTATTATTTTTGGGAGTATAAATCCTCATTCTAAGCATTACTTTACAATACTAACATTTCCCTCGTAAAACAATTATATCCATAATGAATTACCAAATTAATAACTACTGGGAATTTCATGTAAAATAGTTATAAGTGCTTTGAATATGGGTAATATTTATTTATAAGTCACAACCAAAGAGTAAATAGCATACCACTGAATAACGAAAAGTTTTTCTTTCATTTTAATAAGCATAAGAGTACCTAAATGTACCTAGCTATCAAAATTCATAATTATGCATTGGAAATGTATACGAAATATTTGAGTAGATAGAAGAATACTACGTTTATTTAATATTCATATTCTAAGTAACCCTATTACGAATATATTCATCTTGAAATATAAATTATAAACATTATGGTTTTATGTATTTAATTCATTACTGCAGTAGGTTTTCAATGTTAGCAATAAAATGAAATTAAGCTGGCCGTTCCATTGTCTGAAGGATAATTTGCATGTATTAGATTTTTTTGCATGTAACTATTTGCTATTCTATAAATAAAGTATTATGTTTAAACTTTAAACGTAATCAAATAATTATTATATATAGCTTTATTTTCAATTACTTCAATGGATTTAAATTTGGAAGAGAGCACTCTTCCGCCGTTTCTCACCACACTTGTGGAATAAAACATAAGAAAACTTGAATTATACTGAATATATAAACAAGCTAAGCATAAAATAGGTAAAATGTTTGCTATCTTGTGATAAATAATTCTGAAATTTTGGAATTATCTGCAAAGTAAATGTTGTCATACTTAAAATTTAATCAAAATAAGTGTAGTAAAGTTGGTTGGTAATACAAGGTCCAGCACATTATCCTCCCCTGTTTCAAAAGGCAGTTACAAACAAATAAAACAAGATACAGAGAAAAGTCTTATATTTTTGAGCAACAAATACTTTGCCATTTTACGGTAATTGGTTTTAAATTTTATGTCCACTAATGGCCGTCCTTCAACGGTGACACATTAACCAAGTTTTTTTCCGAAAGTTGTATATAGTTCTTCGTGTCACTTCCGTTACATTGGCAGCCTCTGCCTGGGTGATTGCCTCCTTTTGTGCTTGCATTGTTGTAGGACGATCTTTGTACACTTGCACCTTTAAGTGTCCCCAAAGAAAAAGAAAAAACACAAGGTGATAAATCAGGTGACTTCCCTTGAGAGCCAAGTGATGTATCCTTGCCAAGAGAGAAGTCATCCAGGAAACAACTCTCTCAGAATGCTCAGCGAACGCCGTGAAGTGTGATCTGTGACTCCGACTTGTTGAAACCAGATTTGTGCTTCTACACGGTCCCCAAGAAACCGGTTTAACTTTGGACAGAGGGAGATCCTGATCATGTGACAGTAGCGATCTGAAGTAACCATTATCGTTAGTTCATATCCTTTGAAAAATAAGGACCCCCTTCACCAAATTCAACAACGGTGCCACAAACTGTCACACGAGGATTATGAAGGAGTCATTAGTTAAACAGCTGAAGGTTTCCTGCCGCCCAGAAGAGAAAATTTTGTTTATTCTGAGTGCTTGACAAGTGGAAGTGAGCCTCATCAGACGAAATCAAAACAGCGCCAGGGAGAATGTTTTGAAGAACTTTTGAGAAAGACTACGTCAATGTATCACCATTGGAGGACGTCATTTATCGGACATAATTTTTAAAGCTAATTAATGTAAAATTGCATCGTATTTGCTATTTTCCAATAAAAGACTGTTCTCTGTATCTTGTTTTGTTTATTTGTAACTGCATTTTAAAAAGGGGGAGGTTATTATGCCGGACCCTGTACTACTCTTTAAAATTTTGATTGAAATATTTTATTTAAAAAAAATTAATCTCTTTAGTCAAAAGAAAGCTTTTATACATTAAACTCATAAATAGGAGTCATAAAAGGAGTACTAATTGAACACATACAAATAAAAACTTCGGCAAATATTGGGTTGTTCGGAAAGTAATTTCGTTTTTTTTTTGTGGATATGAAAAAAGACAGTTTTCGTATAATAAACAAATACTTTATTAAATTATATATTGGCCGTTTTGGTCCAACACCTTTTGCCATCTTTCTGGTAGTAGCATAATTTCACGCTCACATAAAAATTTTGGTCTTTGCTGGCAAAAAACTGATCGAGGTGGATTTTGACCTCCTCATTTGAGGTAAAGGTTTTACCATCTAAAAAATTTTGGTGTGACCGGAACAAATAATAATCCGATGGTGCCAGGTCTGGAGAATATGGTGGGTGTGGCATTGTATCACATTCAAGCTGTAAAAGCTTTTTGGCGGGTGACCAAACTTTTGAGGTCTCGCGTTGTCTTGGACAAACACTACACCTTTCCTGTCCATTAGTTCTGACCTTTTCTGTTGAAGTGCATCATTCAGTTTGTCCAGCTGATGACAGTAGACTTCCGAATTAATCGTTGTGTTATCCGATAAAAGCTAAAAAAACGATGTCTTTAAAATCCCACCAAATAGACAGCATCACCTTTTTTTTTGGTGAATATCGGCTTTGGAAATGGTTTGAGCCGGTTCATCTTTTTTGTTCCATGACCTTTTTCGTCCCCAGTGATGATGCGCTTCAAAAACGGATCATTTTCGTGACGTTTGAGAAGTGAATCGCAGATTTCCCTCTGTGAGAACATGGGGAACCCATACATCGAGCTTCGAGGATAATCCCAGGCTTTTGAAGTGGTCATAAACTGTTGAATTTGATAAATTTAACCTCAATCCGATCTCACGTGTTGTTATTCGCTGGTTCGCATCAATTAATGCCTTTATCGCGTCTTTATCAGCTTCAACCGGCCTTCCCGAACGTGGTGCATCTGCGACATCAAAATTGTCGGATCGAAATTTAGCGAACCAGTTCTGGCACTGACGTACTGTCAACACACCTTCTCCATATACATCGGTCAATTTCTTTCTCGCTTGAACAGCATTTTTACCCTTTCTGTAGTAAAACAGTAAGATATATCGAAAATGCTGCGTATCGCTCTCCATATTTAAAAGGGCACCAACCAAAAACTACCGCGTAGAATTAATTAGAATTTTTCACACACAAGCCTTGCTATATGAGCTCTCAAAGCATATAAAAATTATGCGACTTAAATGTGAAGTTGGGTGCAAAAAATTACAATTAAATCCTCTGTCGGAAAAAAACGAAATTACTTTCCGAACAACCCAATAAATTTGGGCTCGTTAATCACAAGACAAATTATAATAAAAAAAATCTAAAACATATTTCTTAAAAAATTAAGTAGCTAAAAATAAGCACGGGTCCCACGGGATGATTTAAAAAAGGTCGGGAAATATCTTAATAACTGATAAAACAGAATAATATATTCTTATACCTTAAAAGAAATAGTGATGCTAGATTTTTTTAACTGATTTGAATTAATGTTAAATTTAAAGAAATTTTACTACATAAAATAGTTAACGTTTTCATTTTAATAATGTTACAAAATGCAAAATAAACAACTTCCCTTGAAAATGACTAGAATTACATTGCTTATGGAAATGGAACGTATATGATTGGTTCTTCTTTCAGTGCCTCCGGGAGAGCCTATCATTATGGATGAGCATGGACAGCATCTTCACGATGTAATAGGACCTTACGATGAGGGGAGTACACTTCGATTCATATGCGAAGTGGATGGAGGTAAATATTTTCGCAAAAACATTGCGATTTTCCCGTGGAGTGCATTTACCAGATCTTTCGCATTCAAAGAAAAGCGAGATGAAATGTTTTCAAACTCTATTCACATTGTACACTTTATAAGTTTTCATGATATTTTCATTTCATTCGAAAATTTTCGTGTGTATTTCAGGTTACACATATTCTTATTTCACTGGATTTTGGCAAAATATAACAACGCAAATATGTAAAATAAAAATAATTTAAAGTAATAAAATTATGCTACAGGAATTAAACATATAGATTTATGAATAAATGTAACAAAAATGTAAGATTTATATCTCAGCAAATATTTTATTTGAAAAAAAAATTCCATTAGAAAATTACAACTTTTTGTTAGAATTTCAAATTTCTCAAGGAAGGAAAATCATTGAACATTTTTAAGGAATCCGACTATGTTCGGAATCATTATTTTGCAAAAGCATACAAACGAATATTTTTTCTTAATATTTAGGGTCTCTTAGAATAGAATACACGTATAAAATTCCTTTAAAAATATAATTGCAATAAAAAATATTTTGGCAAAAATTGAACAAGGAATCACCTATTTTCAAAACAGTCTACTTTTATCAAAAAGGCTTCTACAATAATAATATGTTTCTTATATATAATAGAGATTTCTCTAAAGGGCCTGAACTAGGATTTTCAAACAGTTCACTTTATTTACTGAGTTACTTTCAATAGAAATAATAATATGTCCTTTTTTTGTTGAAATTTCCTCACGCTGATGTATTAAAATATAGATAAATCCCCTACTAAGTAATATATTTCAAAAGTCCTTGTTGAAACTCTTTACGGAGGTCTGAGCTATATGTAGCCAAAATATTATTTATAGAAGTAGTATGCATAAAAGGAGAATGCTTAGAAAACGGGTAATTCTATGTTCATTTTTGAGAGATTATTGTATTTCAATAATTTTTTGTTGCAGTAATATTCTTAAAACAATTTTATAGTTATATTCTAATCTAAGTGACACTAAATATTAAAAAAAATATTCGTTTACGCGATTTTGCAAAATCACGGTTCCAAATGTTTTCGAATACCTTAATGTTCTTATAAAATCCATATTTTAGGAAATATAGTCTAAGATAATGATACGATTTTGAAGGATTATATTTTTCAGAAACCAAAAATACACTACGTAGCTAAAGTAATAATGTATAAATAAGAGAATATATATCCGTCACATATTTGTACTTCTTTTTAATAAAAACATTGATTAAATGTTGGTGTTAAGATTTATATCACCATAACATTTCACTCAAAAACGACTATAACTGCAATTTTAAATTATGAAACATTTTTAATATTTAAAAACTTTAGTTAACCTGATTTTTGTATACATTTTAAAATTTTTTCTTCGTGTGACAAAGGTGATCCTTCTCCAGACGTCACATGGTGGCGAGGAACAACGTTATTAGACAATTCCTATAACGTGACGAAACAAGTATTCGTCAGGAATGATATGATCATCCATAATATTCAACGAAGTGACTGGATGACAGAGTACAAATGTCGAGCGTCAAATACAAACGCAATAAATCCTAAGGAGGCATCTTTGAAATTGGATATGAATCGTAAGTATCATGTCAAAGTTTTTCTTAATTTAAAAATTTAATTTGTGATATGATATTTAAAATAAATCCCATATTAACGATTAATTACTTAATCCAAATCTGACTGAACGCTAAATAATAAATAAAAATATAACGAGACAGTATACTTCTATTATATACAGTCCAATAATGTATTAGCAAATTTATAAGAGTTAAAATTGTTGGGTGAGAGAAGTATAGACTTATAGTGTTTACTTCTACTTTTGCCTATAATATTAGGTTGAAAAAAAGAAGTTTGTTTGAAGAATTGAATTAGTTTGTGACGTCTTACGCGTCTTTTCTTTAACAAGTCCTTTGGGTTGTTTGGGCCAGAATTAATGGCAACTCTTTTCCAACCAAATCCAAGAAATGAAATGTGAATAAGAGATGCAAATAAACAGACTTTAAATATAGGATCTTAGAGTAAGCGGGATGGCAAGGTAAAGGAATGTTAGACAATTGATGTGCATTGGGACAGTTGATAATTGCTGTTCGTGGTGCAAGATTGATTAAGTTCTACGTGTCGTGGATAAGCATATTGGTGTTAAACTAGAAGTTAGACGTCAAGCTGCATCCTATTGCAGATAAAGACAAGTAGCATTACGGAATAATATAAGGTAGGATTGATTACACTTAATTAGAATTGAGGATTAGACGGTTCGCTTATTGAGATTTGTCTGAATTAGATTTGATCATATTATAATATATATATATATATATATATATATATATATATATATATTGCGTGTTGCGTATTGCGTCATTGTAGATTCTCTCATACTAATTATTATAATTATATTTGTTAAAAGTTTAAGTTGAATATCTTAATAAAGTCATATTAAGATAATGTTTGATCCTAGTTCTTTCGATAATCCTTCACCTCTAGCTCACGCTGATGCTTCGAGGGATGTACTTCCAAGGGGAGGTACATCACAAGCTTATGAATATACAAACCTCAAATGTTATAATAATAATATTAATTCACATATCATAAAAATAAAACTAAAATCCGCAAAAATAATAATAATAAATAAAATAAAAAACGAAATATTAATTGAATTCGTCAACTAGCACCCATCAAAACATCCATAACAGGAAAGTATTTGAGAAAAAAAATTACTCAAACTTACTGTAAGAATACATTACGAAAATTTATCTAAGTAAACTTGAAAACTTTATATTTTTTTAAATAATTGTTGAGAAAAAACTTATATAATTAAAATATAAAACTCTTGCTGCATTAAATACATTACCTAATTAAATAACAGTGTTCCTCTTAACTTAGTGTTGCAATAGCCCATGAGTGCCAAGGCCAACTGTGTCCATCTCAGTTTTCATGAACTTTCGCACTGAGGACCATAAGCAGATGTTCCATTGAGGAGGTTAGTCTTATGCGATATCTTAACTGCTTAGTTCCCAATGAAGCTTGGTACTCATTTATCAAACCACTGAAGGAATGGAAGACTGAGTCTACCAAGGACGGGGTGTTGAATCCCGGGTTGTGGTGTTGAAGCGTGATACGTTATCATTCAGCCACTGGTGCTTAGTGTTCCCCTAG
This sequence comes from Trichonephila clavipes, assembly GCA_019973935.1. Lineage (NCBI taxonomy): Eukaryota > Metazoa > Arthropoda > Arachnida > Araneae > Nephilidae > Trichonephila > Trichonephila clavipes. The sequence continues at coordinate 876,226 of BMAU01014018.1, forward strand.
TGAAAGTAAAATAAATAAGTAATATATATTTAAAAAATAAATAAGTCAATTCCTACTTAGATCAACAAAGTAAAATTTTATTTTAACTATTTTTTTATTGAATAGTTAAATTAATATAAATATATGTATACACATATGACAGAATCACAACATTAAGTGGTAATTAATTGTTATTAATTATCATTAAAGTAGCGTATTGTCATTCAAAACAATCGTGTATATAAAATTCAAGTTCAGCTGAATGCTTTAAAACGTGAGAAAAAAAATCTTTTAAAGTTTTGTCCGAAGTCGCTAAAATGAAAGCAACGTAGTTGTATCCGTAATTCTTTGAATAATTAGTTTTAATCAATTATTTATTTATTAATTATAATTAAACTACTGTATTGTCATTCAAAGTAATCATGTATATAAAATTTCATCTCAATTGAGTGCTTTAAAATGTTTTTTATTAACGATTGAAAATTCAGCGAAGATAAATAAATAAATAAATAGAGAGTGCGAGCTAATAATAGGAGTTGAAAAATACGGTTATTTGAGAAATTAAAACAAATAATCTTAAACCAGAAAAAAGAAGTATACTTTAAAAGAAACTAATAATATTGAAATGAGAAACGTATGTACAAAGAAAAACAGTGAGATAGTCTTAATTGAATCCCCCCAGAAATTGTGGAAAAATTCAAGGTTTAATTAAAAATATCAGATACTATATACAATATTACAAACTATAATACGTTAAAAAGTTAAAATATTAATATTTATTTAATTACTTTATTTAAATCAATATAATTTTAAATCAGTTGAAAGCTAATAATTTTAAGTTAACACGAAGAAATATTACGATCACAAAATACCTTATCAATTAAAATGTTTTTCATTGTACGGATATGACGCATTTTTTTCTAATATATTTCGGTACTATGATCTCAAGGTAGTTCCTAACTGTTAGTGTTTTCACTGATTTCAATTAAAGTGAATTTGGAAACCGTAGACAAATTATGCAACATTACATATACGTCATATATTTATAAGAAAAACATGTAATATTTACTTTTCTATTCATTATACATTACGCATATTTACTTTTGAGAATATTTTGTGCGGAGAAACTCGCATGTTTTAATTTAAACACATTTTCTAAAATTTAAGTATTTTTGGGAGATACGGCATTTTTTTTCTAATTTTTGCAATTTTATTTAGTTTAAAACCAATTTCTTTTAGTTTCTGCTAAATAATCAAATAGTTTTGGAAAAAATTATCGTTTCTCTCCTGAATTAACTAGTGAAATTTTACTTAACCTTTAAAATTTTATAATATCTGCAGCATAAATCATTTTTTTCATTCACAAAAACCACCTATATATATATATATATATATATATATATATATATATATATATATATATTTATATATATAACATAAGTAGTTTGGTTTCTTTTAATTTTTTTTTTTATAATTTCTAATATATCCTTTCTGAAATCTTATTTCTGGTTTATCTTATATAATTAACGTTTCATTTTTCCCGTTTCAGAGATAATTGATTATTCATCTGTCTATAGTAAATAAATTTAACTGTATATATGTACATACACACACACACACACATATATTATATATATATATATATATTCAAAATTGCATTTCAAAATTATAATTCATTTTCAAAAATCCGATTTTGTTAAATGTTAGATTTATTTCCCAAGAAAATCCAATAAATATTTATTTATCTTTCCATTATTTCTCACATTATGTGATATTATAAGGGTTTCACACAGGTGAAGTGTTCAAGCACAATTACTTGTAGATAGGAATACTTGCAGCATTCTTGAAAACTATGTTTTGACCAATAATACACTACTTAAAGAAAAGTTAAGAAACCTTTAAAAATTTTAAAAAAAATATTTCAAATTTTTTCCTTGTAATATTCCTTTTAGCATAAAATTTAACAGGTGATTTCTTTTCATTGATTTTAAATTTTTAAAAAAAGAAAACTTATTTTAATGTTAAAAACAAATTGTCGCAACCCTGATGTTGCAGGTGTATTAGAGATCTTTGAAGAAGCAGGCATTGTTGTAAAAATACTGATTTTATTTCAATACCGGGGAATTTATGATCAATTCAATAACCCTGAGAGCAATCCTAATGTAAGCTATATGTTTATAAAAGGTGCACGTATCTCTGAATCCGCTTGTAGATCACTTATCCGCTTTTTCTTAAACTGCTCTTGTCCTCTTTAAATTAAATTCTTTATTAATTCCACTTCTCTGAGTGGATGTTACAGCTTGATTACTAACTTTAAAACGAAGAACTCTCCACTCACGATTTATGATCCATGATTAATTATTAAACACCCATTGCCCTAGTTTAAATAGCATTTGCATTAGTATAAAATTAAGACATATTTAAGGAAAGTTTTTTTTTAAACTCGAACCACAGTTAAAGAATTAATTCCCCGAGAGGATTAGAGTTTAAAAACCTCGGATAGGATCCGTCACAAAGTAACTGTTTTTCTCTGGTTATCTCTGTGTTTGACTTCATTTTATTTTATCAAAAATACATTTTAAAATTGTCACAGCATTTTTATAAATAAAAATTGAATCAATATAATTCTTTTATTTTTTTATAAATAAAAAAATAATTGATGTAAAATTATCTTGGAAAGAATATGATTTGAAGAGAAATGTTAAGACTGCATAAATCAATATATTGCCCATCACAACTATTTACTCTTATATTGTTTGGAAACATTTGAAACTCATCTATATGAATGTATTTTTATAGCACATATATCTGTTTATGTATATATATAAAGATGTATACATATATATATATATATATATATATATATATATATATATATATATACATACATATATATATATATATAAACATATATATATATATATATATATATATATATATATATATATATATATATATATATATATATATATATATATATCCGAATAAGGAACAATCGATAGTGTGACATTTCGTATTTCATCTTCTTGGGCCATTTATCAGAAAATATTTCGATCTTAAATGTTCCATAAATAATTCACTACTTTGATCAGCAGGTGAGCCCCAATACGGCTTTTTCAATAGTTCTATATACTTTCCTAAATTCCTATTCAATGGTCAATGGCTGCCAGATGAAACATCTCGGTCTCTGAAATATATAAATTTATAAAAGCGAAAACAGTTTCTGATTTTAATGCATTATTTACTATCTTCCATCAGCATATAAATCTAAAAATCTAAAAGAAAAGAAATGTTACAGTTCCAAATAGTTCTCTTTTTATTTTTTGGATACGTACATCTATAGTTGAGCATAAAACTAGAAAACTGTTTGTTTTAATGTTACTCATTTTTTATTCATGGTTTCATTCTACACAATATTTTGTTTTGTGAAATACATTATTCATAAATTAAGTGCTGGAATGTCGTCAAACAGGTAGTAAGTAAGCATATTTTCTCTTTTTTAGCCAAAGAATTTTCATAATAAGTGACTTTAATCAGAACGTTCTGTTGATTGCGAAGTAGCGTACTTGCTGAAGGCGATAAATGAAATTTAAATCCTTTTTGAATAATCTTTGTTGTGAGCCCGAATTTAAAATTGTACATTAACGGGTTTTTTTAGTTTGCATTTTATAGTACTTTTTTTTAAATAACTAAAAATCCCTGCATAGAAACTTTCTCTCTAAGGCTTTTGACTTTATAAATTGGTACTAATTCTAGTTTTTTGATTAATGGGCCATTTGCTATTGAATGGTAATAGCATTTTATTTATTATTTATTGTCTATTATTCGTTTCATTAAAAATAATGTTCGGTAAAGATATTTTGTAATGATTTCTCTTCTTGTGTTTTGGATAATCCCTTCCTGGGGAATGTGGCTTTTTGTGAAATTACATCTACAAGGGAACTGTGCTGCATGCAAGTGATTTACACTATTTAAAGTTAATTGAAACTAGTTTGTGGAGGAAGTAAAACAAGTAAAATTTTGATAGTGTTAATTTGGATAACATATAAGGAAGATAGCTTCTAGAATATCATCATATTTTGGAATAAGATTCGTAGTATTATTATCATATTCAGGATTTCTACAAGTTTTATGCGTGAGAATCGAGTGTGTCAATCTGATATAAAGATAAATAATATTAATACTTATTAATTAGGGTTATCTCGCGCTCTAATAAGTTAGTTGCAATCATAGAAGATTTTAAAACAAATTAAATAGAAGTTGCTGATTCTTCAATATTTCTCTTCCTTCGATTGATCCTCATACTAACAAGAAATCAGGTTTGTTGAGAATTTTTTTCATGCTTAAAAAAATCTTCCACATATTGCTTTTCCTAAATATATAATAAACATTTAAAAAAATACATGTCATACAATACTTAAGGAAAAGTTTTTCATTTACTAAATGTTGCATTTAACTATCACAGAAATAGTGAAGTGTCATAATTTTGTAGATTTATAGCACTATTTAAAATATATTTCATAAGTTTGCAGTAAAATATTTTATTAGAATTTATATACACTGCTGGAAAAAATATGGGGATCATATGGATTTAACGAAATTACAAAAAAGCATTCCTTCAGATACCTCTAGTGAATCAAATCAAGGATAGTCTAAAGCATAGCAAAAAAAGAGTGAAAAAAATTCATATTCAAAACAATATTGATTACGTCAAAAAGCAGAAAAAGGATATAAATATAAATGCAGAAATCAAGATTTCGAAGGTGCTGTTGTTTTCCGTTGTCTGAGTAGGGAAATTTAACCTTTCCGGTTGTGGTTTTGAGAAAAGGTGACTCTGAAAAATGTCAAAACAACATAACCTGCTGAAATCTATAACAGGGCGTATTATAAGGATATTAGAATCCGGGCGAAAAAAAATATTTGTAGCGGATTCTGTTGAAGTGGCAAAAAATTCTCATTGCAAGACAGTGGAATCGACTTCAAGAAACAAGACATGCTCGACATCGGCCAGATCAAGGTCACTCATGTCCTACCACAGCAAAGAATACCAATATGTCGATACAGAACAGCCAATGCAACGCAAATTCAAAGACAGTTTCTTTTAGCAACAAGACGAAGGGTCTTCAATCAAACAATCCAAAATATGCTACATACGGGTTGTATACATTTACGTAGCCAAATGTTTACATTCCATTGACAGCAAGACACTATGCGGCCTGATAAAAGTGAGCTTCTGAACATCAAAATTGTATTCAAAGTGATTGGATTGAAACGCTGCTTACGGATGAATCCCGATATAGTTTAGACTGGGGCACCAAGAGTGTTTGGTATGGTGTGAAATGAGAACCGGAAAAAAATCCTATATTCCCTCACGAATATGTGGTATTGTCTGGAATCAGCGTAGTCGAATGTACTGATCTGCATATCATTTGAAATATCAATTTTACGGCTCAAAGGTATGCGGGCAGTGACAGGAGACTGGATACAGTATCTTAATAAGGTCATGATTTCTTTCCCGGTGTTATCAAGTTGCGGATTCGAGACTTGTAGATCTGTTGTAGCTCAAACTCTTCCCGTTGGTATGTTATTAAAGTTAGGAGAGGGGGTGCTAGCAGCCCATGTGTCATCTTGCTTAATTGGTCATGGTTCAAAATTACGAGTGTTGTTTGAGAAAGCAAAGTTTTTAAACACTTATTCACTCAGTGACGGGGGATGTGGTCACGGTGGCGTTTGCACCGATTGCTCCTCATCGTTGCACACTTCCAGTCGTATTAACAGTAATGCTGAGGGAATTTGATCTGGAAATTAATAAGCTGGAATAGGGTTATTTTCAGTGATAAATACATCCTTGAGTTTAAAACCTAACTCGTCTATCGCATTGTCTTATAAGCAAATTTTTGTATAGGATGCAATTTCCATTGATCTCAAGATACGTTTGTTATTCGCCTTTCAAACTAGTATTGCCCAGTGCTACATCGACAATTCTACACCCAGTAGTATTATACTTCATTTTATGATCCCGTTGGTTAATATATCTGAAGATCGTGGATGTGATATGTCTTTCTGATGTTTTCTTCAAAATTCTCCAATACTTCTCCGTGTGGTGCGATCAGCGAATATCTCCGTAGTAAGTCAAGTTTAAGTTTTGATGACTAGGAATCTATGACCGTCCCTAACGATCTAATTCCTCTACTGGAACGTATTTATCAAGCAATCTGATTTGAAAACTTCCACCAATTATTTGAGCCAGTGCCAGAAAAGTAACACATCTTGCTTTACTGCCACGGGTGGGTCAATGCATTTTGGAAGTTTTCGGGCTCTAGTTGCAATATTTATCAAGTAAAAAATCTCCAATTTCCATAATAACCTCAGTATTTCGTTTTCTATACATGTTCATCTCAACTACCAACTTCCAAATAACTTCTTTTCGTTATTCATGTGTTTTTGCTTTAGACGGCATATGTATAGATTGATTTCGTTGAATGCGACATATTTAATTGAATATTATCCTCTCTTTCTTATCCAGAATTTAATAATCCTGTTTTTCTAATAGCTTGTAATCACACTTCAAACAATTGAGTTTAAAATCGAATTTCTTACCTATTAACAAACGTACTTTTTAACATTCAAATAAAGAATTACCATTTTATTTTCTGTTCTCCTATATAAACTTTGAACATATCTAGAAGTATCTAAAACTTTTCTGGTATATTTTTTTTTTTGCTTTTGATATCTTACCGAGATAGTATCAAGTCTTATAAAAAAATTTAAAAGGCTTTTTCTCTGACACCCACACTTAAGAGTCGAAAAGAAAAATAGAAGCCGAAACATTTTCAGGAGAAAAAGTGTAAGAGTTTCTGAAAGGAATTGCGTGTGAAAAGGAAGGAAATGAATTAAGGTTTCTATACAAGAGACTTGAATGCTTATTTCCTCCGCCGTCCTTCATTTTTCACCAAATATAAAAAGAGTTTGATAATTAGACAAATAAATTTGATTTAGGTTTACTTTATTTAATTTTATTACTTTTCGTCCTGGGATTTTGTGTGTGTTTTATCCTTATTTTCACTCCGAAGATAACCCTGGAGTATTAATTTGTGTACTTAAAAGTAGGTTTTTCATTGAAATTACCAATGAAGGGATCTTTTAAAGCGTGAATTTAAAATAAAAATTCCTTAATGTAATTTGGCTCTCTTTATATAATTTTCAAAAATAAAATAAATATTTCTCCCGAGTAAAAAATGGGTTTTACAGTTTCTTTAATGATGGCTATTTTTTAAACAAAAGAAAAGACACGTTTGCTTAAAAATAAATTTTAAGAAATTTTACATATTGTATAAAGCTATTAATTTCTAATTACATGTATAGTAAAATAAATATCAAATGAATTAAATAAGCAAACAATTATTTTTAGGCAAACCTGTTTGAAAATCACATTGATTTTATTAATTTATTAATTAAATAATTCATTTATTTTCCATTATATTTTAAATAAGCCATATTTATCATGTTTATTTTCGAAATCTAATTGGCATACCTATACTATTAAAATTCGAAGGTAAACAAACATATCTATCTATCTATATATATATGATTTTATGTGTTTCTATCTTCTCACGAACCGCACCACGTAGAAACTCGCCGAAATACCAAAATATTGGGAATGATCCGAGGACGCCATTTTGATAATTTGTATTTCGATTTTGTAATTAGTTAAAAGATATTAATTAAAAACGTTAACAGACTTATTTTTGGAACTAACTTTGATTTGTTTGCGTTTTTGTAACAGTGTTATTGTTACAACAATGACAAATTTGGCGTCGAAAATTCATTCAGCCAAACTAGAATTTCATGACGTTGTTCTACTGCCTATATTAATGAACTTTTTGCTTAAGAAATAAATGTTTTTAACATGGGATTAACTTGAAATGTATTAAGAAATCTCAGGGGTGTTAAATTTCTCTAGAGGGCTGAAAATATAAACAATTTTCAACCAGGAATAATTATTTTAAAATTAAATTATATAAATCGAATCATTTACACATTATTTATAAAGGAATTGGGCTTCGGTAAAGTATAAAATGTTTAAGATATAATCATAATTTTAAAAATTATAAGCATATTAGTATAAGAAAATTTTCTATAAAAATATTTATTAAGTTTTTTACGTAGCGCATTCTATTTTCTAAAATAGTAGTTTTAATTACTAGCTATAAGTTGATTTATAAATTTAAAAGTATCCCTATTACACTGCAGTAATATTATATAATAGTAGAATAATAAATTATATTTTTTAAAAAATAAAATTTACATTTTCAAATTTTTTAAAAAAAATTTCTATATTTTTCAAATATTTTGAAATACAAAATATATATTATTTTAAAATGGTGTAGAGTTTAAAGAGTATGATTTAATTTATAATTCTATAAAGTTTTATACATCAGAGAGACTACTATTTTAGAAAATATCATGCGCAACGCAAAAACTACTTAATATTTATTATAGAATTTTCATATGCTTGTAATTTTTAAAATTATGATTATATTTCAAACATCCTGTACTTTTTTAAAGCCATAATCCCTTATAAATAATGTGTAAGATTCGAAGTACTTAATTTATATTTAAAAGAATTATACTTGTTTAAAAAATGTTTAAATTTCCACCTTTCGAGAAAAAATCAACACCCTGAGAACCTTAATTAAAATCCCAATTTTTACAATATTTTACATTTTTTACAACTTTTTATGGATTTTCTTGGAAATTAAATTCCAAAAAAAATTAAACTGTATTTAAAGTAGAGTGGTACATCGTATATTTTTCTCTACGCTGTCAAGTTAGAATAAAGTTGGAATATTGTAAAACTTCTTTAATATATTTATTGAATTTCGTAATTTAAAAAATTATCAATTTTTTTTTGCTTCTTTGCACATAAAATATTTTTAAAAAAGGCACATTTCCATTTCAAGAAGGCATAGAAATGCAACCGAAAAAATTGCTAAAATCACCAAAGGGCAGTTATATAATTAATTGTGATAAACTTACGGCAGAAATGACCCGTTTGAGGCAAATGGAGCATGTGTAGAAAGACAACTTTCTGATACACTGCAACTGATAGTTTTCTTTATTTTTACAAAAGCGATTTAGAATTAATAACTTATGAATAAAAAAAGGGTTAAATGTCTTCCTCAAAAAATATTATTCACATTTTAAGTTTTTCTTTATATAGTGAATGCAAACAAATGTTTAGGTTTTCCGCCCATTCATTTTTTTATAGTTGCATATTTTGAATAGAATGATCAAGCATGCAAAAATAAGTAGTCGCTTCAATAGTTAAAGGTTAGAATTTTTCTCATTCATTATTTAATGAATCATGATAGTATTTTTTATTATTCAATACAAAATTAATTATTTATTAATACAATCGTACATTATCTTTTTTGTGTGGATAAAGCAAGATTAGTTCTATAAATTAGAAACCGAAAATAGAAATTTAAACAAGTATCTTATCATTGACGAAAATAAGACTGAAAAAGAGTTTTATACACAAAAAAGCTGGCGTAATGCCGGGCTAAGATGAAAGAAAACAAACTTGTCTACAAAGGAAAAGAAATTGAAGATAATTCGTAAAAGATAAATTTAATGACTTATGTATAGAAATCACACACATCGCGCCTGCACCCTCAGCCAGAAGTACTGACATCGAGAGTGAAAAAGGAAATGTCCATTGAGATAAAGTTATACTCTCGGAAAAAGCTGTATTGATTTTTATCATTTATTACTAAATTATTTATTTAATAATAAATCCGTATATTGTCTATTTTCTTGAAGACAAAAATGGATTAGCTTTGTAAATTTTTAATCAAATATAGAAATTTGAAAAAAAAACTTATCCATCGGGGGGGAAAGGTTTTTATGCTTGAAAAAGGCTGTGCAAAGCTGGGATTAACGGATGGAAAAGAAACCTGTCTCGCAAACAAAAGTGGAAGAAATTTCGGAAAAGGCTATTTAAATGACATAAATATAGAAATCCCTCACATACCCTACACCCATCCACACAGAAGTGCTGGCGTCCAGAGAGAAAGTGAAAATTTCCATGGGGATAAAGTTCTACCCGCGGAAAAAAGCCCGAGCAACGCCCGGCTAAACGGGTAGAAAATAGACAAATCCGAAGGGACAAAAACGTGAAGAAACTTCGAAAAAGATAATTTTTATCAGATTAATATAGAAATCATACACACATCAGAAAGTTCTGACACAAACAGAGGAAGGGGAATCTTCTATGTGCGTGGTATAAAGCTATACACTTGAAGAAGACCGTGCAACGCCGGGTCATGCAGCTTGTAAATATAACAATGCGATTCGTCTTGCGATAACGCAAGAATGCATACGTATATGCATTGGTTTGAACGGGGTATGGTTGTAGATGAATAGTTTATTTATCTACATCAATTTATTCAAACATTCGTATAAAATAAAATTATATTTTAAATGAAATTTACAAACGCTTGTAGCACTTAAATCTACCATGCATATTGATGTTAGGTATTTGTTGCATCCATTAATTAAATCCAGGCGAAAAATTGCAACAATGGTTACATTCTCAACAAATCCAATCTAGTAGCTATATGTTAATCAACCTTAGCTTAAGCGTAGAATGTAGCAGGTTATATTTGTCTATTAAGTTCGTAACACAATATTATTCGTGGATTGTTAATAGCTAAATGTTAACAGCTTCAGTTACTACTCTATAGATCTCTTGATTGGGAATGGAAATAACACCTGCAGTCACAAGAGAAATGACGTTGTCTTGTTGGATACTCTGAAGTTGTGACTATTGTAAGGCCAAACATTTATCTTGTCCTCAAAATTTATGTGCGAGTAATGTTATTTACACTACCTTGTTTAAGCCAGATGAGTAATACACAGTAGCTTGTTAGTATGCGAAAGGCGCAACACATTAAATCTATTCGATGTTTAAGTATGATTGGCCTTATACTCGCCTTTTAGTACACACACAGAAGTATGGACACAGAAGTATTTTTAAAGTAGCTTTGACGAGCAGAGCTTGACAAATGCTTGACTTTACATCTGTTGCAGATGTAGCTTTTATCTTAGCTATATAAATCAGAGTGTTTATTTACATATGAAATAGTTACGGTACATATTAATCAAGTACCAAAACTATTTGAAAAATTGCGTTATTTTAAATAGAAATTACAATTTTTTTTTTTTACTTTAAACTGACATTCCTCTCAATTCCTAAATTTGCAATTTTTGGTACAATGTATACTAGTTAGATTAGATTTCTATTAATATAACAGTAATTAACAATTGAAATGTAAATGTAGTTTCTTATGAATATTACATAGGTTTCTGAATTCTAAATGCATAGACAATTTCTCTACTGAAAACTTGTCATCTTTTCGAATAGTATTGCTATAATTTTAAAACAAAAAAAAATAATAAATAAACTACAATGGTTAATTTTTAAGCAATTTTTATCAAAATTTAAATATTTTGCATTTATGAAAATAATGTTCCCTAAAATAAAAATTCGCTCAAAAATATTATTATAAAATTGTAACACACACACCCTTTCAATTCAAATAAAGGTTTGACTAAGAGAATTACAATATATTTTGTTTTATTCCTCCAATCTTAAGCAGTTATTTCAATTACACTAATAGCTAACACTTTCTATAAGATGAGAATTCGTGTACTTCATTCAAAATGTATATTTTACGAATCACAAAACGTTTAGATTACTAATATATTATAAATATGTTGATACTATATAACTTCTCAATTTGTTTCAAATTTTATTTTAAAAATCAACTAAAGAGTTCTAATGAATGTTAACGGTTATTGTTGTTTTGGATTTTAATAATTTTTAGATCTAGTATTATATTAGAGTGGCTATCTAGGAAAACGTTTTGATTGCAGTAACAGCGATACGAATTTAATATATATTTTACTTGAACTCAAGTATAAATGTAATTTTTTCGTAACTGCTGAAATTTCTGCAATTTAAATTTCCGTTGATACAAAACATGAATTTGGCGATTTTGTAATTCCAATAATATCTTTAAAATATACACGGAATTATACTCTGAAAATTTTAGTTCAAAAATATTTTTAAGACAATAATTTAATTTTAATAATTATAAATGCAAAATCAATTTTAATAAATTCTTTAAAGACTGTTTTCATGAGTGATAATAATCTTAAATAAAGTCTTATAGTTGAATGCAAATTTAATTGAGGAATGTAAAAATGGTGAGCTCAACTAAAATGTTTGCAAATATATTTATAGATCTTAAACACTAATTAAGTTTTAGTCTACAAAATTGTAGAAAGCGTTTTCAGCAAACTCATCTATGTACATTCAAAGAGAATAAAACATTTCCATCAATTTATACCTTTTAGAAGTAAGACTTTTTATTAAAATTTTTATCGCTTCTTACATAACTAAAGTTTATATATATATATATATATATATATATAAAAAAATTAATCAATATCCTATATATAGCAAGTAATAAAAAAAATTAAGTCAATTCCTATTTTATTCAAAAAAAAAATTATATTTTAGCTACTTTTTTATTCAATAGTTAAAATTAATATATATATATATATATATATTAATACATATATATTTTATGCATATAAATATAATTTTCCAAGTATATTTCAAAAATATCAATCCTTTTTTACCTATTAAAATATTATTATTAAAAAGCGTTCAAATACAACAAGAAACTTGGTAGATTTATATTTAATTATAATCAAGTCTCGGAGCCCCTAAGTTCAGAATCATGTAAATGCAATCTATATCGCGACTATGTTGATGATTATCATCAGCACGTTGTCACGGGAGACCTTGGCATCGTGAAAGATAATTTGTTAAGAAATTTTATGGAAAAAGGTACCGGTTTTAGACTGACGATCACAAAAAATAAATCTAACGTTATGAAACAAATCATAAAAGATTTAGATAAATTCTACCTTAAAATTGCAATTAAATACGGAATGCCGATTGAAGCTTTCAATCAATTTAGATCTTATGTAGCAACAGAAATTCGGGAACTAGATTTTACTGTTCAAAATGAAATTATGTATAAAGAACTTAAATCATCAATAGAAAATATCCCAAATGACTTCGTGATTACATATGGTGATAAGGTATCTGCTAATTATGCCATAATTTGTAAATATTATTACAGTAAAATATTAAGTAACCATATTTTAAATAGTAATTCATTTCAAAAATCAATTCACAATAATAGAGAAGATGATAATCGTCTTTCAGCTTTGAACAAAAAAGACTGAATATTCATCTAAATAATATTACATATCCAAGTATTTTTTTAACACCAAAATTTCATAAAAGCCCTATAAAAGTCCGTAGTATCACTAATGGATACAATACATACATCACGAGGTCTGGGAAGATCTTACAATCTCTTCTTCAAAATCTAATTGATAATTTACAAAACACGGCAATAATTAAAAATAGCTTAGAGATTGCTAGAGTTACTAAGGATATGTTAATTTTTTCCATGCATGGCTTTGATTTCGAGGACCTTTTTAATTCTATAGATATTGACGATATGATTAAGGTTCTACAGTTAATTTATGATAAATATGAATTACATACTTTAATGAAAAAAGAAAAATTTGATATTTTTGTTAACCTCGTATTAAAAGAAAATTTCATTGCATTTGATCAGAATCTTTATAAACAGATCAAAGGATTACCTCAGGGTGGTCCAGCTAGTAATTGTTTAGCGAACCTATATTTAACATTTTTTTGAAATTGATCATGCTGTAAATGATTCTTACTTGATTTATCGTTATATAGATGATTTAATAATGTTTGGTAAAAATAGTGAATACAAACCAAATATTACGTTCTACCCTGATTATCTCAAGCTCCTTAAAACTAACTTCAACTCTAATATGATGGAATTCTTGGATTTGGACTTGCATTTTATTAACAATAAAGTAGTCAGTAACATTTTTGACAAAAGAGATTCGTTTATGTTCCATATAATTAAAATTCCTGTATGGAATAGTAACTTGCATATATCAATTTACAGAAATATCGTTTTGAATTTTTTATTTAGAAATGATAACTTAACTACCCACAAAATAGATAAATACAATAATATAAAATGTTTTTTTTTTCAATGTTGTTTAGATCATGAATACCCTTTTAATTTCTTAAGAACTTATATTCATCACAAATACATTAACCGGCATGCTACTTCGAATTCCAAAATCACCACACAACAATAGGATTTCAAAGTCAGTGTGTTAGTGGTCTTGCTGTGAAGATTATATCATAACACTCATATCACAGTTTACATTTTTTCCACACACATCTTGAACATCTTACACATTGTTGACAACCAACCAAATTAGAGCCTAGCAAATTTACATTTTTGACAATCAACCAATTCAAATTCTACCATATTTGATTGTCGTCTTTTTTTATATCTGTCTTAGCTGGCTGGTTTAAAAGTTAGCTCAAAAGATGTGTCTATGCATATTCGAATTTTTTAACTTGGTGAATTATTGATTTTCATTGATGTCAAGACGCTTGATTCTCTTCGTAAAAGCTCTGTGAGTAAAGAAATTTTGTTAAATTATTTTTTGAAAGATACATTTCTTATGTAATTGTTTTAGCATTTTTCTACTTTTCTTACGTAATTATTTTGTGATTTTTCTGCATTAAGAGTTTGGGAGAGTTTGTTACATAATAGTAGTGAGTGGTTTTATCATACTCTCTGAATTTTTAGATACTCTGAATTTTTGTTTATTTTATTTTAATTGGTTTTTCCTACCGAGTTGCAAAGGGGAAAGGTTGGCGCCTTCAAACTAGATTAATCCCACTTATTCGGTCCTAAGTCCGAAATTGCTTTCTGACTCGCTAGGTTCTTCTTTTTTGTAGTTTCTTTTTTTATTTTTCTATAGTTTTTATCTTCATGTTTAGCTTTTATATTTTTATTACGCTATTTTTTTATGTTCATTATCTATTATTTCTTGTTTTTGATATATAATACAAATTTCATATATATATATAGATAGATAGATAGATACATATATATGACGGATTCACAACATTAAGAAGTAATTAATTTTTATTATTTATCATTAAAGCATCGTATTGTCATACAAAACAATCCTGTATATAAATTACATTCAACTGAATGCCTTAAAACGTGAGGGAAAAAAAACATTTTCAAATTTTGACACAAGTCGCCAAAATGGTCGCTATGTTTGTATTTATAATTATTTAAATAATTAGTTTTAATCAATAAATTTTCATTAATTATAATAAAATTACTTTATTGTCATCCAAAACAATCATGTATTTAAAATTTCAGCTCAATTGAGCGCTTTGAAATGTATTTTATTAACGATTGAAAATCCCACGAAGATAAATAAATAAATATATAGAGAGTGAGCTAATAGTAGGAATTGAAAAAGACTTGAGTTTTAAATGTAAATAATTTAAATTAAAATTTTATCAGTGTTAATGTTATAATTTTACTATACAAATTGAAATTGGATACTTTTAGTTTGCAAAAACATTATACAAACTATTTATTTATAATTTATTCTGGTGGTGAGGATTTTTTTTTAATTAAACATCTCTAAGTTTGTTTTATTTTTCTCTTATAGAATTATTACATCGCTAACATTTTATAATGTAACTAATATCATTGCATTTAAAAAATGGATTGAAAATGAATGAATTAATACTAATATGCTTTAATTTATACTTCTAAGTTTATATACGGTTATTAATTGAGATTAGTTTATGATATTATTACACGCGTTATTTAAAATTAAGATGAAATAAAGTAACTAAACAAAGTTAATTTAATAGAATTTATTCTTTAATTATGATTCAACTCTAACTATTCATATCGGGATTTTTGATAAAAAGTATTTCATTAGAGAAAACTTTAAATTAATTTCATTTCCTACAGTTAGCATTAGTTCGTTACTTAGAATGCATTTAATTTTACTTATTAAAAAGAAAGTCCAAGTAAATAAATGTTAGAAAATATATTTGAATATTTCGTTTTCAGCTAAGTTCTTTTATTAATTATCTGTTTTTTAAGTAAAACTCCTACCTCTTTTCTATTATAATTATTTTATGAATGATTTATCACTGTAACATTTTATAACTCCCGTATCTCGCATTGTTTAATTCCAAATTTTATCAAGCCTAACAACAATTTGAAGAAACAGTAAATGATGGAAAATGTTGTTAATTGCATTGATTTTTTGACTTCGAATGGCATAAATAGCTTAATATCGCGTAACACAACATTTTTTTTCAGATTTTTATATTAAAAGCTTTATTATGCTTATTTTTGGTATAAATTGATAGTTTTTAAAAGTAAATAGTCAGAAATCATATGCGTATTTTTGCCGTCATATAAGCTAAGGAAGATATAAACTACAATTTGCTTATTAATATTATAAAAAGTCTAGAATTTTTAAAAAGAAATTAAATACGATTTAATTTGATAAAATACAAAGATACACACACACAAAAATATAAGAGTGTGTAAAGAATATAAACATATATATTATTGATTATGATCCATGAATTAATAATTATAATTATCCTGAAACAAAAGCATAAGTGGCAGGGTAAATATGCCACATTTTGTTTTTCGCATAATCTTTTATTAAGCATGCTATTCATTCATATTCTTGATTATGTGAGAATGTTTTGTTATGCAATAATTTTCCGTGCAGAAAGAATACTTTATCTTTCAAGCATATTTAACCAACAATTATTGTGCTCAATCAGTAACTGCACTCAAAAGCAAAGTAATTTTTTGCTTCAGTCTTTACACTCATTTTCCTATTCTTATCATAGTTATTCGGATTTTTATTCCTGAGATTATTGTGATACAATTCTTGAACAAATTGAATTCCGCTTGATTTTCTTCTGAGCCATTGGGAAATTATACAAACACGCACGCACACAAGTTTACTTATTAAGACCGAATAAATTATTTCACGCATGCAGTAAACTATCGCAGAAATTGAAGATGCAATTCTTCACTATGAAACATATTTGTGTGTGTTTCCTTTTTCTTCCTAATTAATCTAAGAAAAAATTCTACTTTAATCTGAAAAACCCATCCAGAGAGTGTTTTTATTAATGCATTTTAAAGAAACCTTCATTTGCATATCTGCGTACCAATGTAAACGAGGACCATAGCAGTTGCGTGAAAGTCTCTGTAAACTTGTGGTTTCATTTCGGTGTGTCGCGTTTGAAATGTGAAAAAACAACTGCAGTCAGGCTTTCAAACCATTGATTTATTTCACTCCTCCTACGGGTCTCATTAAAAACTAAAAAAAGATACTCAGATGGAACCAGATTGCAAAACCCATCGTCCAGCAGACTTTCTTCCTTCCACCACGTTTTATCTGGCATCGGTTTTCTCCCTGTCCTGGTCCTTTCTAGTCTCGTCTCTCCCCTCGTTAGGCTGAATTTTTATTTTGGAACATGGAACGCGAAGTGTTCCTCCGTCCCATCAGTGAATAGTGAATGTGACTTGGAAACGTTGCAAGTCCTGGATGAGGGAGGAATGATCCTCCTGATTGGCTGGCTGGAGAGTTGTAGTAATCGGAGTGGAGGCAGGGGCTGACGCAATAGTCTGCAGAAGTGCCTTGAAAATTTCTTGTGTGATGTGGGATGCAGAAGGAGCATTTTGATTGGCAGTTGGAACTGAGTGAGTCGCCTCTCTAATGTCTGTACTGAAGTTGTATTAATAGGGGTGGGTGTGCTTGATGGGGTGCAGCAATGAGAAAGTTAGGAATGAGTAGTTAAGAACTAAAAATTTAGCGATTAATTCATCCACAGATGAATGATGGAGCAAATAAATTATGGTGGATTATAGAGTCTAGGAGAAGTCTCTAAGTCGTTTATGGTTATCCAGAGGGACATAATTTTCAAGGTTAATTAAATTAGAGTTGTTGATATTCGAATGAATGTCGAAGAATTTCTTAGCTAAAAAAAATTTGGATAAATTTTTTTTAAAATGATGTAGATTGAGAGGATTGTAGATATTAGAATTTTTAGTGCATCTATTTGCTTTGGTAATTGTTCTAAAATAATTGAGTTTTGAGCTATTTCCAAAATTTTAATATTAGGCTTTGCTGCATATCCCCAAACAGGACAGCCGTACAAGATCATCGACCGCAAAACAGCAGTGTAAATAAGAACTTTGTTATATACATGTTCATTTCTGAATCCCGGCAAATTAGGGGGTAAATGGCTCTTAGTGCATTCCAGAATTTATCACGCAATTGTAGAATGTGGTGTTTCCAGGTGAGATTTTTATCAAGTACAGCTCCTAAGTATTTCGTAGTCTGAGACCATTGGAGTGGTGTTGAATAAAGTGTTGGTGGTGTTACAGGCTTGATTTTCTTAGTGAATAGAACTGTGACGGTCTTGTCAACATTAATTTTTATTTTCCATTAATTAAAATAGTTTTCGAGGAGAGCCAGGTGTTTGTTTAGATCTAGTGGGATGGTTTTGCGTTTTTGTAGGTCACGAGGATTGTGGAATCGTCCACATAGAGATTTAACATTGTTTTTGGGTGAGATGGTACGTAATTTAAGTATATGTTGAAGAGAACGGGGCCTAATAATGAGCCCTGAATTATCCCGATATTTACATTGTGTGGGTGTGAAAAAGTGTCGTTGACTCTGATTTTGTAGGTCCTGTTGACTAGACATGAATTAATGATGTGGATGAGAGGGGTATGGAATTGATTAGTGATTAGTTTGCAATGAGGTTGCTGATCCAGATACGGTCAAAAGCCTTTTGGATATCTAGAAATTCCTCTCCAGTAGATCAGAATCTCTGAAATCCTGCAGAAATTTTTCCCGTAAGTCTGAGCAGTGATCTTCCCTCGTTGCCAGGTCCTACTCGATATATAGCTGGCCCGCTGCATATCTCCCATGTAAGTTCGACCTGTTGCCAGGTGCGGGTAGTAGATCCTTAGTGTCTCCAAGAGAAATAATTCATTTACAAGTATCTATTCACGTTAAGGCTACACGGTACCCTTTTTCAAAAAATTTTTCTGGAGACAGTTACAGTAAAAATAATTGCTGTTATATATTTAGATTATTTTAATAAGCTGACTCCGTAAGCAAAAAGTCAGTTGACTTATTTTACAATTTTAAAAAATTAGGAATTTTTGGAGTTGTTTCAAACTCTTATAAAATACTCAATTTTTAAAATGTTTTAGTAATTTTAAATTATTTATGATTCTTAGATTATTACAAACAATATTTAGTATGGATTTAAAAATTTATTCCATTGTTGATTTTTAATAATTATTTTTCTAGAAAAATCTGGAAAAAACACAATTTTTTTTTAAATATCAACTTTAGCATTTTTTAGAAAAATAACTAGAGTTCTCAGCCCTAAATTCATACTAACTTTTATAGAACATACATTTGGGAGTATATATAAAAAAAACTCAACGCTCTATATTAAACTTGAAAATGGCCTTAGGGATTAGAAAACACTTATATCTTCAAAATTAAAGGTCTGAGAAAAACGTATTTAAAGTTTGTAAAGTCATAATACAAAAACTTATAATGCCCGTAAAAATCTAATTTTTAATATGTTATTTTCCAATGTATGTTCTACATTAAAACACTATTTTTATTAAATATGACTGAAAATTATATTTTTAATTCAAAAAATATTTTTGCATAATATTGATAGCATTTGTTAAGACGTCAGTTTATTCAGCTTTATCTTAACCTAATATTTCCCAAAAGTTTTGAAACACGAAGCATTTATGTACAAAATAATAATGATACTAACTTAAGCTAAAAATAGTCAGGTTTGCTCATAAAATTTAATTTTTTTCTAGTTTTAAATTGGGGCAGTTTAGGAAGTTTTAGCTCTTGTCGTACGACTTTGAAATACTAAAATATAGTACTACAATATGTTTAGTATAATGTAGTTTGGTACATCAAGGAAATATTCAGTTATATCTGCAGCATTTGAATTCAGAATACTTGTATTCGGAAGTGTAATTGCAGTATCAGCTGAAGACTAATATTTAGATACATCATTTTCAGTAGTATTCCATCTCTTCGAAATATTGTTTCTCACAGAAACCCAGAACGCATTTGTCATGGCATTTTCTCTACAGGAAAAAATTAATGATAAAGCTTTTAAGTTATAGAAACTATTTTTAAAGCAAAAATTGGCCATGAAATTAATCTTTATTAACTAATTATGAGAACTTAAAAAACTCAAAACAAAATTTAGCAGAAATTATTTTAGTAATGAAAATTGGAATTAATAACCATTTCAAACTAAAGGCTCAAAAATATTTTTATTAATTTAACTTGAGTGTGAAAAAAAATGCTTTAAAAGAAAACCGAAACCAAAACCATAGCTCATAAAACTTCAAATATCTTAAAAACTAATTTCCTAACAGATCTGAAATTTCGTGGCAAGCATCTAAATGATATGGGCAACCAAAACATGCAAAAAAAACCTTTTCGGTAAAAATGAAACTTTTAGGGCACTGTGTAGCTTTAATATGGATAATAAACGAAAAAAATACTAATGTAAAAGTAAGAGTTTGGGTATTAGATGTCGTCAACGCAATTTCCCGCTATCTTTGACGTCTGAACACAGTCTCTTCTCAAATGAATCTTTTCCCGTGACATTTATTTTTATTTCTCCTAAAAGATCCTCTCTATTACCATGTTTTTATTAACTCTCTTTCGTGTTTCCCAGGTGAAATTTTGTAATTGATTTTAAACTAACTTTCCGATGAGCTGAAGACTTGAAATTTGGACCATAGCTCAGAAGTAGATGACAATGCATGAAAATGTAAAAAAAAAATAGTTAATCCCCGAAGAGGCAGACCCCGATTTCAACAGGAGCCCCGTAACTCCGGACGGAAATAACATGAATTTACGCGAACAAATACCACCTGCCGATAGAACGGTACGAGTTGAGTCTGCGTATTCAATTTTGTGGCTCTAGGGTCAAAGAGGGGCTCCAGGTTACTATGTTTCTTTATTAACTCGCTTTCTTGTCTGTCTGTCAGAAGGAATTTGTAATTTATTTTAAATTAGCTTCCCGATAAGCTAGAGACTTGAAGTTCGAACCATAGCTTAGAGGTGAATGCAAATGCATGAAAATGTAAAAAAAAGTAGCTCTAGTCACTAACCCTGGCACCCGAAGAGCCTTGTATGCTTGTTTGGGATGAATTTTATTATTGATTTTAACCTAACTTCCCGATGAGTTAGAGATTTGAAATTTTGACCACAGCTGAAAAGTGCATGGCAACAAATGAAAATGTGAAAAAAAATGTTTTAGTCTCGAACCCGAGCCCACGAAGTAGCGGGCCCTTATTTCGACAGGTGTAACGTAAATCTGGAACTGACACGAATTTGCACAAACAAAGACCACCTGTCGATAGCATGGGTTGAGTTACGTCTACGTAATCAATTTCGTGGCTCTAAGGTCAAAGAGGGGCCCCAAGGTTACCATGCTTTTTTATTTACTCGCTTTCAAAAAATCGCTTTATTGAAAATAGTGAACACTTTTTTGACCGTGTGAACGTTTAACTATTCAGCATAACAGTTAGGTGAAGAAAGCAGATTCAAATAGCCACGCACGAAAAATTCTCGTTATTGTTTATTATTAACTGTTTGAGAGATGTATTGTAACTATGCTGAATTTGAATGTGAAGTAGTTTGAATTTAGAAATGACGAACCAAAGTTGATTTGAACTAACCGTAATGCTAATTCTTTGAGTGATGTTTCACACCTAACGCAAAGCAGTTCGTTGTACTAAAGCAAAATACGAAAAATGGATAAAATTAACGGTTTTATTTATTCTAAATATTAATTATCAATTACCAATTAGACGTTATTTTAGTAAGAAGTAATTTAAATAAATTAAATAATTATTAATTACCATATTTTTATTAACTCGCTTTTTTGTCTGTCTGGGTGAAATATTGTAATTAATTTTAAACTAATTTCTCGATGAGCTAGACTTGAAATTTGGACCATAGCTCAGGAGTGTGTGACAATGTATGAAAATGTGAAAAAGGATGATGAGAGAAAGATGAAGAAAACAAAAACGACAAAAAATATGCTATTTAGACCGTTATAAAAGCATGGTATATATAGTAAAATTTTTTTAGGTAATATACTAGGTTTTAAATGCTGTCAAATATTTGGAATTTATGATTATTGACATGTCTAAACAGTGTCTGGTGAAAATGATTTGCTGAGAGTACTTATTCACTTAACTGGCCTTTAATGTCTAAATGAAGTGTTTTTCTGTCTTTTATAATGCCACTTGTTTATAGGCAAGTAATTTATAAAATATAGATGATGAAGTTGTAGTATTAGGTTGGGGAAAAGAAATCCATTATTTTTGCATGAAAATCAAGTTCTTATTTAACATGTTTCGGATTGTCCGATTTGAGACCAGTATGCACCGTTTTGGCGTATAAGTTGTTGCCATTTTAAAGGCAGATTCATAATGCCTCTCTTATAAAAGTATTGGTCCTTATTGGTGAAAAACTCTAGTAATCAATTTTCACAATTTTCTCTTAATCCCAATTTCTTATCACTCAGGAAGTTTTGCAATGCGAGAAAAACGCGGTAATCACTTGGTGTTAGGTCCAGACTATAAGGGGATGCATTAAAACTTCTCAACTAAGCTCTCAGAGTTTCTGGTGAGTCATTATAGACGTGTGTGACCTGGCGTTGTCCTAATGCAGGGGTGGGCAGACTTTTACATGTGATGCGACGCTATTTTAACTTTGTTTAAATTCTATAACTTTGAACCCAGATTCCTAATTTCACATCGCATCATGACAATTAATTAAGTTAACTAATTCTAAAATTAAAACACTCATCTCACAATAAATTACACACTGATCGTATAGTTTTAAAACATTATTAAATTTATTTTTAAGCACAAGTATCTGGAAATTTACTTCACTGCAAGATCAAAATTTAACTTAGCTTGAGAGAGGGATGAGCAGGGGAATGGACATGGTTGATGCCCGGAGTCACCGTAGTTTTCGTGATTGTCTCTAGCTCTGGGATTGGCTCTGTCTCTCTCAAAATCGGGGTGCGTCCCGTTTTATTTTACGACTTTTCACACAAAAATCCTAGAGCGGACTCTTTGTCTTGTCCACTTAATTGTCTCTGATTGGTCCAGAGACCAGCGCAGAGTTACATCATTCAAAACCCTGAGGGTTTAATGAACTTTCGTGAGCGCGGGAAATCTTTTGACGCGCCCCGTAATTTATGGGTCTAGTGACCCCCAGACGCGGGAACCTTTTTGGCACAACCTTGTCGAAGGAATTCCACCCTCCAGTGAGGAAAAAACAATCTGAGTCCAAAAAACTGACTTTGAAATTTTGAGGTCTGCTGAATAATTCGTTCTGGCCTCCCATCACATGACACTGTCTACTTTTAATTTTTTTACGGTGTTGCGGTTCACCATGCGACGTAGGTGCAATGAGCAAAAAAAAAAAAGAAAACAAGGAAGAAAAAAGCTGAACACAATATTTGTATTATAAAAATAATAAATACATTGTGTACTTACCTACATAATTACAGCAGAAAAACCTACTCTTTTAAAACTACGTTTTAAATAAAACGCAAAATGCGGACATAATAATTATTGACATAAATTTATTATTAAATGATGCATTTTCAAACAATTCACAATACATCACAGATTAAATAATTTTCATTTAAAGTTTAATCTCAATAGACGACTTAGTCTTCATTTTATCCGCCCCAATCCTGAATATCTTGGTATATAATTACTAACTACTAATCTTACACTGTATTCTAAGTGGTCGTCTGTGAAACTGGCATATGTTGCCTTAATTATATTCTCCATTGAAAATGTAGATTTACACTGGTAGGTAGAGCGAAAGAACGATATTAAATTGCAGCTTTTTTAAACGCATTGCAGCTTTTTTAAATTTGGGATACTTTACTTCGACTAATAGATTCCAAAAGTTATTCTTCACAAAGTACTCTCTTTAGAAAGAAAAAAACTTCGTTTTCCTCGAGAGCTGAAAAGAGCATGTAACATATATTTAGTTACATTTTTCACATCAACACTACTAAACGGATAATCCATGAATGCAACTTTTGTGTGATTCTTGTCTAGTAAATTCTTGAAAACGTTTCTCAAAATTGGGTTGGAGTTTTATTCTCGGGTGTTTCTACAATCTTGATTGGCATCTGTGTTTCTTTTAATATGCGCGTCTAAGGTTTTATGTAAAGGCGGTCACCCCAAAAGGTCTTGGTGGTCCACCGGTAGACCGCGATCGACGTACTTCTCACCCCGGTCCTAATGGAACGTAACACCTCTTATGTTAGCCAATTCTGGCCGTTTATGGTCAATCGCTAGCTTCAAACGGTTCAGTTGTAGACAGTAGAGATCGGAAATTAGCGTTTGACAACACACGCGAAAGCATCTCATAATAAATTATTCCTTTCCAGTCCCATCAAATACACAGTAAAAACTTCCCGGCCATTAGTCCTATTTTTGGCCACAATTTTAGCTGCTTCACCGCTCTTTGAAGACAACCGTTTTCGCACAATATTGTCGTATGTGACCCATTTTTCATCTGCAGTCACCATTCCTTTAAGAAATGGGTCGATTTCATTCCGTTTGGTGAAGGCTTAGCAGATGGAAATTCGATCCATCATGTTTTTTGTGTTAATTGGTGAGGCACCCAAACATTGAGTTTCTTTCAGATTCCAGCTCTGCGCAAATGGCTTAAAACTGTTTTATGGTCAATCTTTAGCTCTTGGGTGATGCTACAACTACTAAAATGCTGGTCAATTTCGATTGTTTCTATGATTTTATCCACATTTTCGATGATGGGCCTGCCGGTGCGAGATGCATGTTAAACATCAAAAATGCCTGAAGGAATTGACGAAACTAAAATTGCGCGTAATTAGCTTTTACAGTATCGACATCATAAACACCATTCAGAATTTCATTCGCCTGGCTTGCATTTTCACCTTTATCAAAGGAAAACTGTAAAATGTACCGAATTTTCTCTTTGAAAACTTCCTTTTTAACACCCTGTAACTCACAACTGAATGGCGCAAACAAAAAACAGCAAAAAGTGTGACACACAAAAAAAAATCACAAACAAGTGGAATTATCACCTTGACAACGAACATAAATTTGAAATTGTTTGATCGATGCTTCCCGAGATATCGACACTAGATATCGTATTTCTTTTCCCCATCCTAATATAATGAATACGAATGAGAAATGCTGTATCGGTAAGAAATAATATAATTTTATGAAAAAGTTATTTTTCCTACAACTAAATCTTATAAAAGTTTTGCAACTCAAGTCTAAAGCCTCATTTATTTGGATATTTTTTCACGTTTGATAAATATCTTTTTAAAAATTAGATACTTTTTCCCTTTTAGATTCAGTAGAACTTTTAAATATTTATTTTCGGTATGCCATTTCATAATTTCCAATGTTATGCTAAAACACAATTTTTAGTAACAGTGATGGTTATTTTATAAGTTATTATTTCTTGTCTCAAAAGTACAGCTGTATAGCAATAACAATTCACTCAGAAGAACTGATTAAATGACAAAAAAATAGTAAACACTTTTGGAAATTCTTAGCACCTGTATCTTTGTTTTGTTTTCTGTAGATATATTTTCAATAATAATATAAAGTGTAATTAAAGTCAATTGTACTATAAGTAATATATATATATATAAATCGTAATCCAAGTAAAAAAATGTGTGATAAATATAGTAAGTATTCCATATACCATCAATAACTTAAGAACGAATACGCTTCATTATATGAACTAAATAATTAAATAAATTTATAATTTTGAGTGATATTTACATAGTCGAAGATTAACTTTCAAAAATATCAATGGATTTTGTTTAATTTAAAAATATAATGAAAGATATATATATATATATATATATATATATATATATATATATATATATATATATATATATATATATATATATATATATATATATATATATATATTATAAAAGTAACTGTCTATTTTCATAAACAGAAATGTAACTAGATACCATCTTAATTTTAACAAACTATGTATGGGAAAAAATCCTTGTTTGATAAATATAAAATGCTTCTACACTTTTAAATATATTTAATATAAAGATATATACCTTCAAATCTATATTATAAAGTCTACATTCTTTTTGAAACAGTTTATCCATTAGAAGTAAGCATTATCACACCGGAAGCACCAATGCTGGCAGGAGGTCAGCAGGATGTCATTTGCGAGACCAAGGGATCTAGGCCCAAAGCAATGATGTCTTGGTGGCTAGAAAGAAAGGAAATTAGAGCAGCGACTTTAGACACTCCTACGGAAGACGAAAACTTAACTCTTAGCACTCTACGTTTTACTCCAAAACCTGAAGACAACGGCAAAGCATTGATCTGCAAGTCTGTCAACCCCGTGTTGCCAAAAACTACTCTTCAAACTGAAGTAAAGCTTGAAGTGCAGTGTAAGTAACTTATATAAATGTTGAATAAATTTGAAGCACCGAAGCGTCTTAAACATTGTGTTCAAAGTTGGTGAGATAAATTATCATTAAAACTTATTTCCTCTTAATTTTTTAAAAAGCTGTAAATTGCATTTGCATCAAATATAAACATTAGTATAATCTCTTTATTTTCTGATGTTAACGTAAAAATTAATTCAAGGAACGCATATGTATATATGTATATATATATATATATATATATATTTAAATATAGAAAAACAATCACAATTATCAATTTAAAAATTGAAATATATGAATATAAAATACCAAAACACTTAGAATATCAATGGCGAATATAAAAGGTAATGTTCCATCATTTTCCAACAAAATTAAAAAATTATAAAATAAAATAAAAATTTATATATATATATATATATATATATATATATATATATATATATATATGTATATATATATATATATATATGTATATATATGTATATATATATATATATATATATATATATATATATATATATATATGTATATATATAATATATATATATATATATATATATATATATACATATATATGTATATATATGTATATATATATATATATATATGTATATATATATGTATGCATATATATATATATATATATGTATATATGTATATATATATATATATGTGTGTGTATGTGTGTGTGTATGTTTGTGTGTGTGTGCGCTAATTTATTACGGATTACTTCTGAACTTCCATCATATAATTTTAATTAAATCTCTGAATAATCTTTAGCAAAACTTATATATTAAGACTTTAATGTATCTGATGTGTGTGTTGTTCGAATAAAGTACAAAAACTGACTGAATAAAAAACTTGTAGCAAAAAATAATATAAATGTTATATCTTTTCGGAAAAAAGGGGCTTCATAAGATAAAGTAGAACATGTTAGCTGCTGGTATAAGCAGGTAAATGAGAATCATCCATCAATGGAATTTTCCACGGAATTATCACTTCCTGGTAATTGAAAATTCAAGAAAAGGAACCTTTTTTAAGCATTTTTATAACTTTCTTTCTCTATTTTTTAAAAATAAAAAGGGGTTTTTAATGGACAATGCGTGGTTTAATAAAAGCAGAAATTCCAAATGCCCTACTTGAAAGAATTGGATTTCATATAACACAAAATGCAACTCATCAAGATGGTGCTATCCAGACGAGCTGAAAAACAGTTTATATGATGAGCATGAATTGAAAACAAAACGCTAACAATATCATAGTCATTGAATATTTTATTTAAGAAACATTAACTAAAGCAATGAGAAAACCAATTCATGCGTTCGCTGATCTCGGTTCTAATGCAAACTTTTATCCAGGTAGATATTGATAAGTAGAATTAGCAGATGTGGTACGGGCTTTTTCTTGCTACACATGTTCTAATACTCGAGATAAATCGATTCCAGCATGCTCTATTGGGAAGAGGTATGGAAATCGGGCTGGATATAACAAATGAGCCTGGAACTTGTAGAAAGACAAAGTCAAGTTATAAATAATGTCGTTTGCAGTCGGACATTAACGTTGAAATGTAATCCCAGAAATCCATGAAATAAGGAGCAATAGTATGTGATGTAGAATTTTGTAGACGTATTTCGTATTGTTTGTGTATCGTGGTTGGCATGAAAAAGGATCTAAAAGGAAATAGGTTTCCAAATTTTAACTCTTAATTGTGAGAGGGAAGAGGGGCGAGCAATTGTCAGGTGAGTATTTCTCTGCTATCCTGAACTTCTTCCGACGTTCTTCTATGTCGTCGGGGCTCAGTTTAATGATAGATACAATGCTAAAGACAGTTTTATTCCGTTTCTTGACATTCCAGATTTTATATATATATATATTTCTCGTTCTACAAACACGTCTAATTGGTGTGAATCTGTGACAGTCAGTTTGCGGAATGGCCTCCATTATCTTAGACCCCATTCTCAATGTCGCTTGTAGATAGTTCTTGCAGTCCCTATTGTTCTGGTTACATGCCAATCGCTGAAAAGAGTGCTGGGGAAGCAATGGACATCGATCGGATAACCACTCTGTCCTTGTGGTGCGACGTCACTCCTTATCGATCAATATTTCCAAACTCTCTTTATGGCCATGAATCAGCCATTATAGCCAACATCATTAAATGGTAACATCAATCCGACCCAAATATCAAGCGTCTCTAAGATTTGACTACCCTGATCCCTTTAGGCTAATATCACGCTCTCTCTCAATTAGTTACATTTGACCACACTATTCACGAATTCGTCAGCAAGGCATTTGCAGGTTCCACGGGAATTGATGGAATAACTTTCGTAAGGAACTTATTTTTTTGCACATTGTATTATTATATTTGTTATTCACCTTTCAAACGCGCTGGTAATCAAGTAAGTCAGTCATTGTCCACCAACATCTAGCCAGTTGCTAATTCTTTTGTGTATTGTATGTAATATCCTCTCATTCGAAGAATTCCTTCTTGGTGATCTTATTTAGTGCTACAGAAAATATTTAAGTTTTTATTCAATAGAATTGTTTCAAAATGAAAATGGCATAAAAGTTAGTTTCAAAATTATTAAATTTTTAAATATGAATATAAAAACTTTTTTTTTCTTTCTGAAGGTAACAATTTGATATAATGTAATATATAATCTCCACCAAAACAATTTAACAAATTCTCAATTTATTAATTATTATTCTATATATCAGGGTTTCTCAATATCAGGGATTCTATATATCAAGGTTTATATCAGGGTTTCAGAAACTACGTGGGGGGGACTCAAGCATATTAAAAATTCAAAAATGAAATATTTTTTTTTAATTTACAGAAAAGAAGCAAAACAAAATACATTCTGACATAATAAAAAATAAAATGCGCATTTACACTGATATATTACACTTATAAATGTATCAGTACTACTGCACAATGTGTTTGACAATTAATTCAACAATACTAAATTAAAAACAAATTTAATAATTACCCCCATGAGTCTGTCACATATAAAATTATTTTCAAAATTTGATACTTATCTTGATCATTTGTACGGTTTATAATTAAAGACGTATTGGGGCTTTAGCGTTGAAGTATAGTATTAGTGATTTCAATACATTTTTGTTGTACAGAGTGAAGCACGATGAAAATTATGATTGAAATTTGAGTCACCAATATTGGAATTTTGAGAAGCACCGTTTTATAATAAATGAGTGTATACTTAATTATTTGAAATCAATATTTCCCCTTTATCTGTGTTATTTTAAACTGAATTATTTTTATAATTTAATTAGCAATTTATTTTTAACAGCTTCTAATTAAAAAACAAACGTTTTAAATTTTAAATTAAACTTTTTAACAGTGTCTGATTAAATCAAGCGTTTTTGGAAGAGAGAATTAATAAGAATTAACTACTAAAGTGGCTGAATTAAAATTAATTGAAACAGGTTTAAACCAAGCAAAATGGAATGAAATTCACTCAATAAATTACTGTATACATACAGAATATTAATATAACCCCAAAATTGTACTTTAAATTTTTATTACATGGTAACAACCCTATAGTAACAGTTAAGAAAAAAATCTAAATTATAAAGCAGTGGTTTTAATAGAAGTAATAAATGTTTTTATTAATGAATTAAATTTAAACTTTTTCATTGTCCCAGTCTTGATTAATATAGTGTTGCATGATGTAATTCAATGAAATGATAAGAGGGTTTCCTCAACTTATGTATAGTCTATACCAGTGTCTCTTTTTTATATTTTTTCATAAGTAATATGTAACAAAAAGACAACACACCATTAGAATTGATTGCATTTATGTAATTGAATAAATAGTTCAAGTTCTAGCCATTATACGCGTAACCATTCTAGCACTCGTATTATCATGTTTGCTGTTAAAATAGTGCCAGTCAATAATATAACATTAATTTTTTCTGTTTTATAAACCAAGTGTCCATAATTAAATGTGAAATTCACAGAAATACTGTAGCAAATAGTGATGAGCAGAATTTTATGAAGTTTGGTGATGACATAATGAGTTTAGGGAAACTTTTTCCAGTTAAATTAAAAATCATTTCTAAAAGTGCTGTTACATGCATATTAAAACAATTAACAAAAAGCATTCAAATATACTTATCTCATGTAGAATGAGAGTGTGTGACAGTTATTTTAACGTCTCATTCTAAAGCAATATGAGGATTATTAGAGAGGGACCTCGTAATTTTAAGCCTCATTAAAGTGATGAGGACGCCACCTGAGCCCGCACCATCTTTTCAAACTACCACAATAAGCTACGAGGAACGTGTTGAGCTCAACATATTTAACACGCACCAGTTTCATCTACATGTCAAGTCTTCAGTGTCAACAAGACAGAAGCCCGCTCCCCGCTACTTGCATGTTGAAAAAAAAAAAATCATTTGCAATACACACACGTTCAATTTGAAAATAGTGTTTACCATGAAATACTGCACATGCATAGCGTACTAAACCCTTATGAGAAAAATAGAAGTGATATGGAATAACGGTAGACCAAAAGCGTGAGCCTAAATTTCGTTAAGCTTCAGGTCTAGGGAAATGGCAGATAAACTGCAGGCAAAAGAAAGCTAACAATTATGACATCAATAAAATGTTAGAGAAGTACATGTTTTGCACAAATGATTATGTATGGGATGCTTTATTTTGTGTAAATAATGTTGATGAAATCCACCACGGGCTTCCAGACCCGAAACCATGAACTGTTGCAATGATGATATGTACCTTTAGCTGGTATGCTGTACATCACATGTCCATTGTTCTATGTACTTCAGAAACATATGGACCCGGCATAAATTTGGAAAAAGAGTCACAACATACACAGCAAGGATTCAAGGATGCAAGGATGTGTGTTTTAAATTTAACTAAAGTAATAAAATACATAATCATATTAATATTTATTCGTGGTAGAGATACATGCTTAAAATTGATGAATTTTAAAAGTGATTATAATAGCTTTAAGAAAATATATAAAAAAATGTTAGCTAGCATATTTTCGGGGTATTTGCAGTGATAGTATTGAGTTAAAATATACGAAAGCAATGCTTATATAATTGTCTATTAGCGAAATTTTCTTTTGGATTTATTTATATATTCCCATTTAGCCTTTCTAACGGATATATCATATCAACCACTTTATTTTGTGTTTTATGTTATCTTTCTATTCCACTTGTTTCGGATTTATATTATATTTCAAGGAATTGGAGATGAAAATTAGTGCCTTTCTCATTACTATATGATAAAAATTCTGGTCTAACATTTTTCAAAAAAATTTACATTTGATGTAACAAAATCAAATGAATATTTTTTATCAGAATGAATCTCACTCATTGTCAGTGCATCAGTACTTAAGAACCACTTAAAATTGTAAGAAAATATTGATTCATTTTGGTTGAAATAATGATGGATTTGTCAACTTATAAATATCAGTCATAATCATCTCTATTTCATTATCAGTTTTTTCAGGATTCTTACTATTAACACGTTTATACAAGGTTTTCAACTTTAATGTGAATCATTCTTAGAGGAAAATTAGGGTATTTTTGAATCAATTCCTCAAATGCGATTCTCTAGTATAACCTTCCGAAAGAAAGTTGATTGCTATTGAACACCAATCAGTGGTCATTGAATCCAAAACGTTGGAATAGTATTAACAACTATTCTAGTGCCAGCAGCACTATGAATAAGTGTGATTTCAGTGAAAATATTCCCCATAATGTTATTTCCTTGGTATAATACAGAGGAAACGTTGAACTATAAAGTTCAAATCGATAGCTAAAATATTTCACTATAATTCCTTTTAGAAACTTGTGATATGGCAAACTATCATTGTGCATTCATTTATAGAGCGAACGCTTTTAACGTGATAACCCTACAAAGGGGGCGCAAACGAATCGGAAATTCGAAAATAAAAGATTATTTAAAAAAATCATCAGTTTACTAAAAGGAAACAAAACAAAATGTATTCAGACATAATAAAAAATACACATTAACTCAGATAAAGTATACTTATAAATGTATCAGTACGGTACAATATATTTGATACTAAGTATCAATGCCAAGTTAAGAACAAGTTTAATAATTACTAGTGATTTTTCAATAAGCTTATCATACAAAAAATTTAATACTTATCTTGATACTTTGTACGGTTTAAAAATTATGGTTGTATTGTAGCTTTAGCGTCTCAAAGTGTGTTATACATTATTACTACATTCAGCACATTGTTATTACATGGGGAAGGGTAGCGCGATAAAAATTATGATTGAAAATTGGGTTGCGAATATAGAATGTTTGAGAAGCACTGGATTATACTGATTAGCAATGCTGGGAAATATATATATATATATATATATATATATATATATATATATGTATGTATGTATATATATATATATGTATGTATATATATATATGTATGTATGTATATATATATATATATATATATATGTATGTATGTATATATATATACTATTTTTAAGTCTCTAAACATGATTAAGTTTCCCTTTTTTAAAATTATTTTCACACACACAGTCATGCTTTTTAAAAAGATTATTATTTATATCATTGTTTAATACTGGATGAACAATATTTTATAATTTTCAACTGTACAGTTGGATTTTATTTTTAAAATGTAAAGTAAAGTTTAATTATAATTGGTTTTCTATGCAATTTCTTTTCATTTTGGATGGAAAGTACATTAAAAATTGCATATGTCTCAAAAACGTATCCTATAAAATTAAAATAAAAGATTCAAACTCACGAGTACTTTATTTTTTTAAGTACTCTTAAGTAATAAGGAGCACTTTTTTATGAAGAAATGTAATACTTTCTAGAATTTTATAGAGGCAGCCTGCTTAAAAATTCGTTACTACAGAAGCCATTTTATTAAAAGAAACACACTATTTGAATGCATAAAACTATGTAAAAGTGGGATCTTCCGTTTTTGCTGGATAAATATGATTTGTTTTATTTAAAAAAATACTTTTTTTATAAAAACTTCTGTCTAAAAGTTAAATATTCAAAAAGAAGAACACTTTTTTTAAAAAAGGAACCATTGTAAATAATTATATTTATTATCATTTATACGTGTCTAATTTGCTCTGAAAAGCAGTAATAATTTGAAATTTTAAGCAAAATATGTTTTGTTTATTTAATAAATATCTAGCTCATTCTTAAAATCCTGGAGCCGCATTCGAAGTAAACTAGAATAAAAAAGAATTTTGCGTCCAAATTAAAATGTATTGAAATGTCAATATATATGTACACGGAAAAGAAACTGAGATATGTTTTCCTAATAAAATTTAGTAGAAGATTTCTTCAGCAAAAATAACTTTCAGTTTAATTTTGTCAGGTAAAAAATACTCAATAAACTTGATTGAGAGTGTACACATCATTGTAGTACAGTGATTCTCTTATTTTTCTGGAGGAAAGGGTGATGCTTTTGGTATTTGTCACGGAAAAAACTTTAAAAAAACAATAGACATTATTATGTTTGAAAAAGGTAACTAGTCTTGATTTATGTTTGCTGATATCTATTTTCATGAAGCAGTAAAAAATATGTAACCTAGAAATGTAGAATTGAAAAAAATGTTTTTATACTTTATCTTTTTCTTTTAAGTTGTCGTCATATTTTAAACTAGCTTGACATATTCTTTCTTTATTATAAACGTTTACAATATTGTTATCAAAAATTTTAAATATCTATAAACATATTATAAATGATTTACAATAAGAGATACAAGATTTTTTTGGTTTAAGGTATCCGACTACGTTCGAAACCCTGATTTTAAAAAAGCACATGAATGGATAATTTTTGTGTGATTTAGTGTCGCTACACATTAGAATACATGCATAAAATTGTTTTAAGGACATTTTGACAAAAAGAAAATAAATACAATATTTGGGCAAAAACTTAACTTATAATAACCTTTTTTCAAAATGTTCTCCTTTTGTCAAAAATGATTCTATTATAATAATATTTTGCCTGTATATAGCTCAGACCTCTGTACAGAGGCTCGACTATGATTTTTGAAATTTTACATTATTGTAAGAGTTGCAACCAATTGAAATAATTATCGGCGTTTTTTTTCTTAAAATTTCTCCTCTCTGTTGTCGCAAAACATGGATAAAACCACTTCTAAGTTATATATTTCAAAACTTTTAGTTGAGCCTCTGTACAGAGGTCTGAGCTATGGACAGGCAAAATATTATTATAATAGAAGCCTTTTTCATATAAGGAGAATATTTTAAAAATGGGTCATTCTATGTTCATTTTTTGTCAAAATATTGCACTTAAATAATTTTTTATTGTAATAAAATTCTTAAGACAATTTTATGCACATTTTCTAATGTAAGTGACAATAAATATAAATATTATCCATTTATACGCTTTTGCAAAATCATGGTACCGAGTGTAGTCGGATATCTCAATGCAGTAAAATTAATTTCTAGTAGAAATATAGCATCGCATTAAAGTAAATTAATGCAGTGCTTTTTTAACTCTATTGGAAAAAGGTAATTAATTTAAAAAATCCATAAATGTGTTAGTTTAAGTATTAAACGTTCTTCTCAATTTAATTATAAATTATGACCCTATTCTTATGGAGGTTAAAAAGTATTATCTTTCACATTGGATTATGTGATTGAAGAGATTAACTATAATAATTTTGTTTCTTTTCTATTGAAAATTTACTTTAAATTATCTTAAATACATTATGATTACATTTTTTCTAGATCCTCCTATTTTGAATTTAACGTTTGGTCCAACAACCAGGGAAGATGACGTCAAAGAAGGAGCAAACATATACCTGGAATGCAGCGTGAATTCCAATCCATCTATATATAACATTTCATGGGAATTTGAAGATCGATTACTGTCTACAAACACAGCTATGGGAATCATTATTTTGAATCAAACTTTGATACTCCAGAAAATCAGAAAAGAGCATCAAGGGAGATATAGCTGTTCTGCATATAACTCTGTTGGAAAGGGATCTAGTAATACACTTTATCTACTTGTGCAATGTAAGTAGGTTGAATCGCATGGATTTATGAAGTAATATTTTGATATAAAAATTATTTCTTCCGTTCACAGTGCTTGCAACTTAAATAAATTAGATAAGATTTATCTTAAATTTTAATATTGATTTTCATTACTAGTAATAACAAATCAAGGTTTCCAATTATGTAAATATTCATATTTATCTTAAAGAAAACAAATTGAAAAATATACAGCTAATATATGAATCATATCCCCACTCCCTGTTGTTGCATGTTTTAGTGCATACGCGTGCAAAACGAGCAATATTTCAATATTATGTTTCATAAATAACCAGGTTTGAATGGTTATAGTTTTAAAGTATAGAGGGTGATTCGCTACCAGACGGACAAACTTTCAGGATATGTAGGGGTACAGAGATGACTCAGAATCACATAGGAATGCAGGATCGCAAATGCCGTAGTTATGAGTTTTGGTACAAAGGAGGAAAGAAAATAAACAGAAACAGCAACACATTAATGGGACAGAAAAACGTTTATTGAACTATTGCACTACGACATGTATTCGAAATTATGACCAGAAATCGATTGGCAGGTCTCACACCTACGATTTATGGAATTCTTTGTATTATGCAAGATTTCTGGTATGTCACGTATGATCCCAGCTGCTACAAATATTAGAGAGATGAGGTGTTCAACTGAAGAGAAGGACGTTTCGTACACCAAACTCTTCACGTGACCCCCAAATAAACTCCATGTATGATGGTTACGGTGATCTGGCTGGCCAATAAACCTAACCACCACGAACTATCAATCACTGTCAAAAGGTTACTTTGAGATGTTTTTCGCGGACGTGAGCTCTCTAATATGGAGGAGCCAGACATGCTGATACCATAAGGAGCCGCGCAACGACAGTGGAACATGCACTGAGTCAAGAAGTTTGGGCAGTACTTGTTGCAAGAATATCAAGTACGTCTTACTATCCCTGGGACTGGGCTAAAGATACTGCCCAATGAGGTAGTCTACATCAATACTAGCCTACCATTGATAGATAAATGATATTGAGCAGCACGATGAAGCTACACATGAGCGCTATGTTGATTAATGTATTTCCTTTCTTTTCCTCTGATTCTTAGCCCCATAGCTTACAACTACGGCATTTACGACCTGCATTCCTACGTGATTTCGAGTTGTCTCAGTAACCCCCTACACACTCTGCAACTTTATTGGTCAGTTCATCTTGAATATATATATATATATATTCAGACTGGATTTTTTTTCCATACAGTTAAGAAGATAGTGTACTCAGAGATTCATACATTTTTTTATTTATTTGGTGATTAGAGGTTTCTGTTATATAATTATTAAAGAAAGAGCATTATTGTTTCACTTGAAATTTTAAAAATAACCACAAAGCAGAGGAAATGTTATTATTTGAATATATCAATTTGTATCCACAACTTTTATTACTTTATAAAGTACAGACCTTATTCGTTCAATTATCGTAGAATCCGCCATATAACGCGCACTGCTATACTTTCAAGCTGCAGTTTTTAATTCTTATGTATATTTGCCGTATAACGCGTATACCCATTTTTACGAAGAAACCTGACATATACGTTTGCAATGCTTTTATGTTTTGAATTTATTTAGTCAAATGTTGCTCTCAGCTTTGGAAAAAAAGTATACTTCTAAGCCTACAACCCTTTTTTTTTCATCAGGGAATATCATTATTCCAAATAAACAGTATTTCGATCTTTGTAGAGAAGTCTATTTTTTCTATTTCTATTTATTTTAAAACCCTCATTTTTATACTAGACATATAACGGCACCCTAACTTTCACTCTGAATTTGTTGTGTTAAAACTGAATTTTGTGTTGCATTATGCGCATGACTTTAAGGTACATTTTTTTTCTTTATTACATAAATGTAATGAGCTTGCAAGTTGACTATAAACATCGGAAACATATAAAAGTAGTTTATTTAGAAGTTACTTATTTCTCCCTGTGTGAAGGGTAAGGTATAGAAGAAATATTCATATCACATATATAAGCATATTTTTCAATGGTCGGAAAAATGAATTTAATTTTGGAATTAGAAACGGTTGAATTTTGGCTGGTTTTTGATTGTTATATTAGTTTTCGTTATATTCATATTTTCAAGTGATAATTTTGAAACACTTTCTCAGAATTAAATGAACTACATTACTTTGAAATATAACATCATTTTGATGTTACATAACATACGCAGGCTTATAGCATGTTTTATTTTTCGAAAAGTACATATATTTTATAATAATTTAATATATTTTCATTTAACATTTCAGAATTTTAATTTAAATTAAGATAAATTTCAATACATTCTCTATACAGCAATTGGTTATTAAATTTCCCAAGGAAATGTAGCGAAAATGAAAAAAAAAATATTCTGACTAACATAATTGTTATGGAATATTAATTATAAAATGAATGATGCAGGATTTGAATGTGACAGTGAGCAATGTACCGCATGTTTTCGTGCATAAGAAGAGTACCTTTGGAACTTTTTAAAGCTTAAGTGTGGAGGTCAGCTTTTATACGGATATATTAACCTTGGAAAAAGTGTTTTCAGAAAGAAAAGAAAAAATATTCTTTTAATGCTTTTTTTTATGAGTTTTGAATGCAATAGTTATAGAAAAAATGCTTCACAAATCCTTCAAAGTCAGAAACAAAAAAAAAATCACGATACCTAGAGGCTTTTAAAGTTCATATTCACTTACTGAGTTATACCTGAATGCGCTTGGTAATCATGAGCTATTCCTCCAGGGCAGACCATGTGTAGCCTTTTTTAAATTTTGCATATCCCCTTATTCAAGATGTATTTCCTCTCCACCTTTTGCACTTTTTTCAGTTACAAATTTCATTGCCGAACTCTTAAAAGTGACTGAGTGAGTGAATATTAACATCTCAATGTCAGCTACTTGAGGGCATTGCGCGACGCACCTTGAAATTTTTAACTATGATCCCCGAAATTTTGAGTATCAACCATACTATATAATGGATCATGCAGCATAAATACACTTCTAAATATTTGATATGTTCGGATTCCATTTCTTCCTAAGAAACTGTACAAAATTTAATCTTGGAGTAATATTCTTGCGGATACCCAAAATGACCTTAAAATTTTTAAGCACTCAAATATCTTCCTTCTTTTTTTTTTTTTTCTAGTATTGTTCGTGTTCATACTCGAATTTCTGGAAACAAAGGACTCATTTCTTGGGAAAGTCTACAATCAAGGGGGCAGTAAAATATCAGTATTTCAAAATCGTTTTGCAAGGGAAAAAAATCTGTGAAAAAAGTAATTTCAATCTTTGGAACACTCAGTACACACAATCTGATCAGATTGGATCAGATTTTCTGATAACTTTTACAAATCATAAAATCACCAATTATTTACTGGGTATGGTATTTTCAAGTTTATATCAGCAGGTTTAATCTGCGCTCTTTGAAATTTTGTGGCTGCAATGTTGGTGGTGAGGGAAAGAGAAAGAGAGAGAGAGAGAGTTGGACATCTTATCTATATTTCTGTCTTTTTTTCAAATTTTAAGAAAAATAAAATGCTTTAAAGTTTTAAATTGCATGATCTTAAAAAATTAACTGGCTTCCTAATTTTTTTCAGCTTGTTTCAAGTAAAGATTCATTCACATTATTTTGTATCATCATTGATTGTATTTTGTAAAGCTTTCCTTTCTTTGTTTCTGTAACTTCATTGTATCTGTTTTGTTAAGTAATTGTTTTATTTTTTAATGCACTTTGTATTTGAAAATTATTTGCTTTTGTTATTTGCTTTGTATTTTATTAATCTTATTTTATTTGTATTTTATTTATTTAGTTTTATTTATTTAATTTTATTTGTATTTTATTTATTTAGCTTTATTTGTATTTTATTTATCTTATTTTATTTGCATTTTATTCGTCTTGTCTTCAATTATCCCTCCGCTAGGCACGCGTCAAGAATTCTCCCCCCTCCCTTAGGAGCGGGGCATCTCTCAGATGCATCACCTCGTACTTGTATTTTAAGAGTATCTAATCATTTTATTGGTGATATTTGACATTAAAGCGTAATTTCATATCTAAAACATTGACATAAGCTGCAGTGTTTGTTCCTCAAACTCTTAATATTTTTTTATCTATAGCATTACCTTCCTATCAAAATAATGGGTTTTTACTGAAGTAATAGGTAATACATAGAAGTACCTATCAACCTGTAGCACCCAAATCATTCAATTACCATTAGAAATTAAATGGTTCAAAGAAAATCTATGGTGTTTTAAAAGAGATGGAGAGAAGAACAGGAGTGTAGTCCGAGAGAAAAAAGGGGAAAAGGTAGGTCCATGCGTGAATTTGTGTATTGAAAAATTAAGAAAATACGTAGGAAAACTGAGACCTTTGGTAACCATCTAAATGAGCAAAACTTATTCCGACTATAAAAAATAAAAAATGCATTTAATTCTGATTTTTTAATGAGATATTTGAAACCAAGCTTGTATCAGTTACTGAAAAACGTATGTTACACATGTCGTAATACAATATATTTAAGATATAACCAGAAACTTAAATCTAAACAAAAAAAGAAAAAAACATAGCAGTGGTAATGGGTGGATATCACTGTCATCTCTGTCTATTTACATTTTGAGATCCTTTGTTACAATCTTCATAAATCACCTTACAATGTACAATACATTTGTTTTGTTTTTTAATATTTTGCCCATAAGAAGTTTGACAGTCCTCTTTTCTTGATCTCCTAACAAGGGGAATAATACTTTCTTCTCAGTTTTTGGTGTTGTTTCTATTGATTACATATGTTTTCAATCCTTAGTTGCAATGAACGAGGCATCTGAATGTTATTCATAGGTCGTATTCAAGCGCCAACTCTCAGATGTATCTCAATCCCCAGCAAAACAAAAAAAAACATCTCAAACAACACATACTTATTTCTAGTTATTTTAGTATAAAACAGAAACTACATTCTATTTTACAGAAAAGTATGAAAATTAACAAAACATTAGGAAAGACATAAAACAAAAATACGCTGTTAGGCAAGTTCCATTTATCAGAATCAAAGGCTCCCTGCCATTCAAAATTTGAAGCGTTTAATTGCATCCTTTTGAAAATGAAGCCTAATTCAAATGATAAAAGTCGGATAGAAGAAGGAAAGGCACGTTCCCCCTCACTATGTGGACGCAACCACAAAATTATTTTTACTATGCATCTAAGACATTCGCGTTCCTTACGGAGTGTTAAAAAACCAAATGAAAAAAGAGCATAGAAAATAACACAATTATATCTAATGAGCTTGCTTATATTAGATAACAAAATAGAGAAAATGTGGAATCAGAAATAAAACTGTCGTCGATGGCTGCTGGCGTTTTACTTTACAATAATTTGATCACAAAATCCATCGAATTTACCTGTTTGGAAACATTTCCGTTCTCATGATGACGTTTATGAAAATAACGGTGTACTTTTCAACTAGACTTAAATAAGGTTTTTGGAGCTTATGTGAATTTTTGAAGAAAAATCACACTCATGGCGTATATACTGATCGGTTTATATTCGGAAACATAACGGTAATGAATATATATTTTAGTACAACACTGTACTTGAGTTGGACGAGCATTGGACACAGTCATTTGCCTAAAGATGTTGCAAACAGCAGTAGTATTTTATAAATAGATAATATTCTAGCTAAGCCGCATATGCAGTTCAATGACTTGATAAAAATGTGTATGCAAACTAAGATATTTTTCTTAACATGGATTTTTTTTCCAGTCCCTCCAATTTGTAAATATTTGGATCCTGTCATATTTGGAATCTCCTCAACAGAATCAGTGAACTTAACTTGCGATGTGGAAGCCAATCCTAATGATGTGAACTTCTTTTGGTCTTTTAACAATTATAGTTTCACAAAAAACTTTACTAACTCTAGCACAGAAGGTAGTGCATCATATCTTCTATATACACCCCAACATGAGGATGGATACGGTACTTTTATGTGTTGGGGGAACAATAAAGTAGGAGTGCAGAAAGATGCATGCATTTTCAAAGTTATTCCTGCAGGTAAGTAAAAAGTAATGCAGACACATTTTTAGATGTCTATTGGTCTGTTTAAAATTTGTAAAATGACCGAAATTAATTAAGGATATCTATATCTGGGAACTAAATCCTAGCATATTATGAAAATGCTTGTAAATATATAACTCATTAAAATAAATCATTCCAATAGGGTATGGTTTAACGATATAAATTAATTGGACTTTCGTGTCTCTTTTCTTTATATTTGTAATTTCTGATCTGCCACTGATTTCTTAATTTTATTTTAGGTTTTATTTTTTAATTATTTCATTATTAACGCTTAAAATTTCTTCGAAGAATTTTTATTTTTTTGCATCTATATTTATTGCATTTATTATATTTGAGTTTAAAATTGCTTAAATTAAATTAAAAACATTAAAATATCTTGATGAATATACAAATTGGGCATATTTTTTTCACGTTTTATTTTTCATAGTTTTTGCAATCAAGACTTAGGTTAGAGACATGATTTCACTAGAGACCTAGCATTTAAAGAGATGGACGCATGTTAAATTTGTCAAGGGTCAATTTAACCACTTTGGAGTGATGAACAATTTTGAAAAAAAATGGGTTTCAAATAAGTTTTAGTTTCCGTACGTCTGTGGTTCAAAATTACGAGGCTCTACTGCAATAGTCTTCATG
Source organism: Trichonephila clavipes (assembly GCA_019973935.1). Classification (NCBI taxonomy): domain Eukaryota; kingdom Metazoa; phylum Arthropoda; class Arachnida; order Araneae; family Nephilidae; genus Trichonephila; species Trichonephila clavipes. The sequence goes on from BMAU01014018.1 coordinate 918,581, forward strand.
TTTGCTTGAATGCAACAATAAATTAATCAATTATTTTACGCATCTGCCTACTGTTCTAAATTAATGTTTGGTTGAAATTCAATATTTTTCTTTATCTTTGACATTTTTTGTAAGAAATAAAAAACCGAGCTCCTCGAAAGAAAAAATTTGACACGGTAAAGTTCGAGGAAGGTATATGCAATAAAAGTAGAATTTTTTAAATTGCTGATGTTAAGCATTATTTTAGTAAAATATGAATCAAAACTTTAAATGCCTTTTATGAAGATTGTACTTTTGTCAAAGTGACGTTACTTAAAGCATATCTAAAAAAATTATGAATTTATTTATTTCATATTTGGTATGCATGGTATTTATAGTTTGATAAAGGTAGTGATTTTTAGCTCTAACATAAATATTTTTTAACAGTTTATTGTTACGAAAACCAAGTATTTTATAAAATTGTCTTTAAGGAAATATGCTATGAAGTATAACTTTTTGGTAATTGTTAACATCTCTTAGATTTTAGATCATTTCCTTTTTAACTGTGTGAAATATATTGCGCAAAAATTAATTTAAATATTTGGCTTTGACTTTTATATAGAACGTTTTGGATTCGGGTATATTTTTTACTAAAATACCTCATTTCAATACATTTAAATTGTCCCATAATTTCCTAATTGAGGTTTTTCATTACTTGAGTTCATAATTGCCAAAGAAATAACATAAAATTACTAATCGTATAGCATTTTAGAAAACATGCCTTTTGATTTATACAGGTACTTTAAATCTTAAAATAAGTTCACTCACATTATTAGTAGATATTTATGACAGCAGTATTTTTAAGGTCATTGAAACCATCTGCAAAAAATATATGTCATTTTTTTGAAAATGGTGTAAGTCCATTTGTGACAAAAATTTAGTTAATAATAATACTGAATACATTCTGCTATGAGCTTTGTATTTATAAACAGTCCCCTCCACCCAAATGTCCTTTCCTACATTTCAAAACAATGCAGCTCGTAACGTGCGCTTACCGCTTACCATTCAAAACGCAATACCATGAAAGAAGTATCCAGTAGGCGTAAAATGGTAGCTATGCCTAGTCCTCGCAAAGTCCTGCAAATTATCAACGTTGCAGTTTATACCATGCACCATCTAATCATGAAACTATTATGGAGCATTGAATACCGAAGAGAAATATACGAACGGAAAAGGATTGTATTTTCAGAGGTATCACATTTCTCTCGGCCTGTAAAACCATAATTGTCTTGTTCACGTCTGACGGCGGCTTGGCCAGAGGTTGTATAATTCACGCTCTGAGTTTTACCGTTACGCTTTCGCACACAGAGAAATTTTTGAAAGGAGAGGGGGGCACCATTTTCCTTTCTAACCCCAATATCCCTCCCAATATATTATTTTGGTTTTATCGATTTCCGGGAAAAACAGTAAAAAATTAATTATTGAACAATTGATTAGCATTAGTTAATAGAATTAATTATTAATAACAAAAAATTAATTAAATTTTTCAAACTAAATACATAGAATTATAATCATACGAAAAAAATCTATGGTCTTGGGAAGTTTCTGGACCCCGGGACCACTCCCCCCCTTGTGTGTAGCACTGCCGTTACGGTATTTTACGTGGCGTAATAGTATTTTAGATTTGAGTTTTACGTTTCACTCCCTTTCTAATGTATTGTTACGAATTTTGTGTAAAATAGTGTAAACAATTTGTATATGTGGGTGTGTGTAATGCCTTTATCTTACTCTAAATTATATTTAAGTTACATTAAAACTAATATTCACAAGCAACGCCATCCCTTACGTTATAGTGGCGAATCAATGGGAACTTGGTGAGATCTGGGCGATAGAGCCAAATTGGCATCATATTTGTCGACCAAGTTGACCACCAATGTTTTGACTTTGGCAACCATTTTGGCGACATTGATGACCATGTTGGTGAGTTCGGGATCCTCTGGATTCTTCTAGAAATCTGTAGAGAAATAAAGTAATTTCCCGCTCTTTGACACAAGCGGATCTTTCTGGAAGTTTCCGCCAGTTCTATAAATCTAGCCGCAACGAGCCAGTCTTGTTTCAACCAGCGATGAGTTAAAATTGTTCGGCTGTGCTTGTGAATAATCTTTTATGTACGTGTATTTTAAACACTTATATTTATTGGTGAAGGTGTTGAAGGTGTGAACACCTTCTGAGATTCATTCTACGAATATTACTGTTGAATCCTGTATTTAAAATATTGGATTTTCGATAATAAATTCTCATCTCTCTTAAAGAACAGTCTTGTACTTAGTGGCTGATTTGAATAAAATCCTCGAACCCCGATCAACTTAACAGTACTTTATCCGGGCACTTAGTAGCCAGCGCTATATCTCCGAAGTATGGTGTTTTTGTATCTCTTCACGTCTTGCTTACAGTCAATTATTAGCAGGGCAATGTAAGAACAGTGATTGAAATACATCGTTCAAAATTTCATTGCTTCCCAGGCTGCACTGCTTGCTGCCTCTTAACGACTATTCTTATTATACGTCACCAAAAATAAATGGGTTCCAGTAGCGTAATGGGAAACATTATCCCTCTACAAAGTCAGATTTTACTTTTAATATTTTATTAATTGATTAAATACTTACCAGCAAGAATCAGGCTGTGGGCCTTCTAGTCAGGCTTTGGGCTCCTAGAATCTTGCCCTCCAATGTGGGCGTCGCGGGTGTATACGTTACATCACTAATGAATTCGTATACATTTTCTGCTGTTGCAGATGAACTGGGGCATTGCATTAAAACAAAGTGGACGTTATATCCTATGAATACATCTTTTCTTTGCCGGCTTCCACTGTCCTATCGAAATATTTATATTTTCAATATCCATATTTATATCAACACCGTATTTATTGATTCAAATTCCTTAGTTGAACCTAGTACTGCATTGCTTCTCAAACTTTCAATATTCTTGACCCAATATCCAATCATTATTTTCAATGCCCCTCCATACAATAACGATACATTGAATTCAATAATACTATATTTTGAAGCTAAACCCACAGTTCGACTTTTACCTTTTTAGTACCACCGGCGTATATAAACGTCTCACTCAGCCAGTCTCACTTGCCCCGGACGTGTATATACGTCTTTCCGAAGTACGATATTTTTTTGTGCAATGTTATCCATACATTTATTCCGAAGGCTTTGGTATCCAATAAAAAAAGCTTGATTGTCTTTGCGATGGATTCACTTGTTTCAGATTATTTGTTTCTTTATTCCTTTAACCTTCTCCTTCCCAATACACCAGATACGCTCGTTTACGTGTTAAACAGTGGCATTAGAGAGTGAATCACGTAGTTTTTAACCGGCTTTTAAGGTATTAACTATAAACCGTATAAAGTATCAAGTGTTAATTTTTGCTTTTAATTTTTTATATGACAAGCCTATGGTGACACTGGTATTTATTAAACTTGTTCTCAACCTAGTATCTTTAAAATGATTATACAACTCATTGAACAATACTGATATATTTTATAAGTGTAAATGTGTATTTCCTTTTTTATTTGTTTGCTTTTAGTATATTGATAATTTTATTAAGCAATCTTTAGTAATCTTAAGCAATCTACTTTTGATTATGCTCGCGCCCCCTTGTAGGGTTATCACGCCCCTCAAGGGGGAGCGCCCCACAGTTTGAGAAACACTGTAGTACTGTAATTTCAAATTTAATCAAACTAAATTCATCCAATATACCAAGTGATAAGGATAATACCTCAGGTGGCACACGAATCACCAAACTCCTCCACCATCTCCAGACACAGAACTTCGATTTCTCGTGAATAAGTCCTATATACGGTCGTCTTAAGTGACACCAGAATTCTCAACCCCAAGCATGATAACGCCTGCCTTTTGAGTTCGGAACCATAACCACTTAGCTACCACGGGCACTTCTGAAATGAAAGTCAAAAGTTTTGTTTTGTTCCATGTCGGATATGTAGCTAACCTCATCTTAAACATTAAAAATTGTTGTGATTGTAGTGTGGAATAAATTAAAGGGAAATACTGAAGGTTTCATTTAGACATATATATGTAGACAAAGAAGAAACACACAATAATTTATTATGGTTTTATAAATTTATATATTTTTATCAAAATTAAAAGTAAGTTTTGAAATGAAAAGAAAATGCCATTAAAGAGAAAAAATACGGTATGAAATAAAATATTTATATATAGTCCATCAAAAGTAAAAACTAATTAAGAAGACGGTGATATTTCGTTTACAGGAAAAAATGCATTTTTCATTAATTTTAAACTGAATCTAATCTATATTCTTTGAGAGCTTGTGACATTTTAATATGCTAAAAACTTGAATTAATTGAAAGGGTTCTTTCTGAAATATTCGTACTAATTTAACAGATATAGTACTAAACTGTAAAAGACTTCCCACTACTCCCTAATTATAACATTGTATATGAATGTATTATTTTAATACGAATGTGGAAATGTTTAGATGAAGTTACAGCTTTTTATTAATTTTTCGAGTAATTTATCTTTAAATTGTTGTTTATATAGAACATTTATATTATTATTGGGTCCCCAATATAAGACTTTTTAATTATGTACTAAGTACAAGACTGTTCTTTAAGAGAGATGAGAATTTATTATGTCAGAAGATTTCAATTACCTTTAATGGCTGTTTTGACAAAAGCTAAGATTTAATTACGAGCTGTATAAGTAATAATGACTTGTTATGCTATTAATTATTAATTAATGAGTTTTCTAATGCCAAAATACAGGATTTTAATTTAATGACAAATTAAAATGTAAATGCTTAAATATATTTGGGTTTGTTTGTCAATACCTCATAAATGTTAAATATTAAAATATTTTGAAAATATATTCTATTGTTGTTGTTACTAATGCCTCCTGATCGGCAAAAGCCAGATCAAGGCCCACGAAATTCATAATGACAAAGGGTTAACTGACGCCTGTCTTTAGTCGCAGCTTTGAGAACCATACAAGTGACAGAACGATGTATCTCGGTTTCACCCCAATTTAGAAGGAGCCTGGGGGTGGTAAGGGCCCCCACCTCTCTTCCCCTTGCACCAACCTCGCGAGAGGACTGACGGCTCGACGGCTATTTAAAGTACCCCCATGCCGCGAAGGCACTATAACATTTACAAACATCCATGTCTGCTCCGTAATTCGAACTCAGTCCCAACGGCACAACAGTTAGCGTCGCTAACCACTATACTGGACGGGCGACAATTATATTTTAATTTTTGATAAGAATTTATAAGTTTTGTGATCGCTTACTTTTGTTTGGTTTGTATTGATAAGCAAATGCTGAATTTATTAACATCTATTTTTATGGCCTTTTTATTTTGATATTCATAAAGGTTGTGTTTGAATTAAATAAATTTCTATTTAACTTTGTTTCAAGCGATTGAATTAAAAGAAAGTTTAAATAAAAGTCATTAAATTACGAATGTAATTTGGTTAATTTGTATAAATTATCTTACGACTTAGAATCATGCATGTGAGTGGGTGTGTAATTTTCCAACAATGAATAAAAACATTTAATCTTAATTGTCTTGAGATTGTATACTTTTTTAAAATTATTTTCAAAGTTGCATTCAATTTGCTTTATGAATGGCGTTTTGTTTAGTGTTTCGTTGAATAAAGCATTCCGGAAGAAGAGTAAAATATATTCTCGTGTAATTTAAAAACTATTTTTTTCTTGATTTATTTTAAAACAGAACCTAAACTAATTTAAACCTAAATCAAAGTATACCTATTTTCCCACATATCTGCATTTAAGGAATTGATTAATTAAATTAAATCTGTTGTTAGAGTATAATGGTATTTTAATTATAAATTATTTGAAAAAATATTCCTGGAATCATAGTCTAAAAATAGTTCATAATTGCAACCAAGTCATTGAAAATGGCTATTTTGTCAAAGCAATGAATGTTAAAGATGCATAATCCGTTCTCATGGAAAGTTTCAGAAAATTCACTTTTTTGACTATATTAAGAAGAATAGCAATTCAAGGAAAATTGTCTTTCTTATTACAGAAGATTATTGAAAAAGAATGCTTTCTATTCCTTGTACACGAAAATATATATTTATAACAATTACTTGGAAAATCATACTTTTGATGTTACAGTTAAATGTCATTTTATTTTAACGGACTTAATGATCATGTTTTAAACTGCTTCTTTCTTTTATATTAGAGTACTTTAAAAATAAATTTCTCCCATTTTATATTTTTTACATGGCTTTTGTTTCATCTAAAATACGCATGCATCAAGGACTAGTTAAAATATTTGCCAAACAGCTCAGTAATTATACCACCGAAATTTCAATGTTTAAATTACTAAATATGTCCAAATAAAAACAGACATAATTCATGCACTTCTAATTTATACATTATATTTTTTTAAAAAGTTTATTGAATAAAAAATAGTTATAAAACGACGTATACAATTGATAAATAAACATATAGTAATAATACACTATATTTCTTGAAAATTATAACAGTAAATTTATACACATAACATAGATTGGAATAATAAAATGTAACAGTTGTAAATTATTATTTGTTCAGCAAGTGCAAACCATTTTAACATTGTTAGGCTTTATATAATTTTGCATTAATTTTTTTTTTAAATAAGAAAATAGGATTGTTCTTGAACCCCCTCTCGCGGCACATCCCTCAATTTTCAAGGGTGACGTAGATGTAGTAAAATTTTGGCAAGCCGTGATTTTTCCGGGTATGCATTTTTTCCGACTATTTAGTTGTGCAACACATGATGTTCCTGTGAATGTTTAAATTTGTGTTTCTATGTTAATACTTTTATGATAAAATTCTTTTTTTTTAATAAAAACTCTTTTACAAAATATTTTGTATATTTTAACACTAAGATGTAGATTTGAAGTACGTATTAAAAAATACGCAATTTTTCTACCTACTTTGATAAAATAACTACGCAGAGAGATGATTAAGAAACGCATTGCTTCTGATTGCGCTTAAACACAATGAAGATAAAATTCCGAAATGTATTACACTTTTAAATCTCTTATCTTGATGTATATGATTTCTTATGAAGAATATTAGATCAATGATATTTTTATCTACTACTTTTTCTTATGTTCTAACCAAAAAGTACAGCTTTTTCGCACTTATAACAAAAAATAACGATAACTATATATTGTTTTCTCAGATAAAAAAGAACACTTATGGTGACATTTTAATACACTTTATAAGAACATTTGACCAAAAATGAACCTAATCAAAGGAACTTAGCTAAGACCCGCATCAAGCGTTGAATTCATTAAAGAGAGAACATGCATGTACCAGCTTAATTAGCAGAACATTTCAGATGCATCAATCTTTCTACCAGCCACAGGACCTCATCAATCTTCTTGCATCAAAGTAAACGATGTCAGCCTCCTCTTCGTTACCCTGCCCCTAACAATTGTCATCTTGCAAGTGTAAATTAAGTTAATGCTAATTGTGAACAAACCTTTTCCTTGAAGAAACAAGGCGTTAATGTGCTTATAGGGTAATCTAATACAGATATTAAGTAAAAAGTGCTGCAAGTGCAGTAAAAGTACTGTAAGAATGCCACTGAAATAGAATATTTCTCTCTGAATTATATTATGGAAGTAAAATATTTTTTCACACTCCTCACTCCATACTTTTAAGAAACACTAAGTAAAAATCATTGGATTAAAGTTGTAAGGATTGATGTAGTTATTGATGGAATAGATAAAGAGTTATTGAAAGAATATTCAGTACAAAATAAATTTACTACAAATATATTTTTGTAAGAAATCAAATGGTAATGCTGTTTTATTTTATTCTTTTACTAGTACTACTTATTTGGAGTCTTAATAGTACATTGGACATTAATAACAAAAATGTTACTGACAGTTATACTTTAATTTATTTTTAACTTTCGTTGCAAAAGGATTTTTACACTTTGCCTCGTATTAAATAATATATTACTGCGAATCTATAAGCTAAAATTATTCTATCTCATTACATCTTAAGATTCATTATTTAGAATTGTTAATTAATTTTAATATAAACTTCGTTCTAAGTACTTAGCACAGCTTTTTTTCTTGTTTCCATTAGCCAACAAACCCAATATATCGAGCAATATATTTTTTTAAATATATATACTGAAGAAATGCGTTTGATTTCATTTATGTTTCATTGCAATTTCCCTTCCAATATTTGCTTCATGGTTTATCTGTCTCATTCCATGTACTTTATTACAACGACAGACAAAAAAAGTTGATAAAATATGAATCTAATCTTTTTTTTAAATTTTAAAATAGGAATATCACATTTTGTCATCGGTGTTCTAATACTTTTGTGGAAGCCATATTTAGATTTGAATTTAGTACTTTTATAGTAATAGCACATAATATTGCTCCAATTCAACATTCATACAAGAGTTTATTTAAACTTTTCTATATCAGGTGTTTTTGAATTTTTTTTTCTTGGCTGATTGGCTAAAGAAATAAATGTATTACTTTTTAATATATAGGGAATGATAGTAACAAATTCACGTTCTATTAAAAATATTTTAAATCCATTGAAAAAGATTTATTTTATGTAAGGATATTAACATGACTAAAAAGCAATATTTCCATCTAATATTTTACTGCAAAATGAAGTTATATATTAAATCAGAAATTAAAATGCATAGGTATTAAGTAATGTACAGTTTATTTTTTTAAGATTTATATATATAGATATATTTCAAATCAACTTATTTCAGGGAATAATTTGAGATTTAAGACGGTCCAAATAGCTTTGCTCTGTACATTTTTGGTTGGAAAATACTAAAACAATTTATTTTTAAGACATCCACTAATTGCCCTGCAATGATTAAATTGTATTCACAAATCTTAGTAACATTAATCCGCAAGAAATTAATAACAGGCACCATTTAATATAATACGTTTATTATCAACACTTTAAGCTATCAAAGAATTTGCAGTTTTTAATATATTATTATTACTTTCTTCTTACAATCTTTTGTAGGACCCCCCGAACCAGCTCATGAATGTATCGTTAATAATCGTACTTCTCATTCGTTGGCTGTGGAATGCAAACCAGGATACAATGGCAGTCTTCCGTCAATCTACCACATGGAAATATACAATTCAGTAGCTGAATACATGGCTGAGAATATAACGAACGCTGAGAGACCTAATTTCGAAGTCTCCGGTTTGTCTCCAAGCACGTCCTATGTCCTGGTTGTCTATGCTTCAAATACGAAGGGTCGCAGCAAGTCGGTTGCCTTAGTAGCGTCTACTTTGTCACCACCCGAAAAACGAATAGGTATGTTATTGCAAAAATGCAAACTCTGAATTCATAGAAAGTCTTTAATTTTCCATATTTTAATAACCTTCCATGTATTTAGTAATTCAAAAAAGTCTCCATTTTATCCAACAAAGAATATTCTGTGGGTGGGTGTGAATTTTTTTCATATTTTGCTATAAAAAAGTAGAATTCAGTTGAACTTTTTTGTATCTGTATTATAATACTTAATTATTTATTATAATTTTGTAGTATGTAAATTTTAAATATATTGGCATACTATTTTGTATTCAGGGATAATGCTCAGAAAACTAATCACATATCATTTAGTTTTGATGTCAATTGCTGGCAAAATTTTCATATAAAAATATTTTTAAAAATGTCTACAGCTCTTGTCCAAAAATAAATATTCGATGTGTATACAATTCTGTTTTAGGAAGTTATGTTTTTCATTCAATAAGGGTTCAATTAAATGTATAGAAAATAAATGAAAGTATTGAAATTTGAAATCAGTTCGAAAAAGAGGTAGCTGTAGCATTGTGTTATGTAAGAAAATTATATAAAACTCATGTAATTAACAATTATAAACTGATATAAATATTTCAGTATATAGAAGGAAATCATTAATTCTAAGCTCTTGAAGGATTGAGCAATCTAATATCTAGTTACATTTATCTTTAAATTCATTTTTCATATGAACATGGATGTATAAAAAATAATTAGTCTTTAAATAATCCCTATAACTATAGATAAACATTCAAAATGCATTTCCCTGTATCTGAAATTCTATTTTTGCAAAATATCAAACACGTGTTGAAAATTACAGAATGTGAGTAATTGTGCAAGTGATTTTTTAAAGTTTCAACAGTGAGTTATTTTAAAGAAAAGTGCGGAAGCTTTTGCAGAAAAGCATATGCAAATATGCATAGCATTATTTTCTAGCAATCTTCAGTAAAAGACATCCAATTACACATTCACCACTAAATTGATCTCAAGAGTATATATTGTATCTCTGATAATAAGAGTAATTTTTTGTGGGTTATTTATACTGAGAGAGATTGCTCAAAAAAGCGATTCCTGTTCTCTCCTGTATAATACATCATTGCTGTTCATCAGCAATTACTGCGATATGTATCAACTGAAACATTTCTACCAGTTTTCCATCATGTTGATCAGCTTAATCACTTACCGTTGTAAGATATTAAGCTGATCAGAACGATGGAAATAAATTCAGCCATTTCGAAACATTTGTATATGTTTTTACATTAATTAATTTAAAAAAAAATTCCATAAGACAAGAGTGGAGCCTATATATATAATTCAGAGAACTCTACCAGTCTATACTTCTTCGTGAGGTAATAAATGTGAATTAAAAAATTTTAGAAAATCCTGAGAAAAACTAATTGCAGTGTTATGCTGATGTGCAGCTATTTAAAATATAAAAACCATTATCTACAATATGTAATAATATTAAGGTATTCGGCAATGTTCCGAACCATGATTTTAAAAAAGCGCATAAATGGATAATTTTCATGATATTTAGTGTCAGATTAGAATACCTGCACAAAATTGTTTTAAGGGGATTTTGATAAAAAAAATTATTTAAATATAATTTTTTGGCAAAAAATTAACTTAGAATAATCTTTTTCCAAATATTCTCCTTTTGTGAAATATGCTTCTATTATAATAATATATTGCCTGTATATAGCTCAGACCTCTCTACAGAGTCTCAGCAAGAATTTTTGAAAAATTCACATTATTTTTATAGTTATCACACCCATTGAAATAATTATTGGCGTTTTTTTTTTCTTAAAATTGGTCCCTTCTGTTTTCGTAAAATATGAATAAACCCACTTCTAAGTTATATATTTCGAAAATTCTAGTTGAGCCTCTGTAGAGAGGGTCTAAGCTATACAAGGACAAGATATTATTATGATAGAAGCATTTTTCACAAAAGGAGAATATTTTGAAAAAAAAAATTATTCTAAGTTAAATTTTTGCCAAAATATTATATTTAAATAATTTTTTTTTTGCCAAAATGTCCTTAAAACAATTTTATGCATATATTCTAACCCAAGTGACACTAAATATCATTAAAATTATCCATTTATGCGTTTTTTCAAAATCACGGTTCCGAACGTAGTCGGATACCTTAACCGATCTGAAACAAACCAGTCTTAATACTCTTACACCAGCAAACTTTCTCATTGAAGCTATAAAATACTATCTTAACGGGCATCAAAATGAATTATTTTTTAATACTTTTCTGAGATCCGAATTCATTTAAATAGTTCGAGAAACGCTTTTAAAAATGTCTTTAAAAGTATTCTGGAAGAGTAGGGCGAAACAAAGACACCAAGTATTTGCCTCCTCTAAAAGTTCTTAATAAGTAATGGCTATGAGACTGAAGATATTAACCTGTGGACATTTGAACTGTTAAGCATTATTTAAAGCTTATTGTAGTGCAAGCTGGAACAAAGACTGAAGTTGGAGAATAGATCCAATCTTTTTAAAAATTTAGTTCTTTAGAATTCTCTTCAGCATGAAAACTATTTAAGGAATTATAAAGAGGAATACTGTTAAAATGAGAACATAAGAAGTAATTAACTAACGGCAAGGAATTCTTAAAAATGTCCATTTGATGGAACTAAATGTTGATAGCATGTATGATAACTAGCTATTTATTCTAGCCTAACTGTTATATAGTCCTGACTAAATTAACTGAAAAACACTCCTTTGGAGCTTAATAAGTCATTCGAAATGACATTTTAGCATTTTTAAGGGAAACTATATATTATCGGGGTACTATTGTAACGTTTTATGTATACTGACCATTTAAATTGTACATCAGGAAGAAACACAGAAAAGAAAATGATATTTATTTGACAAATATACTATACTGGAAAAAAGAAGTGAGAGAAATTAAAATCTCACAACAAATCTGTATGCATAGATGCTGAGAAATAAATACCCAGAGCAAACAAATCCGACAGTAATAACAGACCTTATACGCCTGAGCATTGAGTCAAACCGAGATTGTGTGGAATGTACAGGGACAGGTGCCCTTGCAACTTCAACGCAATGCCACAGTTCATCAACCATAGTGACTGGCGTATGGTGACGAGCCAGTCTCTCGGCAACCATTGACCAGACATATTCTAGTGGTGAAAGATCTCGTGAACGTGCAGACCAGGGCAACGGTAGGACATTTTCCGAATCAAGGGAGGAACATACAATACGCGATAGTGCATTATCATGCTGAAACGTACGGTTTACAGGCCTCGAATAAAGGGTAGAGTCAAGGATCGTAACACACAAAAAAATTTAACGTGCAATGTCCAAAAGGCCATTAATGTGAACTAGAGGTCACCAAGGCGTGTATCCGATAGCACACCATACCATCTCGCCAGGTGATGGGCCAGTATGGCAATGGCGAATGCAAGCTGCCAAAGTGCGTTCACCATGATGTTTCCATACACGGATTCCACCCTCTTGAATCTGAAAACAGAACCTGGAGATTCATCTGAAAAATGACGTCATGCCATTCGTGAGCCCAGGTTCGTCATTGGTCACACCATTGAAGACATTCTTATCTGCAATGCATACTCAAGGATAGCCGAAACTATGGTCTCCGAGCTGAGAGTTAATGCTGCGACAAACGTCGTCGGAATGTTCGAGTAGACACTTGTCTTGCAAATGATCCCAATTGTTGACTCCTTTATCGTGAAGGGGCTGCAAGATCCATTAAGTGTATACGGGTAACAAGCCTGACTTTTCAGCTACTAGTGATATAGGGTTGTAGAGAACCAACACAGCGTTCCGTGATACTGATACGAGAAGCGGCAATCCCGGTACCTTGCAATTCAACCTTTATCTAAAACAGAAACATGATGGTTCGCATTTCTGCGTCTTACATGCGGCATCACAACAACCTTTCCCTGGGCAACATCGTTTAAATGCAATTTATTTATTAGAGACCGAGTGAACTATCTCCTCCTTTAGACACATTGTAGGTGTCAATACCGTCACCTGCTTTGTCTAAATGCGATGGAAAATTAATCATTTGTATATTATAGCACCTTCTTCCTATCGTTTAAATTACACTCCTGTAGCATGTCGCCTTCTTGGTGTGGAAGTTTTAAAGGCCAGTAGTGTAATAAGAGACGAAGAAAAAAAAAGTACATATGATTTCTAAATATCAATATACTTTGCAGTATTATAGAAGTTTAAGGCATCGGGATATTCCAAAAGTATAATGAACGCTTGCATTTAAAGTAAATTCAATCTTTCTAAGCAATGTTTGTGCTTACAAAAGTTCTTTTCAATATTTCAGTTGAAGTAGGTGAGAGTAAGAGGTGAATATTCTATCATATGAATAATTTCAAATTATTTTATTTAAAGTAATGCTAATGAAAAAACCATGATATATCTTTCACAACGCTGTTCAGCTGTGGTTTCTTAAGAGGAAAAATTACTCTTTCATGTATTTCCCATGAGTTTACGTTGCAATAACAGAATTCGAATTATTTATCTCACTTATTTTTCCATCCTCTACTAGTTGATTATTTGTAAACAAGAAGCATCTAATTTCTGAGTTACATTTTTTTGTAAGAAAGACTGTGAATAATTTTAAAGAAATTTCTGTTTATACAGATCAAGAGTTAAAAAGGATTTTAAGTCTAAAATTAAATTCACAGCTTTAATTATTTTCATCAAACGCAATTTAAAAAACATCGCATTTAATCAATCAAATGGTAATTCAAATAAAACTTCCCATCATGCCATTTTTTTTATACATTTATTTTACACCTCAGTTACTAATTTGTTCTTTAACCTTAAATATCAAAATGTACACTAGTATAAATATATATATTTCTAATTATTTTTTTACCAACAAGCTAATCTTTTTTTTTTACTTCTTTATTTTAAATAAATCAATTCGTATAATATAAATAATATAACATTTTATACTTACATTTTTTAGCAATATTTTTTTCCTAAACATATTTTCAAAATATTTTAAATTAGTATTAAACAACACAAACTAATTAATTGAAGAAGAAAACAAAAGGAAAGATAAAAATTAAACAAACTGTTAGATATTTAATTTTACTTGAACAATAAAGAGCTAAATAGAATAAAACAAGTTAGGAAATAAAACATTTTTAACAGACGAATTAATTAGACACTGGAAAACAAAAGTTAATCTATACTCATATTCATTATTTAAACAAAAAGCTACTTTCATTGGAATATTTCACGTTTTGTTCTCCAAGCGTAAATTTTAAGGCACTCACGTTGTCATTATAGTTAAACTGAACTGCATTTACAATTTAATTTTTGTCGTACATATTAAATTTTTTTAACTTATCTTTTCAAATACATTTATTTCTCTTTTAAATTTTGATTATTTTATTTTTTAATAAACCAGGATTTAAAAATTGAATTACTCGCTCACACATTTTTTTAAAACTATTACTTTAAATTTTAACTCTATGTATTATAATTTTAAAATTTACTTTCCGACTCAAAATATAAATACTATAAATATCTTTAAAATTAAATTGGCAAATAACATATTTCTCAAAAGAATCTTGTTGAAAATACAGTAACATAAGAGATTATGTATATAAAACGACTAAAAATGTTTTCAATGAAATTTCTTTTATAAATTAATTTAAAATTATATAAGTGTGATTTAACACAACCAATGCTTACAATTTTCTGTTAAAAGCATTTAAAAAAGTATAGTTATATGTATTCAACACATTGAATTCTACACAATTATTTTAGTCTTTTACTTATATTTATACATAATTCATTCTCTCTCTCTCTCTCCTTTTAAATTTTAATTTGTGAAATACTTCCACTAGTATACTCCAATTTTTTTTTTCCTTTTTTTCTATTTGTATTAACTTTGGAAACTTTTTGAGTAAGACAAATAAACTTGAAATTATTCAGTTAAAATTGTTTTTATGTTTTTCGTTTGTTTTATGCCCACTATTGAATCTGAAACTATACACACTGCCAACGGCAGGTTAAAATACAATACCACGAACTTGTGATAGATAAAAATACAAATTAATTTCCTTACTTTCTATTTATAAATATGAGAGATAGAGGAATAAGATGAAAAGTATAAGGTACATTCATTTCAACAAGATTTCACTTGCATCTATGTATAAATTGAGTTACAATGCTACAGAATCAATAAAATGTAAGTTCATTGTCAGCAGCGATACAAACAGCAGCGTATAATAGAACTGAGTGAATGAATAGACGAATTATGACCTGTGGAATGGACGACAATTTGATTGAAACAATTTGTCATATTTAACCTTCCGTGAGATGGCAGTGCATTCAAATGATGACAAATCACGTTCCGAATAAGTTTGATAGTTGGGAGATCAGAGAATGCCGGTATCCAGTAGAGCATATGGGATTATTGTAAAGTTTGTTGACAGATACGCTTCTTACGTGATAAAGCATTATAGGTTATAAATAGCGTTGAATACGATTTCTTAGAAGAGCTTAGCTACCTGCTGCTCGTATTATTAGTCCGTCATGATGGATAATACGAATAGTATGTACTAATATACATGGATTATGGATAATGGATAATATTAATAGTATGGAGTAATAGGGATTCTGGATAATGGATCATATAGATAGTGATGACTGATTGTCATTTAAAATGGGTCGAGGAAATCTATGATGTCAGGTTGTTTCGTGGTATAGCGTTTTACATTTGTTATTAGACTTATTAACATGTCGACGCCAAACACGTTAAAGGAGGCTATAATTATTAAAACAGAAATTGTCTCGTTAAACAAATATGACTCTCATCATTGTATCATGACTAAGCTTCATTTTCTCATTTTCTGTTAGGTATAGTTCTATATTATTGTAAAGTAAGCTGGGTCTCTATATATCGCAATCTTTGTAATAGATGCTGCGAGTGCAAGTCGCTAGAAATCAGATGTTGAATAAGTTTTGTAATCACTACGGTAGTAGACAGGACATCTTGTGGGTGCTACAAAACTTCAGTGAGAGTTAAGTGAATGGTCTTACGGAGCTTAATATTGGAGAAGTGTTGCATATGTTCTTAGGATCCTCTGTCTGTGTTGTCAACCCATCAGACGTAGGGCATTATTTTAGTTTAATTATCATCGTCGTAATAGGTGCATTGTGGAGTTATCTATATTTTGAGATAATGCGACAGGCAAGACAAACTACCTTTTCTGAGACTAATCCTATGACTTTTTTGTGAACTAATCTAACAGTGGTATTTTTTTGCTAATGAAGACCTGGAATGATATGATTCATTTGCAATGCTATTCATATCCACTTCTTAATTTCCCTCACTAAAAGATAGGCTTAGCTATTTTAGTATCTGAATTTCCCTTGCCTAAAATGGTACTTTCAAAGTGTGAATTAGGTGCGGATTCCTAATTTTTAAATGTTTTGATATGCATTGTTTATCTTGTTATCAGTATCTTATTTTTTCTGGCCAATTCTCTATGCTACAATTTACTGAAAAGTACTCACCGGTTGGATATCGTAGTTGGTTCGGTACTTGCTTCGTACGCCCAAGATTTCTGATTCGACCTGTCCATGTCGGTGGATTTTCATGATGCAAAAAATTGGTAGCTTCTATATCGTATGATTATGCGTTATGTTAAAGGTCCTTAGAAAGCCTGTTTGGCTTGAGTACTCTCTGCAAAATTAAATTCTTTATAGTATTTCGTATCGCCAGAGCTCAGGTGCCTACTTCTAGGGAGGAAACTGGGTGTCAAAATTACATTGTGGCAAATGCTATCTACCTATATGGTGCCACATTAAAAATGATACCAGCTCAAGTGCAATGCATAAGATTTGAAGTGTCAATTTCCAATCATTTGAAAGGGGAAAGCTGTCTAGCACTCAATATTATGTCGTGGATAGATTTTTTAAAATTATTTATTGATTGTCCACAGAAAAAAATTTCAAATGTATTAGCATACAATATTAAAGTAATCTGAACCACGTAAATACCAGAACTATAACTTTTTTGACAATTGTCTAAATTTGATAGTTAATTATTTATACTTATACGTAAACAACTGCAAGTATTCCAAATAACTGTCTTTAATATTGTAACTAAATTAAATTTCATTTTAATGATAATTAGATCTCAGAACGAAAAAATCTATTAGGTGTATTATTTCACTAAAAGTAGTTATTTGTATTTCATTATTCGCGATATTACTAAAGAGAAATAGTTAACCACATAGCAAATTGCTGCCATAATTGAAAACTCCACAAATAATTCAGAATTTTTAAGATCATTTTGTATATAAAATAATGAGTAAATATATATATTTATCTCTTCTTATATTGAGTGTGTTAATAACATTAGCACATTATAACATTCTTGCTATGTATCAAATCAAAACTCATTTTTGAGACCTCATAATTTTGTCTAGCAGTGATAGAGAATTAAATAATAATAAAAATATAACTTATACGTCTATAGATTAATACGAGGTTGATACAAAAAATTTACAAGTCGAAAAAAGAAGTATTTATAAACAATAGACAGAAAATACAAAAGGAAATTAAGAGGCATACGTGCCTATCACTTTTCGACATAATCACTAAGTATGTTTAGGCTTTTATCAGAAAGCAAAACCAACTTATTTAACCCGTTTTGTTAGCAATCAGGTCCCTGCACATTGAGTCAGGTATCGAAGGATGTTTTCACAGCCCTGTATGAAGAGAACAAATGCCAGATAAGGGCTCCTTCAACCTCGGAAACAGACAATAATCACTGGGTGCTAAATATGGGCTGTATGGGGGTGATTCCATATCTCTTAACTGAACCATCGCAATAATTTTGGCGTTGTTTGAGCAGTATGGTGCGTGACATTGCCATGCAATATGATGACATCTTCGCTCAACATCCTGGCTTGTTGTACACAGCGGGCACACACCTTGAATATCACAGCACCTCAGAAACGATATGCTGCCAGCTACCATTGCTGAGTCCCAGATCTGACGAGCTTTTACACAGAATTATACGTCGATCAGTTTAAATCATTTCTTCATTTCGCGACCTGTTGAGTCCTGCCGTTGCAGAACTTGGCCAGCCGCTTGCTGCCATATTGCGATTTTCAACATCTTGTCTGTCTGATTTAAATGAGCAAGAATATTTCACATATGTTGGCTGTTAATTGCTTATTTATAATAAACTTCCACCATTTGATTGTGAATGTCAGATGCGGACACATTATTTCAGAAATCGAGTCACGGTTCGCACTTCCAAACGAGAAAATTTTCTATGCATCTTGCCATTTCAATTGTTCTGAATTGTCTGGGAGCTTTCACTACCTGCCCGCACATAAACTGTTTCACAATTAGTACTATCTGTGTAAACTCTGGAGAAACGAAATTTCTCCCCTATATGTAATTTTCAAATGCTGAGACTTGTAACCTTTTTTTGTGTCAACCCTCGTGAATTCCATAAAACGCACATTTATCCGTATAAAGAATAACTTTTTATCTTAAAATATCTAAAAATAATACTCTTTCAGCTAGAGAAGTGTCTGGACCATTAAATATCGTATTGGGAGCTGTCATTGGTATCATTGCAATCACAGTAATTCTTACTATTGTCATCATTATCATTATCAGATCACGCAAAGCAAGAAGTGTTCATGAGAAAGGTAAATATATTTAGATTATATATGCATAATATAATTTTAATAAAGAGTGCATTGCTCCATAAATAAATTTTAAAATACAACTTTCAAATTTTTGTAAGTCTTTTCTTAAAGGAAAAATGTACATTTAAATGTTTGATTCGGAGCTTCAAATTTTTACTATTTATCCTCCCTAAAATCAAAGTTTTGATTACGTTTGTTATTGAAAACAATCTTAATGGCTATTGTTTATATGTATTCAACATCAGGCCATTTCTTTCAGATACTTAAAAGTATAATTTTTGTTCTACAAATCGTAATAAATATTAAGTATAAAATGAACTCTCCAATGTTTTCAATTATATTTATCTTTATAAAATATATATTGGTAAATCATAAACCATACATTTATACTTTTTATTGCAGATTCATCAATAGCAGATGGAACATTAGAGTAAGTATCTTTCTATTTCAGAAAGTATTATTTTTAATGCTTACATGCATTGTAAGCAAAAAATATTTTATGTAAAACAAGCATAAATTATATATATAACGCTTTATTTGTTTCTACAAATATTATAAATAAATGTCTGGATTTAGCTCAATTGCCTAACACAATAGTTAGCAGAGTAATGTTTTGCGTGTTCTTTCTCTTAAATGAGGATGATGAAAATATTAAAAACAATCAACATCAAAGAAAAATAAATCATAAAGAGAAACGATACATTTGCTACCAGTATTTATCTCGAAGCAGTGTAGGGTTTCTGCTTCTTATCACAGAGTACTAAGCAAATTGTGCATACGTATGTATATGTATGCAATACTTTTAGTTTAAATTTAAATACAAATGTAATTAATCATTAAATGAGAAAAATAACTCATATCAAGTGATACAACATAATTAATAAAGGGATTTATTTTTCAAATGCAATATATTTCCACGTAAATTAAATCAGCGTGGGGAAAAAAATTCACAGTTTAGCTATGAAAATATTTTTATTTTTGTGAATAGTTCCACAAATTTTGTAGTTAATAATACTGTGGTGAACGTTGAACGTCGGGTAGCCTCGTGGTTTAGTTTTTTTTCAATTCCTACTATTAGCTCACACTGTCTATATATTTATTTATCTAGGTGGAATTTTCAATCGTTAATAAAATAAATTCTAAGGCGCTCAATTGAGCTGAACTTTTATACACATGATTATTTTGGATAGCAATACAGTAATTTGATTATAATTAATAAAATTGATTGATTAAAACCAATTTTTAGCGAATTACAAATACAGCTACGTTGGCATCATTTTAAGTGGCTTGGCGACTTTTAGCCACCTGATCTCAGCTTCGTCAGATTCAGGCCCACAAAATTCATCATGGCAAGAGGCTAGATGTATACCTAACGTTGTTAGTAGCTTTGAGCACCATGCAGATGACAGTACGATTTTGCTCGGTTCCACCCTAATTTTGAGGGAGAACACCCTAGGGTTGTCAGGTACTTCTTACATAACTTTTCCCCTTCCATCGACCTCACGAGAGGGCTTGTGGTTCAACGGCTATTTAGTGTACCCCTACGGCACGAGGGCATTATACATTTACAAACATACATGTCTTCTCCGGGATTCGAACCCAGACCCTACATTATCACAGTCAGTGTCTCTAACCACTATACAAGATGGGCGGCTAGATCCAAGATGTAAGGTTGGTAGTTAAAAATTAACCACCGCAATCCTCAAGACGTTTCTTGTCACGAGCAGTGCGGGGCCGTACATGACTCTGAATTTGGAGAATTGCATCCTAAAGCATATCACGACGCTTATTCTGTATTGAACAAAGCAGTTTTTTAAGCATTTCGCAATAACGTAATGCGTTCACAGCTTACCTATGTATCACAAAATACGTTAACAAACTACCGTGTCGATCCTAAAACACTGTAAACATCAAATTTCGATACGTTATTAGTGGCTTGGTGTTTGTCTGTGTTGGTGAGGAGGTTCATTTCCATCCCATCGATTACAGTTTCGGCCCCAGTTTTACGGGATACTTACACATATCATTTTAAATAACGATCCAGCTTAAAAAGACACCAGCCTCTTAAATGTACCATATCAGGGGGACAATAGAATTTTTCAGATGATTCAATATCTGCTAATATGCCGAAATATGAGATAACCACGGATCACGAACTTTTGGAAATTTCAGTTCATGGGACACTATCTCCCGCAGAAGTGACCTATGTATTTGAGAAAATTCCAGGTAAAGTGCCAATATGATGAAGCATCTGTACTCCATAATCTATATATTTACTGATGCAAATCACCATCGATCAGAGATGGACATCCATTTCAATCATTGTCGAGTACATTTTCGATATTTCATTCATTTGCGATACACACCTTTCGGCCACGAAATCTCTGAACGCATTGCGTCTGTACAATTCAAAAATTTGTCTGTCAGTTTCACCAACTTAGTGGATCTTCAAATTGTGAAATCGTAAGAAAGACCGTATGTTACATATAGAGAGATGGAAGATCTTCTTAAATATTTTAAACTTACCAAAGAAGCTCCGTAAAAATCAATGGTTTGAAATGCCTTCCCTCGCTAACTAATGCGAGCAGAAAAAGCACACAAGCTTGAGCTAACGAAAGAAGCTGTTACACGGCCAAAATGAAAAATAGAACTTACTTTCAGAATAACTTTCGTAAAAGTATTATGTTTTGTTTTGAATTCAATGAAGTTGTTCCATTTAATGGTGTCTTCTACATATATTTATATTGGCTTTAAATTTATGACATTGGTGAGCTCCTGACACGAATTGAAACTAATCCTTTTAATTTTTTCTCTCCCTTCATTTACTGTCAGTATTTTTTATTTGATTTTTCCTTGTATCTTATGGAGAATAAGCATTGTAATTTCGAATAAAGTAAACCTTACGAATTAGTCAAAATGCTTCGGACAGTACTGCTCATACGGACGATAATATTGCTGTGGTATATCCGAACCTATAAGTAAGTTTTACGTCCATCAATAATAACTGTAGTCTCTAAAATTTAGGGAATAGACGCAAGTATCTCGGAGTACACTTGGCAAGTTCCTCCTATCAGTTTTATTTTCCAAAATCAAGAAATCAAAGCAGAACATAAAGCTAATTGTGACCTAAGCGAAATTCATAGTCAATGTGTTAGTAACATAGTAATTTTGTTAAGAGTGTGAATAAAAGCTTAAGGTATATCCGACTACGTTCGGAACCGTGATTTTTCAAAAGCGTATAAATTGATAATATTTATGATATTTAGTGGCACTTAGATTAGACAATGCATATAAAATTGTTTTAAGAATAGTATTACAATAAAAAAATTATTTAAGTACAATATTTTGACAAAAAATGAACATAGAATGACCCATTTTCAAAATATTCTCTTTTTGTAAAAAATACGTCTATTATAATTTTTTTTCCTTTATATAGCTCAGACCTCTATACGGACGCTGAACTAGAATTTTTGAAATATATAAGTTAGAAGTGGGTTTATCCAACAGAGGGGAGAAATTTTAAGAAATAAACGCCGATAATTATTTCAATTGGTTGCAACTATTAAAATAATGTGAATTTTTTTTTAAAAAAAGTAGTTCAGGCTCTCTGGAGAAGTCTTTACTTTATATAAGCAAAATAGTATTATTTTAGAAGCATTTTTTATAAAAGAAGAACATTTTGAAAAATGGTTATTCGAAGTTAATTTTTGGCTAAATTATTGTATTTAAATAATTTGTTTTTGTCAAAATGTCCGTAACACAATTTTATATATGTATTCTATTCTAAGTGACACTAAATATCATGGAAATTATCCATTTATGCGCTATTTTAAAATCTTGGTTCCGAACGTAGTCGGATACCTAAATCGTGGACTACAGCATTTTCACTTGTACTTTTTTAATAAATTAAGTCAATGAAATCGATATCAAAGTGAACATAGCTGTTATCCCATGTAATAAAAATCAAATCATAGAAGTTAGTGCTTGGAATTTGTGCTGCCAATTCCCGCACCATAAGTACAATGCGATCTAAATTTTTAAGTGTAGAGCTAGATCTTACATTAAGATTTTCTTGGCATTTTTCGCTATCGCTGTTGCTACTGTTAAAAAGATTGGTTTTGACATTATAAAAAAAATGTCCCACCAACTTTCTTTCGTGATAAAGCTATATATATTGAATGATCTTCACTATGTTTAACAAAGATTGTCAACAATAGCTTAGATCCAAATATTATAGCCTTAATAAAGAGAATCAAATCCGTCACAATCCGTCATTGTCAAATCCGTCAAAACATTTTCTAACACAGCATAAATCATCAAACGATTGAAAAAACTTCTCTAGTTGCAGTAAATAACAAAAATTAAACAGTTGGAAATTAAGTTTGCCTTAGCTGTAGAGAATAGACTTCCGCCTGTTGTTCCGTGGAAGGTCCCTTATACACCCCCGGGAGACGCGCCCTCTATGAGTTACAGGGAAAGCTTTACAAGAAAACCACCGTGGACTTTTTGGATTTTTTAGTTGCGTTCGACCGAGTATGGAGGCAGAAACGAATATGTATTATCAGTAAAGCTGGCATTTCAGTAACTCACTGATTTGGACAAATGACTTTTAGAGAGCAAAAAGGTTCAAATTCAAAGTTAACAGTACTTTCTAGAATATACATCGTAATTTGGCTGTAGTACCCTAGGATTTTGTGCTTAACCCAGTGTTTCTGAAACTGAGGGCGCGCTGCCCTGGGGGGGCGTGAGCATATCGAAAATAAAAGATTAAAAAAAATTATTTACTGGAATGAAGTAAAACAAAATATTTTCTGACATAATAAAAAATACACATTTACACTTATATAATTTATATATCTCATCTGCGATATTACGTCATCAAAAATAAAAGCTTCTACTTCGAAACCTCATTAGCTATCTTTAATACTATAACTAAATAAAAACATTTTATTTTATTTGTTGTAATCCCATGATGAGAGATTCTTTTATTACCTTTTCTTTTCAAACCGAAAATGCTATTCTTTCAGAGGAAAAAAAAACAACCCAGACTAATAATCAAAAAAAAAATTTAGGAAGATAAAAAACTCATCACTGTTATAAAGAGTGTTTTTTTTCAGATATAGAAGTTTAATTTGGCATTACTTTCCAAGATGGCGACCGATTTAACAGCTGTCAAGTGATTTATTCTCAGTTTGATTTGGCAATTCATCATGAATATACTCACGCCTGAACAACGCTTTCAAATTGTGCAATTTAATTTCGAAAATAATGGTTCTGTGCGGAATACGTATCGCGCACTACGTGCATTTTATCGTCGACAAAATCGTCCATCAGAGCAGTTAATTCGATTAACCATGGAACGTTTTCGCACCACGTTTACTTTAATTGATAACTCGCATCCCCAGAGACGCCGTACGGTGCGTGCAGAAGAAGCTAATGCTACTGTACAGCGTAGCATTGAGGAAGACCCGAATGAGTCAATCCGCCATCGAGTACAGGAATTGGATCTGTGTCCATCCACTTTATGGAAGATTTGCGGAAGGATCTTGGTTTGCGTGCCTACAAAATCCAACTCGTGCAAGAATTGAAGCCAAATGATCCTCAAGCAAGGCGTAGATTCGTCGAATGGGCCCAAAACGAGATTGCCGTTGTTCCCGATTTTCATAAGCGAATTTTGTTTAGCGAGGAAGCGCTCTTCTGGTTGAATGGCTACGTCAACAAACAAAACTGACGCATTTGGAGTGAAGCTAATCCACAAGTGTATGTCGAAACACCGTTACATAAAAAACTGACTGTTTGGTGCGCTTTATGGGCTGGTGGAATACTTCTTCGAAAACGATGAAGGCCACAACGTTACAGTCAACGGTGATCGGTATAGAGCCATAATTACTAACTTTTTCATTCCTGAATTGAACAATCATAATGTCCAGCAGCTGTGGTTCCAACAAGACGGCGCAACATGTCACTCAGCTCGTGCCACAATCGATTTATTGAAAGACACGTTTGGTGACCGCCTAATTTCACGTTTTGGACCTGTGAATTGGCCTCCAAGATCTTGTGGTTTAACACCGCTAGACTATTTTCTGGGAGGTTATGTAAAGTCATTGGTCTAAGCGGATAAGCCACAAACGCTTGACCATTTGGAAGACAATATTCGCCGTGTTATTGCCGATATGCGACCACAAATGTTGGAAAAAGTCATCGAAAATTGGACGTCCAGATTGGACTACATCCGAGCCAGCCGTGGCAGTCCTATGCCATAAATCCTATATAAATTGTAATGCCACAAGATTATCTTTCGAATAAAAAAAATTCATGTCAATCGAATAATCGTTGTTTTATTGCAATTTAAAGTTCTATACCTCTAAAAAACACCCCTTATTATTGCCCTCAACTGTAAGCAGCAGAATGTATTTGCTGCGGTTTGACCTTCGAACTTACTTGTACGGTTAGTTACATCCCTGCTCTTATGTATTTGTTGTTTTTTTTTCATTTAGGGAAGTTGTAAATAAACTATTTCTGCTGCACTTTTTTCCTTGTAAAGCATTTTTATGATTTTTGGAAAAACAGAGAGTACTTTGAAGGATTACTAGGCCAAGATTTATTTTTATGAGTATTCCCAAACATATAAAGCATAATGAAAAACGTTTTATATATATTTTTAGAACGTCCATATTGTAATAAATACACTTTTAATCTGGGAACGGTCGCACCGAGTGCACGAAATTGGTAATTCTGACAAAACTGTTTGATTGTTACCAATGGCCCTGACACTATCCTCCTATTTGACAGTCTTAACGTGAACTAAAGTATATTTGTCACATATCTCCCTCTTTTTTGGGAGTGACAAACGTTTTTTTTTACAATATTAAGGTACTTGTTTTAACTGAATTCCCCGGTTGTGATATCTATTTTTTGAAATATTTTATGTGTCCTTGAAAGTAGATGAGTATATTTTCTCTTTATTAATTCTTCACTGGAATTACGTTTTTTGTTGTGTTCTATAAAAATAATAAAAAAAAGGATTTGGGTGACTCAATATCGAGTAACCATTAGTATCAAGTGTGCGCCTGCTCCAGTGTTAAAACATGTTAAAGTCTTTTCGCTTTAAATATTAAAAATAATACAACTATTCTTCATCAGAATTTGTTTTATTGTTCATTGTTCAACATCAATTCTAAATGCTAATTCTGTGAGGCTTAAAATTACAGTTCGCTTAAAACTAATTATAATTTGAGCAATCACTTAAAAAAATCATTTTACATTTTTGTAAACATTGTCATGCACTTGGCTTTATTCTCCTTACAATTCAGCGATTATATCAATAATGTCTTATTTTCATTTAAATAAACTCGTCCAAAGAGCGGGTACTTCAGTCGGTATACTTTTAATGTATCAGTGCTGCACAGATTATCTTATAACTATTTAATTAATACTAAATTAAGAACAAGTTTACTAAGTATTAGCGACTTCGATGGGCTTGACTTACCGAGCAAAGTTTTTCAAAGGAATGCTTATGATTAGAAATTGAGCCTCTGAGTTATTTTTCTATATTTAGCTGATATCTATATTTTGTCTTCTAAGCATCCACGGCATTTTGCAATATGTTCCAATTAAAAAATCAGAGAAAGGAAAAATAACATAATAATTATCATATTACTTAATTTTTTTTTGCTTAGAAGTAAAACATACAAAATTTAATAATTATGTCATGAATTTGTACGCTTTATAACGATTGTTGATTTAGCGTCAAAGTACATTATTATTGCATTCAGTACATTATTAATGTATAGGGGGCGATAAAAATTGGGATTGAAAAGGGGGGCGCCAGTATTGAAAGTTTGAGAAGCACTGGCTTAACCGTATTGTTTTACTTCTGTCTATGAATTCTATTGACTCTCGCTTCAATAAAAGCTAAGGTGACGTGTTATCCTGACGACATAGCAGTCTGGCATACCCACTCAGGCATTCATGTTTCACATTAAATTCTCAACAAATGCATAAAGGACATTTAAATTTTGGCTAGGGATTTTAAATTCACTATAAATCCTAATAAGATAAATTTCTTCTCTTTTTTTTACAAAGAGGAGAAAAAAACAGAAATATTTTCCACCCAGCCATAAATCTATAGGACTCTGTAAATAAACATATCCCTCAGCCAAAGTTTCTAGTATTACCTCTAGATGGGGGAATCGATATTTTCACAATATATCTCATAAATCTCAAAAAAAACTTTAAGTAAGATTTATATTTTTAAAAGACTATGTTGCTCATCTTGAGGCTCAAGTCTAAAGACCGTCCAAAACATCTATGTCTTCCTTGTTGGGCTAATCTAAAATATGCCCCGCTCCCCACCAACAACAACTTCTTCTACAATATATAAGGTAGATAAGGTTCAGTACAAGCATCCAAAATTATTTTTGGAGCTGTTCCATTTACAAATAACGTTTAAGCGGAAACTGAGTGTACCCTAAACTCTTTAAATACAAGAAGAAAATTGGCTACCATAAGATTTACAAACTGAATTCGATGCCTGTCAGACCCTCATACGTCCAAAAAACTTTCAAGGCTTCGCCAGGAAGATATGTGCTACCCTACAATATGGTCATTAAAGAATGATAGACATTGACAATCAGCATGAAGATATAAATATCATTAAGGAACATCTTCTCTTCAGAAGTAAAAATCATTTTAAATCTCTTAGAACCTAGTAACAAAAATAAGTCAGCTGCAGTGCTCAAACGGAAAGGCATCCACACCATCGAGGTGATTTCGAATTTGACCAAAAACCAAGTAATTGCCTACATGGATGATTTTTCTGACTCTGACCGAGATAAAGGTGGTTCTAGAATCAATTTTATTTATCCAATGGTGAACTAGAAACTTATAGAATTCCTATAGGTAAATTTTCTTCAAACTTTATTTGCGAGTTTAGGTCCATTAAAGAAGCTTTGGAAAACAACCACAGCAGGCAATTTAGTGTGTTCCAGTGACATCCAATTGTTTTAGGACTCTGTATCTGAGCTTTAGGCGATCCTAAGGGTCAACTGTCAACTGACCCAGTATATTATTCCTCTTATACACAAAGTAGTTCCAAACCCAGTAATTTGCCTCTTGCAATGGATACCAGCAGAAGTAGACTTTTTTTGGCAAGGAACATGCTTATAACATGCTTGGCGAAGGTTCAAAATTCCCCTCTTCCCCTCAACTTTCCTGTACTCTTACCCTTACGAAGCTGATGCAATAGCCATACGTAAAATTACTTCTTATCTAGTTAAGAAGCCCTTTATTCCAGAACTTAGTTGAAACCACGCTATTTCAACCATCATAGCCAGAATACGGAAAAGACGCATTGAAGGGATGGAAATGTCCCTTGATGGTCGAAGAAGTTTCACTACTTCTCCTCACTCTCTTCTGATGTTTCACTTTCTCCTAATCATATTTCTAATCGTCCTTCTATATTGGCTTAAGCCCACAACATAGACTCCCTAATAGACTATTAAGTTTTTTATTCGCCAGAGGTTTTCAACACTTCAAGGAACGCTTAAGAAGCCTTTTACGCCGTTTGATTTCTCTGGACTACTTGGACAATACATTGCAACCATTAAACAATAAGTATCGGGCTTCTAATGAAAAATGTCATGAAAACTGATCATATGAAAAATGTCTAGATCATGAAACAAAATATGTAATGTTGTATCATAGCTTTCATCAGAGTACACACACATTGAACCCCGAATATTAACAAATAATTATCTCTAAAACATTTATAAACTGTTAGGCAAAACCTAATGGGGTGTAGTAATTCAATAAAAAGCGCGTCTGTATTAGCATCGCTTTAACTTAAAATAATTTTAAGTCATTTATATTCAGACATAATACATATTTTAATAACCATTCACTATTTCTTGATAAAGCGAAAAATCGGAAAGAAGGATTTTTATGTCAAATAAATGACTTCCATGAGTTCTGTGAATGTAAATACTCTAAGCTATATTTTAAGGAATTTTCCTAAATGTAGAAAGCATATAAGTACAATTCGCATCTAGTTAAATTGATTCTATTCATTTAATAAAAATTTGGCTTTTAATATATGAATAAGAATTTGGTGAAAGCAACAAAAGAAAACCATAGTTCCATATAGTGCAAACCTTGTGACGTCTTAAGCGTCTTTTCTTTAACAAGACCTTTGGGTTCTTTGGGCCAGAATTAATGGCAACTCTTTTCCAACCAAATCCAAGAAACGAGAAGTGAAGATATGCAAATAATATAGGATAAATATAGGATCTTAGAGTAAGCGTAAGGGCAATGTAATGGTAGTGTAAAGGAATGTTAGACAATTGAAGTGCGTTGTGTCTGTGGATGATAATTGATGTTCGTCGTTCAAAGATTCAAGTTTTTACGTGTCGTAGATAAACACATTGGTGATCGATTAGAAGTTAAACGTAAAGTTACATACCCTTGTAGATAAAGACAAGTTTATTACAGAATAATATAAGGTAGGATTGTTTACTTATTATTATATTTGAAGATTAGGCGGTTCAATTATTGAGATTGGTCTGTATTATATTGTGTATTGCGTATTGCGTCATCATAGATTCTCTTATTCATTAATAATATTATATTTGTTCAAAGTTTTTAAGGGGTCACAGGGGTGTTAACAATGTTTCGAGAGCACAAAATACAAACAATTTTCGACTACAAATAATTCTTTGAGATTAAAATGAAATAATTTGATTCTTTCACACATTTTTTATAAAGGAATAAAGTTTCAAAAAAGTATAAAATATCTAAAATATAATCATAATTTTAAAAATAATAAGCACATAAAAATAAGAAAATGTTTTGTAAGAAACAAATAGTAAGTTTTACGACGCGCATGATATTTTCTGCAATAATCATTCTAATTACTAGCAATAAGTTGATTTATAAAGTCAAATATATCCTTATTACATGCTAGCTTATCTTATATAAATAAAATAAAAAATAATATTTTTAAAAATAAAAAAATACATTTTTTAAATTTTTTAAAAAATTCAATTTTTGTTGAAATATTTCAAAACATTAAAAATTTATAATACTATAAATAGCTAGGATTTGAAGATTATGATAGAATTTATAATTCTGTAAAGTTTTATGCATCAAAGTATGATAGTTTTTGAAACGCAATGCGCGTAATTGAAAAAAAACACAAACTGAGAAAAAGGGCTTTAAAGTTTTAAAATTGAATTTGAGAAAATAAATCTTAAAACTTACACACTAAAATGCTCGCTCCAGGATTGTAACATTTACCTTCCTGTTCCTGAAACAGCTCAATTTCTTTACTCTTTTTAATTTTCTTGGCTCTGCGAGCTTCAAAAGATGACTGTAGACACCTCTGTCGTGCCGTAAAGATTCGACGATTGTCACGTTCAGCCAGGGACACACAAACATTTCTGTTAATTTTCAAGCCAAATTTCTTTAAAATAGAAATAAGTATTTGATTTCCATCATTAAAAACACTGGTTGCTAGATTTGCAGCAATCTCTGCAATCTGAAGACTAGAACCAATCGTCTTAGGACAAAATTTCCAAATTAATGAATTTAAACTTTCATTAGGATTCTGTGTCTTACCTCCTAAACATTTCTTCAGGAGTGCCGGATGAGATAAGTCTGCAAATACAGGCTTAATTACATCTCGAACAGCTTTAGCAACTGAGGGTTTGTGTTTATAATTTTGTAAATTATTATTAATTGCGGCATTATACTTACACCATGTATTTGGATTTGTAGGACAAAACCAGTGCATCGGTTCATCATCAGTGCTGCAAGAATGACCCCAAACAGCCCAAATGGCTTTCCGCATTTCCTTTACACTAGTAGAATTGCATCGAATAGCATTACCATAGTAATGCGCAAGTTTATCAATTAAACTATCAGTTAACCTACCTTTACCGCCAATAGTTTTACCATCAGATAATTTCTTTTTTACTATATACTAATTTAAGCTTCCTAAGTCTTGTACCCATTCTCTTTTGCACATGGCCTACACATTCTATTTTCTGAATAAGATGGTCATCGCCATATGGCTTGTTTTCAGAAAGGGCATTGAATGTTTTTGTGTCGCCATCTCCTATGTAGTTCGAATATTTCAGGTTGTGAAGCTTTTCTGATCGATTAAAATCCTCAACATCCCGTCAACCTCCATTTTACCAGCAGAGCCAGAATAATTTTTTCTACATGAAAGCTTATGCGCTCTTTGCCATTTATTGTACTTGATACCAAACTTTACCCCTTTATAACTGTCGCATCCTTTGCAAAATGAGGACAACACTTCCCTATCCAAAACCTTACCTGTTTCAGCCTCTATTACAGTACATACTCCAATCAACGATGAATGTCCTCTTGTTTTCCAGGTACCATCACCACTTACCGTTAAAAGGTTATCAGGTGACGAAGAATTTTCTTCAACAGCTGCCCTTTTCATGCTTTCTTCAGCGACTTCCTTCATAACACGTGAAAGTTTATTATTAATAAAATCATATGATTTTTTTGTTCAACAGGATTAGGAAGACTCATTACAGCACAAAAGGTTTTTAATGACTCTAAACCTTGGCCTATGCATCTCATTGCTAAAATAGATCTTCTGTTAATTTCTGGAGCATTATTTTTATTCCCAGTGTTTTCACAGCTTGAAAAAGTACAAACACTCCCACAGTTTTTACAACGTATTTCAAAATTCGAACATAAACCACGAGTGGACTTTTCATTAATTGTTAATGGTTTATGACATTTTAAACAACATGATACTGATAAAATAGAGCGAACAGTTGAAATAAAATCAAAAATACGATATCCTTTGAAGTTTTTTCACTTACCTTAACAAGATTTGACTTTAATGAAGTCTGAATTCCTGAGATTTTATTACTGGAAGCACACTTACTTGTGTCTTTCCTTTCTGCAACATGTGTATGAGAACATACCTTCATGAATTGATTCCCTCTAAATCTTCTTTTCTTGGGACGTTTGCCTGAAGGTCTACGATGAGTATTTTCCATTTCAATCGAGAATTTTCAATTTTGATAAACGGTTTTAAACAACGCTGTTTTGAATTTCGATAAGCAGACAACGTGCTAGGATTACCAAAACAGACTCAAAACACTTTAAAAAGCATGTGTTGAGTTGCAAGCTTCCTTCTCAATTAAGTAAGTGTTTAAAATATTTCATGAGGCTTTTTAAAAACAGAAAAATAAAACGTATGCGGAAATCAAGAATAAGTGGGTGTGGCATGTAGCCAATTAAACATTGTTATTACTAAATTGCTGTTTGGAATTTTTCGAATAACTTTCGAAGTTTTTGTAGTACTATCACGAGGTTGGTATCAAAATGTTCAAAAGAAAATGAGGAACAACATATTTTTTTTCGAAAATTCGAAAAAAAAAAGAAGATTAACACCCTGTGACCCCTTAAACTGAATATCTTAATTAAGTCATGTTAAGATAATGTTTGATTCTAGTTCTTACGATAACCCTACACCTCTAGCTCACGCTGATACTTCGAGGGATGTATTTCCAAGGGGAGGTACATCACAACCTAAATTAATTTAACAACTTCTATACAGTCATTTTTTTTTCAAATGTAATCATTTTTGTACAATGTTTATCTCATTTAAGCTTATGAATTTTTATACAGAATCGTGTAATTTTTCTTTTTTATAAAGAATCGACTTATAACTTCTTAAAAAAGTATTTTATAATCATTAATCTCATTTATAAGTGATAGATAAAATATTTTGATCAGTTAAAAGAAAAGCCTTACTGTTTGGTGGAATGATAATTTTATAAAAATAAATTATTAATATTCTAAGGAATTACTTAGAAGGAATTACTTTAATCCTTACTATTTAGATTTTCTTTATACAAGTAACTATTAATAAAATTAATTGGAGAGTTTTGAACTAAGCAATATTTAATTAAATTTTTATAGTTTTTTTATAATTTCTCCTTATTTTTTCGAAACAAGAAATTTATTCCGTTGCATATAATTAATAATAATATTTTAAAATATGTGTGTGAAGACATCTACATTACTTTCCCAATGATTTTCGCAATTTATTTACGTAATTTTAAAAGAATTTTTATCATATCATCAATATTAATAGAGTTGAAAAGAGCTTATATTATTGATTGATTGTATAGAAAAAAAATTTTACATCTGTCAATTCTTGATTTAAAGAGGACAGGACTTCAAAATATAAATTTCTAATAATTCTTAAAATTGAAGTAAATTTGCCTTTACTCTACCGTAACTACGTCTCTCAAAGTGGATTTCAGCAAAATCCATTTTGGGGGAATCTAAACTCAATGAAATGAACAAGATTGCTAAACTTGAAATCTAAATCTAATAGTTGAAACGCATATATATTTTTTTACTTATAACGCCTCTTAAGTAACACTCCTTCGGGTCAAATTCGGAAGAAACTTTTTTTTGTAGTGGATATTTCCTCTATAAAAAAACCGTCGTGAAGCAATCAGCAAAGCCTTTGCCAGATATCACATGATTTTATTATTCTCCAATTGACAAAGATTGTAAAAAGCCGGAGACCTCAGGACAAAAGAAATGATTTTGTCCTTTGTATTTCTTGAGCGTGGGTAGTCATTTGTATCATTCCTTTGTGTTTGTGTTCGTCACTCTTTTCGTCCTATGCCTGAATGTCTAAACCTGACGAAAAAATCACCTTATACCAAAACAATCTAATTCAATAATTCAAGTCGCATTCTATGTAATATACACTCACGGAGAAAAAAAAATTGCGCACCAAGAAATAATTCCGGGATCGTAACGAAACTTGGCAAGAAGGTACATGTCAGAGAGATATGCCAGTGATTTAGAAAAGCAACTTGATTGTGCATTACGTATAGCCGGTAGAGGGCGTTTAACGTCGTTCTCCGTGGAGTGTATAACATGTAACAAAAGCTTGTTGAGTGTGCTGAATCGTTTTAAAAGTAAGAGCTGAGGTAGACATGCTATTACGACGATTTCCATGACAATATGAGAAGCTCTAGCAGTTTGAGAGGGGGAGAATCATCGGCATGATGGAAGTTGGGTGGTCAGCTAGGCGAGTAGCTCGTCAATTAGGCCATTTTGATTATGTTGGGAGCAGGTGTCGGTCCCAGTGGATCCGAGAGTAGTCATTTACATGAAGACCAGGCTCGACAGACCAATCGCCGAGAAGACTATAACATCGTAAGAAATTCACGTGTACAGCAGCCAACTGCCTCATCGCCCGCCATCCAGGTACAGGTATCACCACTAGGGGTTCATGTGTCTTCTCGAACCATACAAAGGCACCTGGCTGAATGACATTTGGGATCGCGGTGCCCATTACGCGTGTTGCTTTTGACGCCCACACATCGATGCCACCGTTTGGAGTGGTGCCGCGCACGAGGTAACTGGACTGCAGCGAAATGGAACCAGGTCGTCTTTAGCGACGAATCCAGAATAAATCTCAGCAGTGATGCAATCGTTTTCGTGTGTGAACACCCCGTGGTGAACGCCTCAATTCTGAATTTGATTTACAGTGACACACTGCTCCCACAGCTGGTGTGATGGTATGCGGGGCCATTGCGTACAATATACGGTCACCCCTAGTATTAATCCGTGGCACCATGACAGCCCAGCGGAATGTTCATGACATCCTGCAACCACATCTGTTGTCATTCATGCAACGACTTCCAGGAACCATTTTTGAACAAGTCAATGTTCGGCCTCACACGGCAAGGATGTCACAAGAGTGTCTCCGCACCGTTACTAACCTTCCTTGGCCTGCCCGATCCCAACATTTGACTCCAATCTAACATACTTCGGATAATTTGGGACAGCTTTTTCATTGGTTTTTATTCACATTTCTATGGCAAATCAAAACTTTGAACGGACTTATCTCAAAAAGATAACGTAACTAGTTTGTCTTCATTTAAAATGCTAACGCTTTTTTTCTATTGTGGCTAATGCTTTGAATATTTTTTTACCTATTGCTAATAGGAAATGTAACAAAAGTTGATATGCATTTTTGAATCAAAGCAATACTTATTTTTTTAAATTAATTAAACTCAGAATTTTTATAATTTTTTTTTAAAAAAATTCAAAAATATTTTATAAAAAGAAGTATTGTAAGAATACCAATCATGTTTTCGCAAAACTCATACCAACTTTTGTTATACGTCGTGTGATGTACTCTTAAATCAAATTTCATGCGTGTACGTAAATTTTGAAGGATGAGTAACATTTTAAGATGAGTTTTTTTTCCTTAAAAAATTAAATGGTTAGCTTCTTATGAAATTTTGAGCATAAAATCTGTTTCAGATAGTATCGCATAAGAAACAACCAAAAATTTTGAAAACCCTTAAATTAAAAAGTTTAGTGTAAATCGTACCATGTCCAAAGCATGTACCAAAGCAAACTTTAATTCTTTGGTTTAAAAATAACATTGTAATCTTAATCGTAATCTGCTAGTCCGAAATCCCTATCCCACCGTATTCTTTCCAATCAAACCACTATTACATAATAATCACTACCAGTATAAAAGCGAAAATCTTGAGAAACCGCTCTCTTTTGTTTTTGTTTTGTCTCCGTCAAGATGTCACTGCTGCTTGTCTCTTGTCCGCTTGGCTTTTTAATCGTCCAAATAAAAAAGATGAACGTCCACGGAAGATGTTTTCTTGAAACCACTTGACACACAAATACCGCACTCGGCCAATTCGCATCATATATATACATACGGTAGTGGCCAAAATTGCAGGCATTTTTTTTAAATTGTTTGGTTTTTTTTAAGTTTGTATGCTTATAGAAAATTTTACGTTGCACGAAATGCTAAGTTTTTTTATGTCATTTTAAAGAAAATGTAATACTCTGAACTTAATACAAAAAAAAAGTTCAAATATTTGGAAAGCAAAAAAAAAAGTTTTCTGGGATTAAACTGTCGATATACTTTGGATAATGATGCTAGCAGTGGGTTATCAGAGCTTAGTGAGGTTGCGTATGTTCTTTATTGCATTTTCAAATCAATAATTCATTGACCTTAAAATAGTTTTAAGCTCTTCCTTTCTTATTACATGATGCTAGGAAACAATTATATCCTCAATTCGCTCCTTTTAATTTCCTGTGTACCTCATTCGGACAAGAGTTTTCAAACGGTACCACAAGTTTTTGAAAGGATCGAGATCAGGACTGTTTCCTAGCCATCTCAGCAACGTAATGATCTTAGAACGGTACCAGTCTTTCAATTACTTTACTGTGTGACAAGGAACATAATCTTGCTGAAAAATAAATGAAGCATTGTTGGTAAATAGATCCCTGTTAGAAGTTAGGGCTCTAGAATGGCGTCAATGTATTTTATAACATTCAGTGTTCCATTGATGATATGAAGGAGACTAATAAAATCTGCTGATAAGCATGACTAAATAATAAAACTATGTGGGCACTTCACTGTTTTTGGATGCAGTCAGGATGTAAGAGTTTCTGGTTTCTACGTCCTACATATTTTAAGCTATCACTACTAAAAAACGATATTTTAGTTTCATCCCTCCATATATAACTTGTGAAAATAATTATTTGTCCAATTAATGTGTTCCATCGCCCACTGTAGTCCCTTTTAGTGCTGCTGTAAATTGAGAAAGGGCTTTTTTCGTGGAATTCTACCTTTCAGTCTTATATCTGTTAATCTACTCCTGGTTGTTTTTCAACTGACAGAAACACCAGCATCACACTCAGATCACTTCCGATAGATGTCCACGAAATTATTTTATCTCTGAAACACAGTATTTTTATTCTTCTTTTATCGATAGAGGTGGTGCACCTTTTTCAGCCTTTTCTGCTTTTTTTTATTGAATTTGTCTCCGGACATCTTAAGCAAAATGTTCAGTCTGCAAATGTAGTGACTGAAATACCAACCTATTATATAATTTTAATAAAGGAAATACCACTTTCTCATTACACATGTGTCTAATATTTTCTTTTATTTGATGTCAATGCTTTTTGATTAAAAATCATTGTTATCCTGGCCAGGAAATAATTGTGATCTTAATTCTATCGAAAGCTTGCGGCACCGTTTGAAAACTCTTGTCCAAATGAGGTACTCATGAAATAAAAAGGAACTAATTGAGGACATAATTGTTTCCTGGAATTATATGTAATAACGAAGAAAGAGCTTCTAACTATTTTCGGCTCAATTAAACATCGATTTGAAGCAGAAATAAAGAATAAACCAATTTTATTAAGCTCTGATAACTTACTGCTATCATCATTATCTAAAGTATATATATATATACACTCAGGAACATTGAAAATAGCGACCCAAGAAGAAAGCATCGAATTGAAATGGAATTTAATGCATATAATGACACAGAAGAGAGATTCACTTAAACTAAAATACAAGACAATTAAACGAATGCAAGGTGTGGAACGACACAAATACTGGGCAACTTCAATAGCGCGTTGGACCACCTCCAGCTGCAATACATGCCGCCACACGGTCCACGGTCTGGCATTGAGTTGAATAGACACCTTATGTTGTCCTGAGTCAGATGGGCGCACAAATCTTAAACAGCCAACTCTAAATCATGTACAGAGTGACACGATGCCATCTGCGGTTTTAGCTGATCTCACACGTGCTCTACAGGGAACAAATCGGGGGAGCAGGCTGGCCATGGAAGAGTCGGAAAATTATGTAGGAAGTCTTAAGCAACTCTTGCTGTATGCGGGCGAGCATTATCTTGCTGGAAAATTGCCCCTGGGAGACCATTAAGGAAAGGTCCTACATGGGGTTGAAGAATATCATCAACTTAACGTTGGCCTGTTAAGGTTCCACACATCACAATTAAAGTGGACAGGCTATCATAGGCTATGGCCCTCAGACCATTACACTAGCTGTGCGGGCAGTGTGACGTAGAACAGTGTGGGGGAATCGTACCACTCACCAGGGCACCTCCACACCCTTACACGGTTATCATCTGTCCCAAAAACAAACCGGGATTCATCACTAAACACAAACTTTTGCCAATCTGTGACATTCCACATTGATCTGGCTTGGCACCACTGTAGACGCAGTTGCCGATTTTCCGGTGTTAAAGGGAGTGCACGGAAATGGCGCTTGAATTTAAGATTTGCTTCTGCAAGGTGTCTGGAAATTTTTGTGGAACAATTGCTACGCCTACGTCTGCTCGTATCGTTGAACGAGTCACTGGGGGTTCACAAGTGCTTGCCGCACGATCCTTCGATCCTCTTTCCTCGTGGTCTTCCTGGTCGCTCTAGACCCGGTTTTCCGCACGTAGGTACCATCTCGTGTCCACTGGTCCCAACAATTTCTAACGGCACACTCCGAACGATCCACCTGGCCAGTAACACGGCACGTCAGCCATCCTGCAGTTTTCATCCATATGATCAGGCCTCTCGCGAACTCGCTTAACGGTGAAAAATGTCTTCTAGCACGTTTACCTGGCATGTTTCGCTTACCAAAGTCTTCCTACAATCGGTGGGTATTTGTCACGTTTATGAATCTTCGAATTTGCGCTGGCATATACAGTACCCTCTTCGTGATTGTAGCGCCACCTCGGCGTGTATGAGCATGCGTATTGGCACAAAACTTGGATCATTTGCATATCACATTACGCTGTACTTATTTGAAAAGTTTCGCGATTGTATTTAGCTTCCTTCTTGGGTCGCTATTTTCATTGTTAGTGAGTGTATATATATCGACAGTTACCACAACATAATTTTTT
This sequence comes from Trichonephila clavipes, assembly GCA_019973935.1. Classification (NCBI taxonomy): domain Eukaryota; kingdom Metazoa; phylum Arthropoda; class Arachnida; order Araneae; family Nephilidae; genus Trichonephila; species Trichonephila clavipes. Next base: position 957,351 of record BMAU01014018.1, read on the forward strand.
TGCCTTTCAAATATCTGAGTTTTATTTTCTTACATTAACTTCAGTACTCAATTTTCTGTAAAATGATACCAAATACTTAGCATTTTGCGCAACGTGAATTGTTTTATAAGCGTACAAACTTAAAAAACATAATTTAAAAATTGTCCACAATTTTGGCCACACCCCTGTATACATATACATAGAGAGAAAGAGGTTTGAAATGGGAAAAGGGGGGCATTGTGAAAAGAATGTATAAACAGTAATGAAGAAATAAAACAAAAAAAATAAACAAATGAAATCTGAAAAATTTATAAAAAAAAAAATTGTGACTTCAAAAATTTAATTGCAATGTATCTTAAGAAGGCGGGTAAGTATTTACATTAAATAGTCCTTAAGACCGCTTTGATGGCTTTTGAACTATAAAAAAGTATCAAATTAGCTAAGGAATCTTTAATTTGTAAAAAATTAATTTTGCTCTTTTATTCCAAAATATATGTATGTTTTCATTAACATCAAAGAATCATTTAATCATCAATTATGAAATTCAAACGGTTGCTAAAAGCAAATTAAACTACACGAGTATAAAACAGCAGATTTAAAAGGAAACATCATGCATTAGATATATCATAGATTTTTATATGTTTTATATTTAATTTAAATACAAGGAGTAAGTTCTTATTTAAAAAGAAAATAAGTAAGTAGTTAATTATTTATTTTAGATTAAAGAAAATTTTTATTGCATTTGCTAAATGGTGTGGATTACGTGCAAGACTTCTTAAGTTCTGAATAAAGTAAAAAAATTACACTGGCATTTAGTTGTGAATGAATTTATTCATTTAAGAATAAGTTTCAAATAGTAACAAATGTAATGTGGCGTCCAAAATTAACGTTACAAATATCAGTTATCTACTATTTCAAGAAATAAACCATATTTTTTAAAAATATTATTTGTAAAATGAGTAAAAGCAAAAAAAAAAAATATCATATCCTAACTTTGCAAGCTTTGACATAAAAATAGTTTTTATGGCCTTTTATTGAGTAAAAAATTATATATCTTTTTAAGCATTTGAACTTTGAACTTTGAGTTTAGACTTTTTTTTTAAAATGACTTCCAACAATCGTATAGATCAGGGGTGTCTAACACGCGGCCCGCGGGTCGCATGTGACCCGCCAGTACGAAAATTGCGGCCCACCGACTCTTTTAAAAAAAATTTAAATATCAGATTATTAAAGTTTTTTTTTTTTATTTATAAATTTATTCGAGAGAAAATCTATATAAATCTATGTATACAATCACTACCAAAAGTAAAGCATGGAGAGGAAAATGCTAATTTCCAGAAGACAATCAGAATTAAAGAGGATGCCATTCATTGCAGAGGTAGATGGAAGTATGCAAATTTTCAGGTAACAGTCAATCGACCTTTCATGTCAAAAAATATCCCTAAAAAGTTCAATCAACTCCAATAAGCGGACAGGAGCTTTGTGAAGGTATTAGATTCAGTTGATTTGTCAAACGAAATGCTGATAGAACAGTGTTTAATAATTTTGAAACAATTTGTTTTCAAAACTTATTGTTGTCGATAATTTAATTCAGAAAACTAGATTGGAAGATGGTAAGTATTATTTTGACATTAAAGTCTCATTAAAGTTTTATGAGTCAGATTCAATTAAATGTTCAATAAGAACATTATTAAATATAATTCGGCGTTCATCATATCTGGTAATTTTCGTGATCGTTATTTAATAAATTAATTAATTATATCATTAATTCTGTTTGGATATTATCTTTAAAATGCATAATATTATCAAAATTTTTTAAACATTATTTGGGAAAAATAATCAAATACAGCACAGTTATTTAGATAAATGGACTTTTTGAATATTTAATCGTTCGCGAATGACGACACTATCAGAATTTCACAATGGTAATGCAAGTATCAATTCATGTTAAGTAACAGTCAATCGTTTTCAAGAAAATATGCAAAAAGTTCAATATTTATAAAAATCATTTGATACAGAAGTTGATTATATTATATAAACATTTTACACTGCTCGTACAATTTGTTTTCAAGACATCACGTGTTTCTATGACTTAGCAAAATTAATGGAAGATTCTGAGGTACTGGCGTGCTGTGGGGCGCATTGAAGCATGACATTCAATCAAAGAATATTTATTGTTCTTCGGCGTTCATCATTCTGTAATTTCACGTTTGTGAAACAATCCCAAACCAAAGACAGTTCTCCGTACCGGAGAAATGGAAGGTGCATCTAAAAGTTACAACCTTACGGAAGATCGTTATATTGGGATTGTAGCCGTGCAAAATCATAGAGCGACATTCCACACGTGTGACATCTATGGTTGCACAATATTATCCAGCAGCTATCTGAGCTAATTTATCCCATTACATCTGAATGGAGTGAATGGATGAGTTTATATTCTTGTTTGTCAGAGGGGATAGATTTGGACCATCAACTTGGTCTGTGTTCCCCAAACAATACACATTTTCAATGGGGTTTGCCCTGAGCCAGATGACAAGCGTATGGATACGGCGTAAGAAGTTGAACACCAATCAGCCCCAAAACATCACTCAACATCACGTGTCCCAGGATGAAGCATTTGCGTTGTCGTCCATAAAACAAATTTATCACTGAGATACCCGGCACCGACCTGAACATATTTAAACGTTCTGTGACGGCTGTCTGGTATCCGTCAAAACCCATTGCGACATTGTATGCTGCGCGTGGCCCTACTTTGTTTTAATGGACGATAACGCACGTCCCCATAGAGCTGACATCGTCGATGACTATCTGGAGTGAAGGGATTGCGCGTATGGCGTGGTCAGCATATTCGTCCGACGATAATCGCATTTAAAATGTTTGGAACCACTCTCGGCAGTGCTGTATCTTCACGTTTCTCACCACCAGCCACTCTTATTAAGACTGAACTGCTCTACAACAAGAATGGCGATTGATTAATTCAGCGGTGGTTAACCACCATTGAAAACATGATCAGTAAGTGTGTAAACATTGCAAACAAATGAAATGGTATCACATACCCTATTAATGTCCTTTTTCATTTTATGCTGCTTATTTTCACTTTATACATAATTCTGTTTATGTCTCCAGAATGAAATTTTCTGATAACTTACAAAAATTTAATATTGTTTTCATTTCTGAAAATAATTACTAATTTTGTTTTTATGTATAAATATATATGCTACTTTACTGCCAAATCTTGTGTGAATCAAAGCAGTATTGTTGATTTTTTTGCATTTTCCATCTTCGTCTACTAACTTTGGAAGTAGTTTTACAAATTTGCCTGTTACCTGGTCTTGTTTTAAAATAAATCCTTTTTGATAATAGAAATGTTCTTTAGATTAAAACAGCTTTTTATTTTATCAAACAATTACATTTGATTTTACTATAGTACATTATTTTTTTAATAAATTTCGAATTTCATTGTTCATATCCTCTACTATGGATGGTACATGATTATCTGTGTGTGTGCGACTTTCGTTTCTCCTCTTCCTTTTCTGTTTGGAGCGCCCAAAATGCAAGAGGCAGTCAGAGAGTTTTTTAAACTTTATAAAAAATAATCACACACAGTACAGTTAAGATAAATGACATTTGTATATTTAATCGTTCACGAATGACAACACTATCAAATTTCAACAATGAGTAACGCAAGATCAATTCAATAAGAACACCGTAATTTTCAAGAAAATGACAACACACACTGTAATATTTTAAAAATTATTTGATCATCGCATTATTATATTATATAAACATTATATTATCCATGTCTGTATACATGAACAATAATGAAAACATTAATAATAATTCATTCTGTTTTAAATTTTCACTCCAATAAACGTTTTTTGTTACCAAATCTGATATAAAGGTACATATTTTTATGTGCGGCCCGCGAAATTATAATGTTTTTCCGAAGTGGCTCTCAAGGTAATTTGTGTTGGACCACTCTGGTATAGATGATAATTTGAGATGGGGAGCTGTTGGATGGATTGAGGGTGGAATATTTCAAGCTGAAGTAACCCGAAACCTTCATGTTTCTCGAATCACGTCATCCATATTGTAAAAACAATTTCAAACAACAGGTATTGTTGTTAGAAGACCTGGACAAGGTTGATCGAAAGCTACAACACTGCGGAAGCTCAATGTTTGACTCTAAATTAATATCGTCACATAGGCATGCCAGCTAAGAAGCACCATCAGGTCTTTTCTACTGCCCCTGGAAGGAAATTTTCAAAACAAACTGTTAATAGGCATTTAACTGAGAAAGACCTTTTATCTGACGGGGCTAGTGGTGTGTGTCCTTTTTAACCCATCACAGAAATTAGCTCGTCTGTTATGGTACCAAGAATATGTGTCTTGGGTAAATCAAGAGGGAGTCATGTAATTTTTACAGATAAGCCCAGGTTCAGTACAAATAGTGATTCACATCGAGTTTTCATTTATAGAGAGCATGGGACTCTCTACCATTCTTCTGTCAAAAGAGAATCCTATAGATTTGATTGGTGTGGAATACTAGTTTCGTTACGCATTAGGTTACATGCCCAAACACTGCTACAGAGTTTGAATGCGGGTTCTATTGCTGCACAGTGATATAAAAGTTCATGACTGTTACAAGGAGCAATTGGTCAAGATTTTATTTTTGTAGACATTAATTCAATGCCGGACATATGTACACTTGCCAAATACTTCTTGGGGAAGAGGTATTTTCTGAATGAAATGGCCAGCAAATTCTCCAGACTTAAATCATATCAAGCATGTTTGGGATGCCTTAGGTAAAGTTTTTACTCGACTTCAATTTTCTCCAAACAGAAGCCAGGCATTAAAATTTTCGCTTATAGAAGAATAAGGATTGTTGCCAAAAGATGGAATTAACAATATAATTTGTTGTATGAGAAGCAGCAAGGGGTGACCACATTACTTATTAAACATTAATTTTTTAAAATTATTACATAACGCGTTTTGAAATTTTTTTTATCTAATTTGCATATTACAGGAAGTAGTTTCCCCATGAAGATTTCATTTGCCAGCGTAATAACTATCAGCCTATGAGGGATATATGAGCAAAACTGTATTACAAATAAAAATTATATGCAAGTATAATGTATTTGTTTTGGGGTTTTTAATTTAATTTTCGATACCATTGTATACATTATGTGTCAAATAATGTTATATATTTATAAAGCAAACTTATTAGTGGGTAAAGATGATAAGTTTAAAAAAATAACCTTTTTTTCATATTAAAGAATTTACACCTGCTAAATATAAAAAGGAAATGAGAAAACTTTTATTGTAAGCTATGAAGGACGGTATGAATAGTTTTCCTAGTAATAAATCTTGATCTTCACATAAAGGAAATTCTCGCATTTAAAATGATAGTCATTTAAAATCCATTGTCAGAAGTCTTCTTTACAAAAATTAAAATGCGTTTAATTTATTATGACCTAACTGAAAACACCTTTCTTATCTACAAAATTTAAGAACTACAAAAATGCGCAAGGAAATGGAGAAAATGAAGTCATAAATTTCAATTTGACATATATTTCAAGACATTTTATTGTCTTCTTGTCAACTTTTATTTCATTAAACTGCCTTCAAATTTAAAAAAAAAGAGCTTCTGCTTTAAGTACGGTTAGTAGTTCAATGACGACAGTGTTATATTTGTACTGTTTCTCTTTTAATAATAAACACTATATATGTGTCGATTATCTCGAGGATTATTGGACCAATTGCAGTGAAATTTGTTTTTTACACTCATGTTCATAAATTAAGGATAATGCAAGTTCAGACAAAGAAAGAGTCGGAAGCAAAACCAGTCTGACTCATACGCAAAGCATTTTTATTAAATAAAAGGAAAGTGCAAAAACTATGTTTCATTTTTGATATCATTAATAAAAATTGTGATTTTTTCTCTTAGAATATTTTAAGTAAATCAAACATCATTTATTTACGAAAAACATTATTACATACTTGGTATGATGGGTATTACATAGTATGTCTTTCAGACGATACAATGCCTAGGCGCGCTAAGTATCAAATTATTGACCTGATATTGGGGAATATTAATATGAGGTTATTGCACTGAAAAGCTTGTGAAGCGCTTGCGAACATTTTACAATTTCTTCTATATTCCTTTTATATTTCCATCTTACACTCTTGTCATGGTGACGTACTATCGGTGTCATCTGGTGGCTTCCTGCATTTTGCATATGATTCATGAAGATGTGTGTAGTCCTTTTACGGGTAGTATATTTATTTCAGAGTTCGATTTCCGCGTAACTCTGCATTAATTTTAATTTATGGACATGAATGTATATAGAGCAGATAAAATGCAAAAAATAACTATTCTACAGCTAAAATAGAATGTCACACTTATTGAAGTCGGGAGGTATGGAACAGCAGTTGCAGAACTTTACAAATTATTTAATAGGGGGTATGGTACCCTCTTACAAATAAGTAGCGCCCACACCGTGATTTTATACCGGAAATAAGGGAATTGCAGAGTTCATCTTGCAATTTTTCCCACTAGTGCATCAACTATGTTTTGATGGTTTTCGGAGGGAGTCGCGAGTCTGAATTGCCCTCCCCAGAGCGTACCAGATATATTCTATGTAGATGAGATCTGGAGATCTAACAGGCCAATCCATTCTGCAAATATCTTTACTTTCCAGAAATTCGCCATCCATTAAAATGAAACCAGGGACTACTGCACCCGTGAAAAGGCGAGTATATGACGCCAACACATTATTCCTATACCTCACACCAGTCACAACACATTTTGTAAAAACATAGCGGTGTATGCGGCCATTCGACGTGATGCATGTCCAGACCATCAAGCCTCCGCTTCCGCAACTGTAAGTTTCTCGGACTTGGAGGGGAGGTCGTCGATTCCTGGTACTCTTCACGTGAAAGTACAGCGAGAAAACATGGAGAGTACATTGGACCCTCTTCTTGATAAAAGATACGGGATTGTTGCATATCACGTTTAACAGTGACATCGAAGTCATTATATATATATATATATATAATCTTATTTTAAAAATAAAATATACTTATATTTCAAGCAAACAAAGTAAATATAACGAAAGTTTGTTGAAAAAAACGGGACTTGTTTGTTTTTTTTGCTATTGCTGCAAAACAAAATATACTCCTCCTCATGTGGTGAGAATTTTCCATCATTTCTGAAAAAAAAAGCACATGTTGTCACTGTACATAAATGCAATAAGAAATATAAAAATTTACATATATCACGTTCACCGCAAGTAATTAAATCAAAATCCAGTCTTTATGCTCACGTTCCAAGCAATCGATCAAATTACAATCCAATTGTGATATTATAGTTATAGTTTAGACCATTAATACTCAACTTGCGGCCCGCATTTGGCCCGCCGGCTTTTTCTAAGTGACCCAGTCACGTCTCATTTCACTTTAGAAATTCAGTAATTTGAAAACAATGTACTCAAAATTTAGCAGGAAATTATATCAATCAAGCAATCAATACATCAATTTTCCTATCGATTTGCCCTTTTTAATAGTAGAATGTAATCAAGAGGTTTGGTGAAAGATGAAAGGAAATAGAAACTTACCACAAAACTCAGTGAAAAATTCATAAAAGTAAATATTTATTTTATTCGTTTTATAGAAAGGTGTGAATGTAGTATTAAAATAAAAGCCAAAAATGAGTTTTAATATTTTGATTAATTTTGTTGTGTGCAATGTTGCTTTGGTATAGTGTGTGTTTTCCACTATCTTCATGTTGCCGCCCCTTGTGCAATACCTATCCAGTGTATGCGGCCCTGCGAGATAAAAGGTTGAGTACCCCTGGTTTAGATGATGGCAACATACAACTTAACTTATTCTTCTTTTCGTAAATATTGTAACTAGGCCATTGTAATTACTTCATGTCAATAGGAAGTGATGCATAGAAATGTATTACGCAACCTTAAGAAACTAATACCAGAAATGAAAAGGTGCCATTATTTATACTTAATTATTTATTCTTGTAGGATTGCAATAAAATATTTCACAGAACTTACGTAATCAACACTGCGTGTGAGTTTTTATCTTTTTTTATAAACAAATATTGATTCGGTAATGGAAATGTCATAATTGGGAGCTCTTTTCTAGCAATGCTTCTTTTTAGCTCCAATTCGTGTCTTAGCTTCATTGAAAAACAATTAGATTGTGTAAAAAGTGTAGAATGAGTGCTAAAAGTGAATGCTTAAAGATATCATTTCTTAGTGCAGAAGTTGGATGCGAAGGTATCATTTCGTGAGTCAATTAAATGTGCCTATGGCTAAAATTTATAGCTTCTGTCTCTCGTAGTCCTTGTTATGCCTTAAAATGTTATCATTTCTATAAAATACTGTAATTATCCGAGATCTATTCCTCTTCAACTTCTAGATAAATTATTTATTAAAATGATGTATTTGGTACCTAGGCATTAATAAATATGTTTCTTAAAGTTGATTACAAAGCAGAACAAATATTATACATATATAAGAAATTTTAAAATATTTAAGTAAGAAAATGCGTAATCACACACATCAAAGCAATTGATGAAATTGTATTCATTTTCAAATTCTTCTTTTGTAATGTTTTTTCCAGCATTTAATTCCATAACGAATGTCCAAAACATAACTTATAATTTTAATTTGAAATATAAATTAATATGATATATAAAACAAACTAAAAATTTTATTCTAATTTTAATGTATTGAAATTCATTTTAAAAGATGTGTTACATTGTTGCACAAATAGTGTACTTATATTCTAAAAACTACGCTTAAGTTATGCTCAAAATATATTTTAGAATTTCTGTATACTGTACAATAGGAAAAATCATTATGATCTTCTTAGCTGCATTAGATACTCATTTGAAGCCTTTTTTTCCATTTTGATTCCAATAAATTGAATTTTAGATGCGAAATAGAGAAGAAAGAACTGGAAGAAAGCCAAGATGCTAGTGGAAAAGGTCCAGATATCATTCCCCTTTCTAAAGACCCAGAAGGTAAGAGAAAGCCCATTCAAATTATTTTTACTTGGATTCAATAAATATATTTCTATTATTCTATTGAAGCACATAGAAGACTTCGCGCAGAGAAGGATTTTTTTCATCCAATAAAATCACATTATATCTTTAAAGGAAGCCTTTTAAAATAAATCATAAAAATAAGATAAAAAAACGGTGTACTCAGAAAAAGTACCCGAAGGGTTTTAGTAATCGTACTTATTTCATAAAAATAATACGTTTCCATTACCAGTCTAAATATCTGTGTTGTTTTCGCAATAAGTCTCCCACACACACTACATTCTACTTCATTTCTGTTCATGTTTCAATTTTGATGTTAATCGTAATGTGTCATTTTTTTTACTAATACGTATAAACATAGTATTCGTCTCTCTTAAAAGATGTTTAACAACATGAGATGATCTCTAAAAACATAAGGGAAAATGCAAATTGAGTAAAAATAATTTAGGATATTTATCCTCTTCCACATATTAGAGATTCATCAATATAATATAGGGTGGTTTTTTAGAGGTATAGAACTTTAAATTGCAATAAAACAACGATGTATTATTCGATTGACATGAATTTTTTTCATTCGAAAGATAATCTTATGGCATTACATTGTAAATATGATCAAGCAAGGCGTAGATTCGTCGAATGGGACCAAAACGAGATTGAAGTTGTTCCCGATTTTCATAAGCAAATTTTGTTTAGCGATGAAGCGCACTTCTGGTTGAATGGCTACGTCAACAAACAAAACTGCCGCATTTGGAGCGAATCTAATCCCCAAGTGTATGTCGAAACAACGTTACATCCAGAAAAACTGACTGTTTGGTGCGCTTTATGGGCTGGTGGAAATTGGTCCGTACTTCTTCAGAAACGATGAAGGCCACAACTTTACAGTCAATGGTGATCGGTATAGAGCCCTGATTACTAACTTTTTCATTCCTGAATTGAGCAATCATGATGTCTAGGAGCTGTGGTTCCAACAAGATGGTGCAACATGTCACACAGCTCGTGCCACAGTCGATTTATTGAAAGACACGTTTGGTGACCGCCTAATTTCACGTTTTGGACCTGTGAATTGGCCTCCAAGATCTTGTGATTTAACACCGCTGGACTATTTTCTGGGGAGGCTATGTAAAGTCATTGGTCTATGCGGATAAGCCAGAAACGCTTGACCATTTGGAAGACAACATTCGCCGTGTTATTGCCGATATACAGCCACAAATGTTGGAAAAAATCATCGAAAATTGGACGTCTAGATTGGACTACATCCTAGCCAGCCGTGGCAGTCCTATGCCAGAAATCATATTGAAAATGTAATGTCACAAGAATATCTTTCGAATAAAAAAATTCATGTCAATCGAATAATACATCGTTGTTTTATTGCAATTTAATGTTCTATACCTCTAAAAAAACACCCTTTATTTACCTGAGCTTGTACAACCAGGAAAATTTGTAGGAGATGATCAAATATATAATGTAATTGTTACGGCTCATGCTTTTGTAATAATTTTTATAGTAATACCTATCTTGATTGGTGGGATATTTTTAAAGGTTATGAAACTTTATGGATACTATAATTCCTTTAAAAAATTTAAATGTTAATAAAATTATTGTATATATTTATCTATATATAAAATTAATTATAAATTGATTTTTCAAAAAACCGGATATCAGAAAATTCGTATAACGTTACCTGTTGTTGCAAAATGAATGAATTTAAGTAATCCACTCATACTTGTTTTTTTTTCTTGTGTAGGAATTTAAAATCTATTAATTTTCATATATTAAGAGCAATTAAAATTAAATTTTTGTCTTAAGGAAAGATAAAATAACGTCTAACATCAAATATTCACTTAAGAAATAATAAGTATTAAAAATGTTTTTGTACCATTTCATTTATAGGAATTCGAGGATAGATGTAATTTAATCGCTTAAGGCGGAGGATTGGTGGTGGATCTGTTAGTTTCATTGAATAAATCTATTTTCCTCTCTCTTTCTCTCTATATATATATATACATAAGCATATTACTACGGTTTCCTCCATGAAATCATAAATTATTTACTGTTTTGTCTTTTACGCGATGGGAGACTTAAGAATCTTTAGCACATTAATTGCTTTTTTTTTTTTTTCCAAATATTTTCTAGTTTTCCACTTGGAAGGATATCTTGATGACGTCCATCGCTCGGAATGCTTACAAAAGCAAGACTCTCCTCCTACTGAGTATATACGGCTCAAATACATGCATACAGTTTTATAGCGAATCGCATTCTGAAAAGAAAGTGAGTTCAATTCTTTTAAATTTTGTTTAAAAATATAATGAATTGAAAAAAGGAAAGAGAGAGTCTTAAATTTGCATATGGTAGAGTCAAAAAGTTCCCGGAATTGGTTAATTTCAAATTGTTAAAAATAGAACAATAATTTAATCTTATTGGCGATCAAAGTACTGTCTTCCTACATCCACACACTTGTTTCTGCGTTCGTATAACTGTTCAAAACACTCCTACAATATAGTTTTTAAAAGGTTCTTCAGTTTCCTCGAAGTATTTTAGATCACCTCACCTGAATCCCCAAAACGATGTCCCTCAATTTCATTTTCAGCCATAAAAATAGGTCAAATTTCTCTGGTGCTAGAAAAGTTTCCGTATGCATTCTTCAAATTTCGAGCATCTCAGAAGAGGATTTCTCGAGAAAAACACAGAATTTGATGTTTGCAAGCTGCACCAAGTGACATTGCAAAATCCGAATGAAAATTTTGCTTTGTCAGAATGATCTGCAGCTAACGCTAATATGAAATGAATTCCAGGTGACTGTGTATTTTCTTTATTAGCTATGCTAACCTCTAAAAACAGGCATTTCCCCACCAGCGAACACTTAGGTGAATGTAGGGAAACATTCTGGGTACTTTTTGACTCTAGCAGTATATGGAGAAGTAACTGGTGTTGTTTGCTTACTCGCATGAAAATAGACATGTACTGAAATGAATTTTTTGCACAACTGTAAATCATCGCTCCTTATACTAGTTTTTGTGTATCTTTCATATAAATATTATTACTTCATTTATTGCCTCTAATAGGTAAGTTCTGAGTTTAGGTTAACAACAGTAAGTTGATAATTCTTAGTATTAGTCAGATTTTACTGATTAGGAGAAAATAATTATGTTATATACTGTGTACATTTGCAAAAAAAATTATATCGTCAATATATCTGTATAGTTTCAAGGTCACCATGTTAGGCCTTTAGTATGTTCAAATAAATTACCATTGACTATAAGAATTAAATTAAACTGACTTAAAGAATTAATTTGAAAAAAAGGTTAATATTGCGAGAAAATCTCAAAACAACGCTTGCATCAAAGTTATTTTAACCTTTTAAATACTTCTATATAATTAAATTAATCATTCAATTCAGAATTATGTATACAAAATATATTATCTTTTTTGAATAAATTATTTTTTTTTATTTTATATAATAGAATTAACACTAGGGTAGTTGTTTAAATAACTGATATTATTTCGTACAAAATGTAATTATTAAATTGAAATAATAATGTAAATTTCCCACTTCTGTGTGCTTAACACATATAAATTTATTAAGATACATAATTATTTGTATTTAATTTTTTACACCTTCATAGAAATATTTTATTTTCACACATATATAAAAACTTAACTTAAAAATGAATTTTAAAATTGAACTTTTAATAAACTTAATTACTGAAATATTTTACACATATAGATAAAAACTAATCATTATCTATAATTCTGAATTATTCTTTCAGGTATCCCACATTTTATTTTATTTACCACAAGTGCCATCCTTCAAAAATACAAGTTCATTAAATTGAAAAGAGCACTCTTCCTTCAGGAATGTGATTATTAATAGAAAAGTATTCAATTAGTAAGTTAAATATAAAATGTTTATTTATTTTTTTATATACAGATAACTCATATACAACACGGCAACTCTAAAGCACAGAATCTGTCTGACGAGATTCGGGAATTGGAGGAAATCCCTTTCAGTGTGAAATATGAAATAAAATTATATAAAAAATGAATTTCACATAATTTTTTTTTTTTTAAAACAGGGAAAATACTCGTACACCAACTCAGTAAGCCTGATAAATCTTTTAGCCACGGCAGATACTTCACTTGGCATTTTTTTTTTATTCAATCGTATTCATTCTAGTACTTTCCTGCCGAATTTTCTTGCCCTATTCATACTTAAGCATACCTTAAAATTGTCTGGCTTTATGTTTTATACAGGGTGATTTGCTATAAGACCGACAAACTTGAAGGGCGTGTAGGGGGTACAGAGGCATATCAGTATCACATAGGAATGCAGGGTCGCAACTGCCGTAGTTCCGGGCTAAGTTCCGTACTGAAACAGCAGCACATTAATGAGACAGAAAATATTTTGTTTAAAGAATGTACTATTATAGGTATTCGAAATTACGACCAGAAATCGTCTGGCAGGCTTGGTATAACCAGAAGTTTCAAATCAGTGTTAACGAAGTCTACCTTCAGAGCCATCTACCGCTGACTGCCGGAAAAAAAATCTTCCAGAGACTAAGGAATTCCATTCTGCGCCAATGCCAGGCCTACCAGACGACTTCTATTCGTAAGTTTAATCACCTGTTGTAAGCCTTTTAATAAATTGTTTTATGGTCCATTAATGTGTTATTTTTCTATTATTTTCCTTTGTTCTTTGCATCATATCTCGCAACTACAGCATTTGCGACCTTGCAATTCCTATATGAGTCTGATTTGCATCTATACCCTCTACACACCCATCAAGTTCGTCGGTCTGGTAACGAGTCACCCTGCACATAAGAAATATTTAGATAAATAGTATTCAGATTTTTTAAAGAAATAATAATTACATTTTTATCTTTATGAATTAATATTTAGCTCTAAATTACGTCTGACGAAGATAAAAAAAAAGTGAAATGTCTCTTAAAATTAAATAGCGACGATTTATACTGTTAGTGATGATAAAAAAAAATTAAATCCATATTAATATGTATAATTTCTTAGGAAATTTTAATATAAATTATATATTTTCATTATAAAAATTTAATAAAATTATTATTTTTTATAACTTAAGTTATTATTTCGTACTAGCAGTTTATTTCGTATAATATAAATTCTAGAACACAGTAATTTGCTGAACATAACTCATCTTATACTGCATTTATGTGGCACTCAATGCAAATGTCAATTTTTATATCATGGAGGTATTTCTATTTTTGCGATTTCATTAGAGAATTCAGATTTTCTTATCATTTTTATTACCTCATTATTCCTGGAATTGAAATATAGCCTTCAGTATTAATTTTTGTAACGATATTTTTCGTATTGTGAAATATAAAATAAGACAGGTTTTGGTACAAATTGTTAAAATCAGACATTTATTTTTCCATCCTACTGAGAGATAAATCAATTTATTTTTCTTCACTTCAAAAAGGAAAGTGGCATAACTTTAAACTTTTTCTAATTAGCTTAATTATATGTTAATGCTTAGAATATCTTTGTCCAATATTTTTAAAAAGTATCATCTCTTAAGTATTTATTCCACCAATAGTCATAGATGAGAATTTTGTTATTTATAATAACAAACAAATAATAAAAGGGAAACATTCTGCAGATTTTTTTAAATAAATTTTTAAGCTAAATAATGCGTTACTTCTGTTAGATTTAATTGCTTATTTAAAAATGAGCAATGCGTTCTTAATAAATTTCAAAATTAATATAGAAATTATATGTTACATAACATTAAACTAGGATCTATGAGGTCATTAATTCAAATTTTTGAATTAATACTTAAAGTCCTATTTTAGTATGGCTTTTTATTAGTAGTAATTTCTCAATTTAGTAAAATAAAAAAAAAGTAACAATCTCATTTTATATATTTTATCCTAAATTAATTGAGACAGAAATTTAAATGAAAATAAACAGAATATGAAGTAAATGAATTGACACAAAACCTTCTGAAAGAGCTATGTACTAATACAATTGAGATTGGTTGTTTTTCGAATTTTATATGAATGTTATAATTAGAAGATACTCAAGAACTGTTAGAGACGAACCTCGTAATTTTGGACCATAGTAAAATGACAAGATAACATCTGGCCAGACATTATATTCTGCAAGTTCTACACTTCGCAAAAATGGGAAGTTTGAGCCTCAACGGATTGAATGTACATCAGCCACTCTACTCAATATATGTATTTATAATACTATCAATGGATAACGAGTTGACAGAGAATAGCATTAAATATCATTGATCTAGAGGGTGATATATGAGTAAAATAAAGAAAAACATTTAAAAAGTGATAGAGATGCTTTGGGATGATTTAGGAGAAAAATATTTTTAAATAAAATATTGCTTGACGAAATAGATTCACAATGCTAAAGATACACATAACTTTTTCAGTTTATTTTTAAAACTTTGGGTTAGAAACATACTGATATAACAACTGATACTTCAGTTCACATGATACTTCAGTTCACTTTAAATGTAAACGAATTAGGGAATCAAGTTTTTATAAGAAAGTCAATAAGAGATTTATTTTCATGAAGTACATGGAGATTTAATTATATGCACGATAAAATAAAAATAAATATTTTTATGTTCTTCCACAAACAACATACGAAAAAATCAACAAATTCAATTATGTTTACTACAGAAATCAGTTCATTTACAGGTAACGTTATGGCCGTGGAACTGGAGTGATCATGATCGCGAACACATGGAAGGTTTTGTCGAGTCGCAGGTTTAAGTCCTAGTGCCACCGAAATTCCCAGTGGTGTCACTCTAGCAGGTCGCAAGCCACATGTGGCCCACAACGATAATTTTTATGGCCCAGTCAGTATATCTGCTCACAATCATATACAAAAAATATCAAAATGTCTCCCGAAATTGGAAGGATAGTAGAAGACAAGAGATGTCAAGTGTCAGGATGTAAACGTTAAATATGTCTTGTTATTTTATTTATGTTTAATATAATATATTATTCGAAATAAAATATACATTTCTATGGATATTCATTTTTTTTTGCAGCCAACCTAAAGTTAAACCCTATTTGTTTAGCGGAAATCAGTCTTTCAGTTTGACACCGTTGGTTTATAGGGAATATATACATTTTAAATACAGGTTTAAAGTAGTCATGGTCACGGGCTCTTGGCTAGCGAGTCATGAGTTAAAACCCTAGAGCTACTGAAGTCTCACCGTGTAGAGGGGCTGATGCAAGTTAAATCTGTAATTATTCAAAGGCCTCTTTTTGGCGTGGAGTGGAAATTTGGAGAGTTAGGCGCTAGCTCAGGTATCGTCTTCATCAAGTGTGTGTTTGGTTCAAACTTATGAGATGCATCCTCAATAGTGTTCTAGTAGCTTAAGGTATCCGACTACGTTTGGAACCGTGATTTTGCAAAAGCTAGTATAAATGGGGAGTATTTATGATATTTAGTGTCATTTAGATTAGAAAATATATATAAAATTGTAGTATTAGAATAAAAAATTATTTAAGTACAATATTTTGACAAAAAATCACCATAGAATGATCCTTTTTCAAAATATTCTCCTTTTGTGAAAAATACTTCTATTACAATAATATTTTGCCTGTTTATAGCTTAGACCTCTGAATTTTTGAACTATATAACTTAGAAGTGGGTGTATCCATGTTTTATGACAATAGAGGGGAGCAATTTTAAGAAAAAAACGCCGATAATTATTTCAAATGGTTGTAACTCTGAACATAATGAAAATTTTTCAAAAGCATAATTGAGCCTCTGTAGAGAGGTCTGAGCTATATACAGGCAAAATGTTATAAGAATAGAAGCATTTTTCACAAAAGGAGAACATTTTGAAAAAAGGTTATTCTAAGTTAATTTTTTGCCGAGATATTGTATATAAATAATTTTTTCTGTTAAAATGTCCTTAAAACTTTTTTATACATGTATTCTACTCTAAGTGACACTAAATAATGAAAATTATCTATTTATGTGCATTTTTAAATCACAGTTCCGAACGTAGTCGGATGCCTTAAAATTGCGAAGTAAATTAGAAATAAAATCAGTCGAAGTAATATCATAACCTCAAGCCAGGTATCTTATGAAAGCGACTCCACGTTCACTCTAGTGAATTATGAAAATAATATTTTAATAGAGATGCGATTCAAAAAATATGTTTCTTATTATTTATTCTTAGTTCAAGTGTAATTGTGAAGAATGTATTGCTGATAGGAAGATAATTAAGTGAAACACTAATTTGGATTGCAGAAGTTGAGAAAAATAGACTGTGTCAAATTAATTCGTTTAAAAATGATTAGATACTGTCAATGTCGAATATTTCTCAACCACATAAAGATGTCAATCCTAGGGCAGAAAAATAAGGAATAGCTGTTTTATTTTTGGAAATTAAGAAAATGATTTTTAGCATTTGTTAATCAAATTCTTTGAACTCCAATTCGTACCTCTGTTGACTCATTCTAACTAATACTTTATTTTATTTCTTTTTCAGAAGAGACAATGCTGCACAACTGAAAATAATTAAAGGGTTGTCTCAGTGCCTTATGTTTGAATGACTCTTAAAATTGCTCATTTAATAAAATATTATTTATACTGTGTCGTTTTGAATTATTTTTTAAATTAACAACGAAATTTCTTTGATTTAAAGATTCACTACTTGATTTATATTTTAATTAGCCAGTTCATTTATATTCGAAAAATATATTAAATATAAAGTTTCGCTGAATAGTTGATATTTAAAAGGAATTTATTTTTCTAATTAGTAAACAATTTGCAATAGTATTTTAATACTAAATATACATACAATTTCTAAGCTACCTTTGAATCAGAAACACGTTTCTTCATGATTAATATAAATTTTTTCATGCAATAAAAATGCTCATGAAAGTAGTTATATTTAATGTTATTTAATGTTTTTTCATACTAAGAATGTTTATTATTTTACATTCATAGTCAAATCGATGTGACTCGTAAGAGTTCAAGAATTCCATAAAATGATTTTTTTAAAAATATTTAATGTATTACAACAATTCAGTGGAAGAAAAAAAAATTAATAGAATATAATCCAAGCATAATCTCGCCGAAATAAATACAAATAATCAATGACATTAAACACCAGCTATTAGACAGATTCAATCACACTATACGGTCGAAATAAAAATACGAGTAATATATGTATGTAACTAACCCAAAAATATCAGCAGCAAGAAAAACTTCTGTCTATCTCGAAGAACTGTATTTTAGTGTGATGTGAAGATAATTATCAATCCAGAAGATAATTATAACAGAACGTTGTTGAATGCGTGTATTACACCTTGTATTGTGATTTGGAATACAATTTAATTAAAAATTCAGAAAAATATTTTACTTCTGAAATTAGTGTAAACTTGTGGGTTCTTTTCGGATCGGGTCGTGTTCGAATTGTGAAAAAAATAATTGCAGTCAGGATTTTGTCCCTCTGCTTTATTCGACACCTTCTATGGGACATTTCTTAAAAAAAGAATATATTAAGATGCTACAAGATTACAATACATCGTCCAGCCGTCTCTTCTTTATCCGACCACGTTTTTTCCGCCACCGCTTTCCTTTCTCCCCTCGTTGGGACCCTTCTCTCCTCTGTCGTTGCCAGGTCCTTCTCTCTATATCGTGTGTCTGGTTCGACCTGTTGCCAGGTGCAGGCAGTAGATTCTTACATGATTCTAAAAATTTATAACAGGACACATTAAGTTTCCAAATTGCTGTGAGGATGATATTTTTTAGTGATTTTAGAACATACACATAACTTATACATAAAAGCACAGTTAAATTGTGAAAAAATTGGTTTTTACGTATAACCATTGTTTTACGATTCAAGAGATACATCCATGATGTAAAGTGACTTAAAAAAAGTTACAATCAAATATAAGAATTTGAAAACTCGATTCGCATTCTCGAAAAATTCTAAACTGTCTGAGATTTTTAATAGATGTTTTTTTCAAAACAGAATTTTATAAAATTAATAAGGATCTAATATACTACTTCACAAGCAAATAGGTGTATCTTAAAAATATATTTATTTTTATAATGTGGATTCACGCACATTCACATTATTATTTAATCATTATAGAACCTTCTTTAAAGACTCATATATAACACATAAGGACAGAAAATACAGATACGCATGTTAAAATTCTTTATTTTTTGAAAATAAATTTATTGATTTAAAACATATGTAAATATTCTAAAATAGTATAAAAAGTATGGTTATTAAATGATGTATCATTTTTGCCCGTTTATAGATATGTATAATGCAGTGTTTCTCAAACTGTGGGGCGCGCTCTTATAGGGTACGTGATAACCCTACGAGGGGGCGATAGCATATCGAAAATAAAAAGTTGAAAAATTAACTGGGATGAAGTAAAACAAAATACTTTCTGACATAATAAAAAATACAGATTTATATTGATATGATTTATATTTATTATATGGTGAAAAAAAAGTCATCAAAAATAAAAGGTTCTACTTTAAGCGCTCATTAGCTATCTTTGATTCTATAACCAAATAAAAAAATATTTTGTTTGCTTTGCTATTTTCCTACGATGAGAGATATTTTTTTTTTACTTTCTTTTAATCTAAAATAATACTTCTAGTATTTGAACTTACTGGTACGGTTATCTGCAACCCTTCTCTTTAGGCAGTTGCAAATTATATAATTCTGTTGCACTTTTTTCAATGAGAAAGAGTTTTATGAGAGATGGATATGCATCCATCTTTGAAGGATATTTTGGCCAGGATTTATTTTTATGATTATTCTGAAACATATAATGCATAATAAAAATCCCTTTAGACTATTTTTTTAAAACTAATATCCATATTTTTATATTAAATACACTTTTAGCAAGGGAGTGCTATTTATTTGTTACCAATGACCTTGACAGAATGTCCTCCTATATCACAGTCTTAATGTGAACGAAAAGAAATTTATCACATATCTCCGTCTTTTTTGGGAGTGCCAAACGTTTTTTTTAGAATCTTAAGTTTCTTGTATTGACCGAGTTCCCAGCACGACCGCTTTTGTTCAAAAATATTTTCTTGAACATACTGCACTTCCCCCTATGAACAATTTAATGGTTTTACATGTGATGGTGTACGACTAAATATAGTTTGTATATGTAAATGAGCAGGGTATAAAAAAGAAATAGAATCTGTGATTTCTCTGAAAGGAAGTTGAAACTGATCAAACAAGGGAAACACTTGCTGAAATAATGCATATTAATCATGATAGCGAAAGTAAATTTGAGAAAGGCAATGAACATGAAACGAAAGCAAAATTTTCAATTGCTACATAAAAAACTACATCAAAAAAATATGAAGCCAAAAGTATTAAAGTATGAGATCTATATTTTGTCTTTAAAGCAGCCATCGCAGAAAATCCGGATTTACAAAGGTATGTTGAAAATGGTATTATAGTATACGAAATGCTTTTGTTTTGAGTGCAGACAATTCAGCATCCTTCTCTACCCAAAATTCAAAGAGTAGTTTATTACAAAATTGCACTTTAATTTTGTCACTGGATGTAAAATCAACGAAAATCTCTTTCTTCGGCAGTTGAAAGCCCTTTTGAAGTATTTTGAATTGGATCCCTAACCCTTTCGTAACTTGCTACCTATTTCCGCTCGTCTGTGTAATTGGTGATGCTTATTACCGTCGAATGCCCGCTACGATCTAAAAATATAACTATGATTTTGTTTTGATCTACTGCCGCAAATACTTAATACCATGAATTACAACTAGCGCGTGAATTATGAAATGTACATTTAAGATGGATTCGGTAAGTAATCGACTAGACCAAAACTGACTGGAATTGTGCGAGGTATAGCATTTTTACATGTTTTGTGCAGTGTTGCCAAATCGCGTGATTTTTTGCGAATTTTGCTACTTTTTGAAACTTCCCGCTACTTTTTTATTCTAATGCTACTTCGCGAATTTTATGCTACTTCACTTGAAGACCCCGCTACTTTTTGCTACTTTCAACCATATATAAAAGTATTGCAACAAGTTTCGGAAAAATTGCAAAGAAAAAAAAAACTAGTGACTTTAGTACCCATAGAAAACATGGAGTTGCTGTTTGTTTCACCAGTCCGAAAAGACAAGAAAACTCTATAATTTCTCCCCCCTCCCTCTACCACCACCACCACGAATCGGAGCCTATATAAGAGGGAATCCCCTCTTCCGTCACTCCTGTCCATTGCAAGTGTTAGAAAAAAGAAATAGGGGCTCTTTCTAATCCCAATAGAAACATGGAAATGAAACATGTAATATTCTTAAAAAATAGGCTTAGAGAGAATTTGTACATAAATATTAAACTGGAAAAGTAATTCTGAAAGGACAAATTCTTATAGAACTAAATAAACTGTATAATTATCATCAACGGTACTGCATTGAATTAAATAATAAAAATCTATTTTTGCAACTGACTTACGTTGCAGCACTGGACTTATAAAAAATGCATACGACAAAAGTAAGCACTTATCATCTGGATAAATTATGTGATAAAAATCTGATTAAATCCCTTCTGAAAGGTTTTGATCTAGATTCAGACGCGTAAGGTACACCCTTGCATTGCGGGGTTCTACGGGGGGGCAAAGCCTGACTGACACAAAGTACGTATTAGGGCTTGAGGTCCAAAAGCTGACTTTGCAAGGGGCCCTAATATTCTCCGTTACGCCACTGCCTAGATTCTTCTCATTCCAATCACACAACTACTTGTCTTACTATCCATTTACTTAATTTAATACAAGAATAGAATTAAATATGTTAAGTTACAGCTGCCAAATTTAGCAGAATTTGAGTGGATTACTTTACTCTTTCAAAGTGAGCATGGGGATGATTGGAAATAACTGAAAGCATTAAAAGATTGCCCCCTACTCATATAAGAAGAATACTTTATCCTAAAGGTATGAATTTGATGTTGACATGAGTTTAAAAATATCATTTATTTGCCTATTGAAGTATTTGATGGATGTATTTTTTTTGTATAAACTGATAAGCAAAAGTAAAGAAATTTCTACAGAATCTACTAAAGAATTCTATCAAAGATGTCATAATTTTCTCAAGATTTCTTGTGAAGATTTTTTAAACATAATCCCTTCAAATTACGGAACTTTTAAAAATATAAAGGATTTTTCCCCTCATATTTTTTTAAAATTCAAATCGTCCTTTTTTTATCTGCCTTTAGAATTAGCAGAACAATCTAAATTATACGTTATGGAGAATCAATGGATACAAATTTTCTACATACAGTTGAAGGATGTTTTTCTATCTGAATATGAACTTTTAAATGATGGAGAACTATTTTGGTGTCCCATTTTTGATATAAAAGACGTGGTTGAAAATCCATTTTCAAGATATTTAGCTACATTTGTTTTACAGATTTACAGCCTACCCATAACTAATGCCACAGTAGAAAGGGCATTTCCAGAGTGCCGGGAAACTTAAGAAATCGAATGTGCCTTGAACAGTTTGAGTTAATCCTCAGAATGAAAATGACTTTGGAAGAATGAGAGACTTGCTGCGTTGATTTCATTCCATCGCCATAAATGATTCTATATAATTTCGAAATTTATAAGAAAGACACAACAGAGATCACGATACTTATTAGGGTGAATTTGGAAGTATTTAAAATGAACTAAAAATAATTAAAGCATTTTAAGTGAAAATCGATTCAATACTTTTTTCCCTCTTCGTGCTACTTAGTTGCGTAAATTTCTGGCAACTCTGGTTTTGTGCCGACGTCCGTTAGTTTGCCTAGACTCACGTGAACGTTCACGAGAAAGCCAGATGTAATGGATATGAAAGAGAGCAACATAGATTAGACCAGTGCTTCTCAAACTTTCTATACTGGCGATCCAATATTTAATCATAATTTTTTCGCTTCCCCTTATATAATAATAATATATTGAATGCTATAATAATGTACTTTGACTCTAAAGCAATAATAAAACCTTTATTATAAACCCTACACATGAATAAGATAAGTATTAAATTTTGTATCTGTTACTCTTAAGTAATATATATTTTAAGTAAATTACTTTTAAGTAATAGGTTAGTTATTATGTTATTTTCCTTTCTCTTAATTTTTAAATTGAAACAGTTTGCAAAGTGATATTTAATTAGGGATATATTTCATTCATCATCCATTTCAAAAAGTACAAATGCCATTAAAAAATAGTCTAATCCAGTGTTTCTCAAATTGTGGGGCGCGATAACCCAATGAGAGGGAGGGACACGAGCATATTGAAAATAAAAGGTTAAAAAAATTAATTTACTGGAATTAAGCATAACAAAATACTTTCTAAAATAATAAAAAAATATAGATTTCCACTGATATGATTTATATATATCATCTGGCAAAATTACGTAATCAAAAATAAAATATTCCACTTCAAAAATTCATTAGCTATAAGTAATCCTATAACAAAATTTTAAAAAAATATTTTGTTTGCTTTGCCTGTAAACCCACGATGAGATTTTTATATTACGTTTCTGTTAACGTAAAATATTG